>VUYV01000164.1:772367-844520 GCA_008711295.1 Anarhynchus alexandrinus | reverse complement strand
TTTCTTCGCCCCCCCCCCCCCAAAAAAAAATGCATTTACCTTTGAAGGGAATCATCGTACTGCAACACAGCCACATTCCATGAGATTGTTTTTTAAGAACAGCCAACTATTCCTAGTCTAAAAACAGCCTTTCTCTCAGATGCACATTTCTTTGTCAGGAGAGAATTTAAACTGTGTTGCCTTTGTAGTTAACAGCTGCATTAAACAATTCAACTAGCACCACAAATTATACAATTAGTAATCTATTGTGCTTGAGCCAGTCCTAAATTATGTGCCAATTTGTAGCTTGATTGGGTAGTTTGCATAATTAACACAACACATGTTCTAAATCCCATCTTTGCTCACAAAGTTGCAACAATCTGCAGACCAACATTTACTTAATGAAGATCATGAACTTCTCAAATGCATTTATTAAACTGTTGACAGAAAACTCACAAAATATTGACAGGGGAGGAAAAAAAATCAGAGAAAAAAAAAGGAATAGGCATGGTACTCTATAAATGTTCACATAGTTGTAATAATACAGCCAAATAAAAGAAGACATGGCATATTCAAGCATTTGTGAACAGCATATTGAACGCCTGCCCAAGGAGGCAAGTTGCAGCTTGTAATAGCTGAGTCAAAAGGGATAATCAGAGTTGTGCTGTATTGCCAATTAAAAGTAAGAAAAGAAAGCCATACTTTATCAAGGAAGTATACATGATTTTTTTTCAGAACTAGTATAGGCACAAGGGTTTTGATAATGTAACTTTGTCATGTTACAGTTGGTATTGGTACATTAAAAGCAGTGTACCAGGGAAAAATTACCCTAACTGTACCTGTAATGGGCTCTAAAGTAGCCATTACCACTCAGAAAAGAGATGTTGGGATCACTGGGAGAATGCCAACACAGTGCTCTGGAGAGACTATATGAAACATCAGAATTTATTTAAAGAAGAAAATGTTCTCTCACTGCATTCATCTGCATCATATACTCAGAGATTTTTTTTATTTTTAATTTTTTTTTCCTGAAGGAGATAGTAGAACTACAAGAGACACCAAGACAACACATGGGAGATGCAATTAAGTTGTATTAAATCACAAAATACACAGGGAAAACAAACAGGGGATGATTATTCCCTTTTCCTTAACACAGAGGAAATAGGCAGCCATCAAGGTTATCAAGCAGCAGGCTTAAAACCAACACAAGAAAATATATTTCCAACCTCTGCAAAAGGTCCAAAGCACATCTTGATCAAAAAGTAAACTGATCAGAGCCACAGAGTGTTAGTCTTCTCTATATTTTAAACATAATAGCTTATATTCAACATGTGGCTCAAGATTTCCAAACCTGGAGAGGTTCTTGAAGGTGCCTTCAGGCATTCTATGCATCACTTCTTTTGTCTCTTCCAGTGGCTTTTGTTACTGCTCATTTCTAAACACAGGATACCCGGCTATATATGGACCATTATGGAGAGCTCTTTTGCAGCGACTATCCCTGGTGTAGACACGGCTGAAAATAATGCTTTTAGCAGTAGAACTTACCCTGCTTCGAAGAAGAAAAAGAAGCCAAGTTAACGTAAGGACCTTGGAGCTGCATCTCCAGTAGAGCTCTTCTTCACATAACAATGGTGGTGGAAGAATTTTATAGGCTAGACTTAGTCTATGTTTCCATGGTCGTGGCAATGTGAGAAAACTACAAATTAATATGTGCTGGCACCAAGACATTCAGAGACCTACAAGCCTGTCCTTGGCTTAATAGGGAGTTCACCCAAAATAAGAACAGAAACGGCATTATGCATTTCTAATTGGTCACAACCAACATTTCATATGTGGAACTCGACATTCCCAAACTATTTGATCAGACTTTAAAAAGAGCTTGAGCTAAAATAAAAATCCATTGAGTCCATTTGTTCTGCAGAAAAAGGCAGTAAATTATCTGAATTAATGTTGCCATTGTGAGTTCTTTACTGAAGTCCCTTAAATAAGTAAGCCATTAAACTAGTTCCCAAAACTATGGATGATGTCACATAGGAATCAAAAATGAAAAGCTCTGTGACCAAAACCTGTGCTCATATACTGTCACAACAGTCCGTTGTTGTCTGCGGTCTCCCTGCGCAACTGCAGGTTTGCACGTGCGTACGTGAGAGAAGTGACTGAGCTCGAGCTTGCACATGTGTGCCTTGTTCTCCAGGCAATTTATGTCAAAACAGGTGACTTTGGTGGTGAACTCTCCAGGATTAATTGAAAGGAAAGAAAATGAGCCTCTCTCAAGACTTTTTATGAAGTCCTCCATTTAAAATATCTTATTTGGTTATTTATTTAAAGAGCTTTTAGGAAGATACTGCCTTATCTGAAAGAGCTTGGTCATGAAAGGAAGAAAACCCAGTCCTTTCAACTAACTCCTTCCATCAACTGCAAACAGATTCCAGCTTGCCTATTCAATGGGTTCCACATTTGGGTGCTTTTTAGAAACAGACCCAGCACCAAACTGGAAAAATCAATGTACCAATTTAAAAATACATCAGAAGCGAGCTAAGCAGCCCTTGAGTGCTCAACATTGTCGAACGCCATACGGTGTGGTGGTTTAAGCTTGCACAGAGCACTCACATAGCATCTGTTAATCTCAGGAGAGCGATATGAAAGCAAAGTTGCCTGAGTGCTGCGAGGTAAGGCAGTGGCCAGAGCCCTTGTTCACAGGAATACCCATCAGCATCAGTCATGCCCTGGTTTCCTTCTTTCAACCTTCTTGATTCTACGAGTTTCCGCATTTGGTGGATTAGAAGACAGTAAATATCATTGCAAAACTTTGTGCACCCAAGTGCTGTACCAGCAGTGCTTTGGGGTGCAGAAGAACATGGCCTGAGCTCTGAAGGACAAGGAAAGCTTGAGATGCTTTTGGATAAATTAGAGTCCAAGAAGGAAAAAATATATGCCATGTTCTTTATGCTGGCTTTTCTTTTCCAAATCCTTTGTTTCTTAAAAAAAAATAATTTTCCCTTCTCCCTCCTTGCACAGGTGGAAGGGAAGAACTGACAATACCATTTCTGTATAGAAAAGGAGAAAAATGTAGTAATGCCACTTTATTTAGGGTGAGGAGAGGGGCCAGCCGGCACTCCAAGCACCTCAGAAGAAGACACCACCGCACACACCAGAGAGCAGCGGTAAATGCAGTATGGCAAGGTGGAATTGGGTACACTCCAGTGCCTCCTACAGACATCACTTAAAGATCCCTTTCCCCAGTATGAGTTCCTGGCCTGGCCTAGCTCCTCCTCAGGACTTTTCCCCTGGGGTCCATGGGTTTCACCCAGCGACTGCACTGCGCTGAGCACAAGAGAAGAAAAGGTACATCACTGTTTAGGCCTCTGACAGCGTAGTTCATTTCCTGACCTCTTCTGGAATATAACTATTCCCACCAACCTTAAACACGACTGTGTCTGCTTTCAGTACATAACTGTGAAAAGCAAAACTTCCATATCTTGGGGAAAGACAACCTTTATGTGGGGAGCAGGAGATCTTGGCTGGTGCCTGGAATTACCAGCCTATGCAGAGTTACTTTCAAGCATGAAATACTTAAAACAAGCACCAGAAAATCCCCATAGCAAGCAGCAGAATGACTGTGCAATTGACACCGACGAGTGCTGTTAATTCCTAAACTGGTTTCTTTTTTTCTGACTCCAGGCTGCATTTTTGTCCAGGATTTTGTCCTGTCCAGCAGGGTGTACTGTTCCTGCTGACAGTGTAGAACCCATGCATAGAAAAAGAGTTGCACCAAGCCAAAACCAGGCAGCACTTCTCCGGCGCTTGCTTACATAGGCTTTGCTTATATTTTTTTCCAAATTACCACTTTAAAGGATGCACATTTTTCTTCTTTGCTAGAAAGGACAGGATGAGGTGGAAACTCACTCCGAGGACTCTACCACAAAGCAGTTGATGGGAGCTTCCTGCCTCCTTGGTTAAGCTCATGGAATAACAACCTCTACAGCCACCACCTCATCCCTTCCGAAAAGCGTCGGAGTGGGCTTGCCAGACATCCCAAATAATAATTTTCCATGTTTTCTCCTTTTCTTTTTTTTGAAGGCTAAACGTCTGTCCACTCCGCTCATGCCTACATACCCTCCAGCCGTTCAGCAGATACCTCAGAGCCTCTGGACTGTTCTACAGTGCTCTGCTGGGACTCAACATGCCACTGCAACCCAGCTGGGCTGGGTTTCGAAGAAAGACAGGATAGGACCCCAAAAAAGTCTTTCAGAAGACAGCAAAATTCTTAGGTCCCATAAAGAAAGTGTCCTATAAAGAGGAGCACCCGTTTCCTGTGTGGGTAACTGCATGAGAAAGTTAAGGGGACATGTCTGAAGGGACTGAGGAGCCTGATGGTCTGAGTAAATGCCCAGCTGGGTACTCAGAAGCTTGTTGCTTCTGTCCTCAACTTCTGTTATCTTCATGTGTCTAAAAATGTGGCCCTCTGTCAGCTCGCAGAGCTGCAAAGCAGGAACCAAAAATCCAGCTCCAGCTCTGACAAGATGGCAAAGGTGGCTGCCACTAGCCCACAAGGTTGCCCCTTCTGGTGTTTTTAGCTGGCACTTCGCGGCTGGTTAATATAGACTCATAAATGAATCAGTAGGCTTTCCTGGGCTGTTAGAAGCAGGCTGCCTTGGCTTTGGGGCCGTGTGAGATGTGATGCTGCTGCTGCCACTGCAGCATCGGGGTCCGGGTACCACCACCGCTGCAGTCATCACTAGCTCAGTCCCCACTGTGTCTGGCCGGTGGGAGCATCTCTGCCAGGGTGGCCAGGAGCCAGGGCCAGTGCCATCATGTCACGAGGGCTGTGCCACAGCTCTGGGCTCAGCCAGGAACCTGCCCCCGGGCTCCTGGGAGGCGGTGCGGAGGAGAGTGTCATATTTTATTACACATGCAGGCTTAAGCTAGGATTAAACTACCTGCACCTTCTCTAAACAGATGTTTAACTTATCTTATAGCTATCCCAGCCACGGGGGCAAATCCCAGGCAGAGAGCCACGTGGCACAGGGCTGTCCTGCCACTTGCAGACTTGCAGCTAGAGCGATGTTTGCTGTTGCAACTTACCTCACACTTTATTTCTTCTGTGATTTAACCAAGGCTGGACCGATATAATTTTTTTTATATATATATTTCAGGGATTATTTACATAACCAAACGAAGATAAGTCTCATAAGGAGGAATCTTAATACAAAGGGTGAAATCTTTAGCTTGTTCACAGCAGTGAAATCCATGGAGCTAAGCCAGTGTAGACCACCTGAGCTTCTGTCCCTTCATGTTTAATGATGGAGGTAAAGACCTGGTCCAGGGCTTTATGGTACAAAAACACTTTGTAATGCAAAACAGACCAACTCCATGCAAATGTTCCCAACATTGTTCTTATTTCCATAGCAGACATGTAGAAGAGAGCAGCACAATAGTGTGACTTGAGAAACCTTTATTAGAATTAAAACAAGAAAAAACAAACAGAAAGCAACCATTAATGTCCAGGGTAATTTTCAAAACCTCTTTGGTAATTTCCTCTCCCCTTCTTTTCACAAATATGGGAACAGTTAACCACTCAGGAAGAACACTTTGTAAATTTGGAAACCTGAAGAATTCCCCTGTTAGACTCAACCCACATTAAAACAAAGATTTATTTATTTTTTTTATCTAATGAAGGATAAACATAATATTTTGTGTGGCAAAATATGAAACAGGCTTTTTCCCCCCTCTTTAGTTAGCTGAGATTTTAACTAGCTCTTAAAATTGTCATGTAACAACCAGGCTAGCAATACCACAATGAAAAACCAAGAAAAATCTTTCTGACTTCTTACACAAAGCACACCAAGAGAAGAAGAAACCCAGCCACCAGAGATCAGATCTTACATCCCCTGTGCGGGATGAAAGGACTTTGCTATGGCTACAAGATGTCAGTACAGTAGTGATCTCGCCAGCCAGAGTAAGACTAACCAGCGATGTCTTCTCCCTTCCAGCCAGGGAGAGACTTTGCACAACTCACGGGGTGAGCCCTGCTGCCCACTGCCCTGCTGGGAAAGAAAGTCTGTGAAACTTGGAGGCGGTTCGGTTGGAAACTTGTGACTCAGCTCCATTTCTCAGCTTTCCTTGCAGCTCGGATAACCCCCTCCCTCCCTCTCCAGCTCCCTCGGGTACCCACCTCCAGACCTCTGACACTGGGCCTGTCTGGTCAGACTTTTTTCGTGTGTGTGTGTGTGTCAAAACCCACCTACTTTTTGATGGAGCGACACACCCATCATAATATCCTCAGGGAATAAAGCAAGCCTGGGTTCAAAGAGCCCAGCTCTGACCATGAATGGGCCTGTCTTTCCTACAGTAAGGGCTGCAAGAAGACAGAGATACCATGTGCTCTCCAGGTATTTTTAGAAGTGCCAAGAAAAGCAGAAGGGACCAGAAGTTCCTACCTAGAAGAACGAAAATGGTGGCTTAGCAAATTTTCGTCCAAAAATGTTTGTGGATAAAGATGCAACGAGGTACCTGCCATGCTCACACGCACCTGTCCACAGTGTTACCTGCACCTGAGAAGCTCTTTAGACCCTTCAGAAATAAAAGCGTCTGTCAAAGCTTGGCAGAGCTTCTCAAATCCAACAGACATCTTGTCTAGTATAGTGTTAAAAAGAGCTTTTTCTTTATAGTAAAAGTGATGCCAAGTATGAAGTATTAAAGTTGAAAATATTAGGATGCGTTGGGGTGACAAAGGTAATAGAAGAGCACAGGAAGAAAAAGAAGTTTAAAATTTAACAAAACCAACAAAACCCATGAAAAATAAAGCATGTCTCTCTCTCTCTAGGCAGCACAAAATGTTTCAGCCTAAGAACAGCATGGAATAATTTCATGTTCAGGTGTCTGCACATCCTCTTAACAACTGGAAAAATGCTGCATCTGGATGAAAAGATCTTTTTCGACCAATGAAATCCATGGGCAGCATAATAACAAAAGCTGGCATTTTCGTGCTTTTCTGTATCCGCACACATACTAGTTTGCTCTTACCTGTGCAGCTGTTGTATGTTGGGAAGCTAAAAAAAAAAAAGCCAGACCCATGATCTGGATGTAGATCAAACGTCTTTACTACATGCAAAACCAGGCACTCTATCCCTGTTAAAATTCAGCAGGGGTGATATATCAAAAAATCTTGCAGACAGCTGTGAAAATTTACCTTCAGGGAAGCTGACCTCTTTTATAGCCACAAGGAAGATTTTTCACAAAAAGCTCACTCTAATGTTATTATTACAACAGAAGATCTTTCCATGTTCCCGTGAGATGACTGCATTGCATGTTATCCTGGAGACAAAGACTGCAAGTCACTCTTGACAAATCCAGACAAGGTTAAAAGTAAGCGGATGACGATTTATCTGTTGGGAGAAATCCAGCAAGTTCTAGACTTGTTTACTAGCCCCAGACTAGAACAGCTCATCAAACTGCAGTGCTTAAAACAAGAGTTGAAGCTCAAATATTTAGAAGTGTGTTTTGGAAACAATCTGCGTACACTGAAAATCTTGGGTCGGATTCAAAAGTTGTAGTTGAAACTGCCATCTCCTAATTAAAACAATGTACTCCTAAATACTCACTTCAGATGATACCTTAAGCACATTTTGTGGGTTGAATTTCTTTAGTGAATGGAGATAGGAAAATTTCCTCACAATTAATTTTCACTTATTTGAATGTCTAAACAGTTTTACAGTCTCATGTTTCCTTCAACAGCCTGACTAAATGGACTCACAAATACTAAAGATTGGGGTACAGTTTATTCAATGTCTTCCAGATTTTTGGCTGCATGATTCTATAATGCTGGGCTGATACTGGATGGAAGTTTCAGTGTTTAAATCACTTAAAGTTGGTCAAGACTTTAATAAAAACTTGCAAAGAGAAAAAGAAATATTCGCACCTTATTTAAAGGTGTTGGAAGATTTTTATAATGAATTTCCTTTAAAAATGAATGACCAAGTTCCCCATAAAAATGCAGAGTTTCAAAACTTTTAAAGGAAAAACAGTCTAGATCTACTCTGAGAGGATTTTCTTATCTACACAGTGGTATATCCAATGGTTTTCATTGAGCCTAAGGTTGTTAAGAATATTCTCCTGAAAAAGGAAATGTAATTCAAAATAAAATTAAATGCAAAGTTATATGATCATAAAGTTTACGCGCAATGTTTCTGAGGACAATGATGACCATCTGGCACCACGTATGTAGGACCTAAGGCAAGCGACCACTTTTTTGCCTGTTCCAGAATTACTGAAGATTAGTGGATTATGGAAGCTGAACAGATTTCTTCTGAAAGATTATTACATTGTCCTCAGTGTTATCTTATAAGCAGCTCATCAATGACATAATTGATGTCTCTCATTGATGATGCAGTGTCTTTTGTTCACTTCTCTTACGTTGCAGTGTTTATGTGCTTTGTTGAAAAGATGACCATGGCATTTGACATCAGTAGAAGTAAATAAAACCTCATTATCTGTTAAGACTAAGATGTCAAAGAGCTTGCTGCAGTGCTGAGAAGACCATGGTGGCCGAATAGAGTGATCTGGAAAACTCCATACATGATACCAGAGAGAGCGTGTCCAGGGCCAAGCATGACCATGTTGTCAGGGACAGGAAACACAGCCCCTGTCTGCAGAATTGGGCAGGCAGCAGGTCAGCAACCATCAGATATGAGGACTAGTTGGGGTTCATGACAGATAAGCAACATTCACATTTCGAAGCTGCAGCAAGAAAAGCTGGAAGATTTTGAAGAAAGGAGAAAGTAAGGGTATGAATAAGGCACTGCTAGGACCAATAATAGACTTCTACCTACAGTCTGATACTCATACTTTAAGTGCTGAAAAATCTGAAGAGGGTAAAAGAGAAAGACAAGAAGACACAGGGGACTTGAGGGCAGAAGAAAATGTGATTTACTGAAAAGCTTAATGAGTGAAAAGCAATTCATTTTATAAAAAAGAATATGTTCCATGAACAACAGAATTCCTGATGCCTGGATTTGTATCAAATTTTCGTGGAAAGGGGTTTGAGGGAAACAAAACTGAAGGAAAATTCTCCTTAGTCTCGATGTCTCATGACCGCTCTACTAGACATGAGGTGACACATGCTGCAGGTGACCTGAAACTACATTCACACTGACCGGCTGGCTCTGTGCTGCCAAACTGCAAGTGTGACAGTCGAGCTCTCCCTTCTCTGAGTCTCTCTCCTCCACCCAGGCCAATTTTTCATCAAGCCAGCATGAAAACTCTTCTTTGAGACTTCTACACTCTTTTAAATATGGTTGAAATCAGGAAAGTATTCCAAATGTGTTAGGTAAGAGAAGCTGATGGACAAAAGGAGAAGATGATCACAGATCTTGTCACTGCAGTAGCCAGATGCAGAATAAGGCTGACTTGATGACAGCGTGGGCACGTATGTACCTTCACTGAGAAAAAAAGTGCTCTTTAATCTGAAAAAAAACACAACACCTTTTTTAATCTGAAAAAAAAACGTGCCGAATTCAAGGCAGAAAGGTTGGCTTTTTCTTAACAAGCAAAGGCAATAACTCACCATGTGAACAAGTCACCAAAGAGCTGATTCTACATCTCTTATGTGTTCAACACTAGATGCTGATTTGAAAAAAAACCCATATTTTAGCCAAAGTGGATGAAGTACGATGGCCTAACGTAAACAGGGCAGACAGTGGTCCCTCAGGTCTTAAGCTCTGTGAACCACACCCCAGCGTGGCACAGCAATGGTAAACATCCATTAGTCATGGATGCTATCATGCAACAGGTTGGTGTCAGCGAGGTCTCCATGAGCAGCCTGAAAAGCGGGCTGAAGGGACCGTCTGTGAACATGGGTCTTCAACCAGCAGAGACTGCAAACTCTTCAAAACACTTTTCTTTGCCCAAGCACCACCTTGCTTGCGTTCTTTGTCTAACAAAAGACTATAATCCATCAATCTACACAGGTAAGCACAGCTCGCAGTAGGTCACTAGAAGCGATGGTTGTTCCTAGCCATACATCGTGCCTTGCACGTTCTGTTCAGGAGTGCTCCAGCACTTGACGACTGGCTGCACTGCTCAGCGCGGCAGTGGGACAGGTAAGGGTTGCAAGGACTGGACACAGCAAAGCTCTGCGTGTGGCAGCCTGTGCCAGCCCTGGTGCAGCATCGCTCGGTGCCCTCAAACAGGGTGCTGCCGTAGGAGGAACACAAGGAAGAGATAGTGCTTATTCCAGTCGGAATGCGTTGGCTCTTTCAGCCAACGCTCGCCCCCTTTTAAAAAGCAGCTCTGAGACTGCAAAGTGGTCAAGACCTCATTCTGCGTCTTTGTCAGACGAGATGCCTGGTACCCGTGGCCCCCACTGCTTGGGAGCACTTCTGCAATTCCAGCGCAGAAGGACAAGCGCCAGCTTTCAAGCCTCCATCTTCCCCACCACATGCTTCCCTGAGGATCCAACAAATGCCTAAACTGGCTTGGCTTGGGAGCATTTGCTGCAGCAGATACAAACAGAGCCGTAAGTGGAACACTTCTTCTGGGATTGCATTCCCCCTCACGGGCCAGGCTCGGTCACTGCTTGCTTAGGCAGGGCCATCGGCCCCGTGTCCCACCATAACCATTTGCAGAGCAAGGCTGGTGGAACCTCACGCTCCGTAATGAGACTATCGCGGTGAAATGCATCTGTCAGGAGGAGATAACTTGCAAAAAACGAGGGTGAGAAGAGTTGAGTGCTGGCAACCCTAAGAAGCTGGATTCCCAAAACGAACTTGAAGGATTTGGCAGAACTCAAATTACATTTTTAAACAGTTACTGTAAGTGTAAATGTTATTTTATCCACCCCCTTGAACTGTATCATCCTGGCCAGCCACCAGGCAACCACACCCACGCTCTTACTTTTACAGCTGCAGAGATGGGGTCAAGATCGTCTATGTTCTGTGTAACTCAAAACCTATTATTAAAGTAATTCATTTGCAAATAAATCATCCTTGTTATGCAGTTCCAAGTAAAGAAGGAATAAAACAAGAGCTTGTGAGCTTGAGCTTGTTTTCTGAATGTAAATCCTACTCCTTTCCCTGACCACATTTAAATAGTTAATAAGAATTTGGTCGTCAAGGCACCTCTCCTTATTTCATTCAAATCTGGGGAAGTTGATACAGTAATCATTAAGAAAAACAAAAAGAAAAAAAAAAACCAAGCCCCAGGTTTTATCAGGTGATGGCTCTTCAGAGGAAAACAGAAAAGGTCAAAGGATTTTACAGCACTCAAAGGTCTAATGCTGTGACCGGGAACATTATTTCTTCCTATTTTCTGCATTACTTTTAGCACGAGCATGCGAGCGTAAACCAGTCCCCCGCTGAGTCAGGGTAACGCCCCCTTGACTTCGATGGAGGCAGGATCTCAGCTACTGTGGAGGGCTCGGAAACTGCCAAGCCATTTCTGGGAGGAAACAAGTAGCCCTATTTTCAGAAGCACTTTGCACGTTCTGGCTTTAAATACTCTAGCGGTCCAGTTCTGCACTCACTCAGGACCTTGCACCCACACCAACCTGCTCAAGAGTTGTCTGTCTGCTGATGGTTTTTCTGTTTTACTCTCCCCTTTTCCCTTCTTACAGGTCCACGTTTGGAAAGTTTTTCTGGATTTACAGGAATGTCACCAAACCTTTTGAATGATAGGCAAGAGGTATAACACATTTTCTTTTAGTCTTTAGGTAAAAATTGAAGGTTTGTTTACTTCTGCAAGTCCACACATGGTTATGGCTTTTTCCTGTACCTTCTTCCGTGTTTCTGTAAGATACTGGATATGCATGAGAACTGCAAACAAATTTATTGTTAATCAAACCTGCCCTGCAAGATTCATTATGTCTTTAAACAAAACAAATAAAGGAATAACTTGTTATTAAGCACAATGTTATTTTTTGCCCGCTGCAATATTCACAAATATACATGAAGATTAGTCAGCTTTCATGTGATGAAAAGCCACAGGATGGGCTTTAAAGTGATATCATGCCGAAACTGAAACAGCCAGAGCCAAACTTTTGTCTTACATTATGGTATAGAGAATTCTGAAAGAAACATCCACACCGCCTATTTGATTATTTAAAATAACCGTTCCTAATGTAGTGTACCTTCTCTGACCCTGTATTTTAGGGCCTCGGATGGTCTAGCCACCCACTTGCCGCTGTGGCTATAGACCAGATCTTGACCAATATCCAAGCTGAAATACTTTATATTTTTTATTTTTATTTTCATAAAGATGATGTGTTTATATTCACACACAGTTTTTTAATAACTACTTGAATAAATCCCACCTGAAAGATCGAATTAAATTTACTGAAATTCTTTACTGTCTACAAAAGGATAAGTTTCATCATGGATGTTTCCAAAGATGCCATTCTTCTTCTCACTATGTGACCATATGGCCTATAAACTTGAAATAGTATTTTTCTACAGGAAGATCATATTTCCAGTAATTTTTTTCATTGCTTTAAACTAACACTTTAACACAAAAAATAAAGACTTTTATGTATTAATATTGCCGATATCTGGAAATCATTATGTTTTCTGAATCCCAGACTAAAATTGACGAGCACCTAGCAGAAACAGCAACGGTATTTTTGGGTGGTACATGTTAAACCCCACCGCTTTTTTCCTCCCTATGTTCTACATGACTCAGACCTCGGGTCCTTCCCAGCCAGAGCCTGGATGGTGCAAAGTGCCTTTCTGAAAGTAACGCTGTGTGCTTCTGCTCAGAAATTTCTTAGCAGCTTACAGGAGAGGAACAATAAGCCATCTGTCATGCAAAGTCTGGGCCGTTACAACCAAAGGGAGAACCGAATGAAAAAAAAACGAATGGGCAGCCTTTGTCAGTAATTCACTGTTTTCCTCCACCTCCCCTTCTCTTTCTCTCCATGAGACCTACCTCAGACGTCTAACGAGCACAACTGCCGTAACAACCCGTGAGGAGACCGTTCCCACCACCAGCTCTCCTGCCACCATTACTCTCGTGGCGCTTGCCACCCATCATCTGGAAATTACCTCATCCTTCGTTAACACGTGTCTAGTTGTCAGAGGTTTGGGAACCTAGCAGTGATGTTCCCTGGCTTTTCCAGGGAACAGCCTCATTTGCTGAGTCTCGGGATAAAATTAACCATTAGTACCAACAGTGTTGGTACTCACTGCTCCTCCCTGCCCCCCCTTTTTGGCTCCTCAAATATGTAAAAAGCAAAGTGGCACACTATTTTTACGCTCCAGAAAGAGACACGCCAGGCAAAGGACACATGTGAGATTTGGGAAAAAATAAAAAAAAAAAAAAAAAAGAAGAATCAATGGTCTCTTATTCACTCATCTTCCGAAAAACAGCGCTGCCTAAACAAAGGCACAACTGTTCCCGTATGATAAAGGGCACATTGATAGTGCTCCTAAAAACAAGCTAGCGTACTCTTGACATCCCCGTCTTGTGGAATCTTCATGAAACTGTTGCAACTGCTCGATTTCAGTTTGTCTGTTCCTGTCGTCATCACTGACAACTAAAATTGCCATAAGAGCAAAGGCAATGCCATGCCAGCTCGGGCAGCCTCGATGCACGAGTAAAGGATACCTAAGGAGGTATGAGAAGAAGGGCAGGGCATACACAAAGTGGAAATACCAAGTAAATTTTCTGTTGCATCTGACCAACACTTTTTGAATAATATTGGCTTTTTGGTCTTTACAAAAGTCTGTAACACCGTGTCCTACATTTTAGTTACAGGAGCATGCACAAAGGCAGCAGGGTCACAAAAAGTCACACGGGAGCAAGTATCAGAGAGGACAAACCCTACCCAGTCAAAATTAGAAACAAAACAGAAAAAATATTTCAGCATCGTTACACATATACCTTCTCATAATTTTGACAGCGACATAAATATGAGTCCAAGGAGTGACGCACGCGACTGATTACCTGGTGTGCTGGTAGTTCTGCTAAAACAGTTGATGGTTATTTTCTGAAGTTTTCCATAAACCACAAAAATAATTTCTGTCCTGAGGGTGAAATATTCATATTCAAATGTGAAGAGAATTATGAAACAAAATCATTCTTAGCCATAAACTATTCTGCTGATATTTTTAAGATAATGAAGAAGCTTTTAAAACTACATCCTATCTTCCCCCAGTGGAAATAATTTGCTGTGCTAAAGCCATTTTTTTCCAAGTATATTAAATTGCTGCCTACATTCATTAAAGAAGTTTGAACTGAAATATTTCACTCAACCCTTACTCTCTCAATCTTGTTTAGACTGAGATTTGTTAATCTAAGGGAATAACAGTGGTATAATCTTGTCATATTATCAGCCAACAGCGTCTGGAAAAATGCATGCTGTTTTCCAAAAAAATAGCTGCGACAAGCACTCAGGAAAAGTGATCTCTCTCTCTATACAAATTATGAGGGGTGAAAAAAGAGAGATAGGCTATTCCTAATCTACAGGAATGCTGAAAACTGAGACACAAAGGGATGTTTTCCAAGTACTCAGAGCAAGAACGCTGCTAAGTTTATCCCATGGATCTGATATGCCCCAGCGTGATAAAAGTGACAGTAACTTCGCTGCCTTTCTTGAGGGGAGAGACTGGGAGCTTATATGAAAATTTGTGTTGAACGAAGTCTAAAAAGCTGTTCGTTCTGCCTGCTGTTCTTCAGGCAAAATGCATTGTTTTTTTCTTTAGGTTAACCTACCAGTAATATCTTTCCAATATTAACTTTTAGTGCCTGGAACAACTTTCTGTGCAGTAACGCTGAAGCTGCTCTGCCTGGCTCTGGCATTACAATGTGTGACCAGAAGGGAAGTATGTGTCCTGGTGAACAGACAGCCCAAGGAGGGTCAAAGGAATGACACAGTAATAAATACACTCTTAAAGAAAAAAAAAAACACACTTCTGAAATATTAAATTAGAGTGAAAATTTAAAAAGTTTCAAGAAAGGTGAAAAATCGCAATTTATTTCAGAGTCTGGAAGCTGACAATAACCTTCCACATAGACACATGGTCACGAGATGAGCAGTGACAACTCCTAAAGAGATGCAGAATATTAAACATCACTGTTTATTACGAGTAAATAATGGCTAGTCATTTGTCTTTTTTTATTAATAAACCCCAAAATATGCTTCCACAAGGCTCTTTTTATTCCACTCGTGCATCGACTTCTACTACCTATACTAGTTTACGCTTGTAATATTTCTTTTCAATGAATTAATAAAAAAAAAAGGACAGATGTTTCTGATTTTCCTCTATATGGATGACAACGTAGAAACGTATTGTGGAATCTGGCACTGACTCATTCTTGAAGTAGAGTTACCACATGTCCCAGTCACAGAACAGCAACACATAGTATAACATTTCTGGAAAGAATCTTGCTGCAATAAAATGGATCACAAAAAGTTTGCAATCTATGAATTCTGCCTAGAATATAAACCACTGAAGATTCCTTCTATTAAATATTTGAAATTGGAAACCAGTTCACAAGCTGGGATGAGGGCGAAGTGGAGGGGGTGGAAGTTACTTGTACTTTACAGGAAAATACATTCCTGTTCAAAAAACAGTGCAAACTGCTGAACACAGCAACAATTTTTTAAAATCACACAGAACCTCTTTTGCAATCTGGGAAAAGTATCTAATGAACATACTATTTGGAGAAAATGTTATTAAATTCATAAATCAAAAGAAGGAGTAGCACAACTATCCGGTTTGATATCCTTTATCACACAGGCCAGAGGGCTTCCCCGAATTAATGCCAGTTTGAACTAAACACATCTCTTCTAGTGAAAACTCAAGTCGTGGTTTCAAAAACTTCCAGTGATGGGGAAAATACCACAAAACTTGGTAAGCCACCTGGTTAACCACTGTTGAACGTCACAGGGTGTGCGTCCCGGCTCGAGGGTGTCATCTCCCAGGGAAACGTTTATAATCTTCAGCTTCCCTTCATTCCCCTGTTCAAAAGCTGAGCAGCTTCACGGCGTTTTTCAGCGCGCACACACCTTCATTCCCAGGCTAAACCTTCTCTCATGGCATCCCTGCCCTGGACTGAAACCTCCGGAGCATCCCCTTAATCCACATTCAAACCACCCCGTTAGCACTTCTGGCCACACCACCAACTTGGGAGCTCATGAGTAAATAAATAAAATAGAATTATCCCTCATCTCTTTTATGGTTGATTTTCATAAGGTCCAGCATGTTTCTTGTGCATTGGCGGACCATTTTTCCCAAGCAGCACTAACTGAGGAGCACAGCAGCCTGTCCAGGGCAGCGGGTGCCCTGAAAAAACACGTCTGCTCTCACCTTGTTTGACCAAACGACCCATCGAGGCACTGTGGGCAAGTCACCCCAGGCCTTGGCAACTTATTTTATCCCACCTTTAAAATAAGTCTTGGGGACCCATAGAAGGGAAAAGGACAGCGGAGTGACCTGTTCAAAATCATTACAGGAATGACCACTCGCTCACACAGACCAAACCATACGGGCTCGCTCTTATCAGAGAGGGATTTCTTAGGTGTTTGCCCCCCTGCACCTTCTGGACTACATCCACAGCTCACAGCTCCCCAAAGCATCTTTGTTTCATAAAACGCAGCCACGCTCAGGAAGCTGAGGGTTAATTTTAACCTGCGCCTCTCGCCAATTAAGTGACCGAGGTAAATCAGCGTGAAGTGTTCAGGATGCGGCTGCCTGGCGGGGTGACTGGGTAACAGCCGGCACTGACTAGCAGCATGCCTGCTTCACCTGTCAGGCTTGAAGAAGATGCTTCTGGTTCACCCTCCAGGGGAAAATCTAGCAATTCAGGAGCGGGGCAATACCTCCTGTGGCTGCTGGAAGCACAGCTCTCCCCCGAGATGGGAATTTCATCGAGTGTCACAGGCTGGTGGGAAGTTTCACATGCTGTGTCACTAAGTAGAAACTTCCTTCTGAATCTGGTTTTACTCTCAACCCAACAGCAAGACTTTCAGGCAACTCATCCTGGGGAAGAAATTACCAAACGGTAAAAAAAAATATGTTAAAAATGTAGAGAAGCAGAATAGAGGCAGTGTGAGAGGAGACAGCCTTTTGGCGTGGTTCCTGACATACGGGTCTGCCACCGGGAAGATGCCAGGCACGTTTAGTTTTTCCACTTTTACACATCTTTCCTTCTGTCTTTCCTATTTAGAGTGGTGGCTTTAGGGGAAACAGACACCTTCTTATACTTTGTTTTATATAAAGCTATTTTGCATAGTAAAGCCAAAGTCCGCCAAGGTGCAAATGATAAGATGCACTTCAGACACGCTCCGATCCCCCAGGCTTCCTACCGCAGGAATGAAGGAAACCAGCAGTATCAACAGCCACAGCAAAGCTACGACGGGACGTAGGATGACATTTCCTAAAAGTCAACAGCCATCCTCAGGATCAGCGCGACGTTTTGTCTGCTCCTCCTCCGTGACGTGCTCCAGAGGAGACGGTGGGAGCAAGCGCATCTCCATGGGGCTATTCGTTATCAAACATCTGGAATGCTATTGTAAACACCTTGCATTTACTTCATGCTTTGCCTTTAAAGACTTTTGCCAACATTAATAATAACGCTACTACTCATAGAGCTTTTGTAAGGATTAATTTGTTATGGTCATCAGAGTCCACTGCTCTTTACCACAGTCACGTAATAACATACTTAAATTACTCTCCAAAACAAAAAAAAAAAAAAGAAGCATCCAGCTGCAATACATTAACATCCGCTTACAGGAATCCAGTGATTTCTTCTCTACACATTCTGATGATGACATGCAGCCACATACGATAGTCTTCTAAATCTCACCTCTGTTCTAACCCTCGTTGCATCCATGAAAAATAATTGTCATGACATCTACCAATCTACCATTTCTTCTCTTTCATGAGGGCACTTGCAAGTGTATGCTGATGTACCAAGCAGTACTGTTACTGGCATCTCTGTGGACACTTCTTTTCCCTCAGCATGGCTCACCCCATCCTCCCAACTTCTTCCAGAGGTCTACGGAAAGATAACAGCTGGCCTGTTAGTTTGTTTTCTAATTATTTCAGAGAATCCAATCTTTGGCCCAACAAGCCCATAAAGGAATTCTGACATTGTTCAAATCCTGAGGATTTACTTCGTACCCAGCACTGGTGCATGAGGAAACAGACTGGGTTGGTCTTAAAACAAACGTTTCCTGCCCTGCTCCCCATTACTGTTGCACCTACATGCCTGGCAACCCTCAACGCATTCCTCCTCTTTACTCTTTTCTGACATAAAGACAATTTCTCCTACTTCAGAGATGAAAATTGATGGTTACCTGATGGTTAGTCCTTCACTTCAGTGCCTGGTAGTAGTGCCTCTTCTTTTCCAATCTCTCTTTATTTTCCCAGCCCTTCCCCAACCTCCTCACCCCCTCCCCAGGTTCTGAGAAATATGAGGCACAGAGAGACCACAGCCCAGCATCATCCCTGCCTCCTCCGGAAAGGAAGCAAAGCTCCTACCTCAGGCAGAGCTGTTAAGTGCCTAAATTTAGCTGGGATGAATCTGGGATTAGACCATCAGAGCAGGGAATAAAACCAAGGCGTCTCAAGTATTAGGCGAGCCTTAACACCATCCCCTACATCGCACTGGGGATCTCTGCTATTCAGTAGTCCAAGTGTACAGCATTAAAAACGACACTGATAAAAACCAGCATGGAAGTCAGAGCAACTACAGATCAGATCTTTAAAAAGGACAGTATTTAGCGTACTTCCACTCTTTTTTTTTTCTTCTTTTGTTGGGCTTTTTTTTTTTTTTTTTTTTTTTGTTGGGCTTTTTTTTTTTTTTTAGGGAGAGCAATATTTTTTACTCAGCCTAATTTTGTGAGCAAAGTGCTGGAGCAACATCTATTTCTCCATCTGGACACACAGGAGGGTGCCACCACACGCCCCATGGTCCTGAGCAGGCACCTTTACAAGGTAACTTCACCCACCGGGCTGCCGCAGCACGCCGCAGTGCAAGCGGACCCTGTGTTTTGCTACGTGACGGTGTTTAATTGAGTCTGTGAGCAGTCGGACAGGTAGACAGCCTCTGATGAGTCACGGACGCTTGTGCTCGGAGAGCTGTGCCTAATGGAGGCAATTGCATCATGTTGGGAAGCGCGGAGCAGCCGAGGGCACACCCCTGGGTAAATGGTGCCTGATGGTTTGCTTAATGATAGTTAACATGCCTGGCTGTATGATCTCAGGAATCAGAGATGGAAAAGACCTGCTGCATACCCTAACCATTACCCCGGTGAAGGATGTCTCCCTTCCTGTCGGGGGCAGTGAGGCTTTCACTGCTTTCCTTCGGAGGAACAGTCCACATTTTTTACTGCGCTCCTACTTCCTGGGAGTTTTTGCCGTCTCGTGTTATTACATTCCATTATTTTCTGAGTCAACCCATTTCCAGCAGTTAATGGCTCCTTCCAGCCTCCTACTCCCACCTGCTTAGTTCCTTACTGAGCACATTGACTTGCACCCGCCCTTCAAACCAGGGAGTGGAGGTGGCTGTGGAGAGCCCTGACCTCCCCATAGCCCACGGGAGGTCCCCGCTCCCCACAAGAAGTTTAGGATGCTCATCTGCAAGGCCACTGCCCAGGGCAGGGGGCCTGACCCTGCCACCACAGACACTCTCAGAACACGCTGTGGAGCCTCGAGCCCAGATTCGACTTTCTTCCCGCCTCCCCCTGCCTGTGCCACCCGTGTCCACCCAGCCAAGGCACCTTCCACTTGTTTGCTGATTTCTTTCTGCTCTGCTTGTGTTGTGACAGCTATCCACAGAAGGAAAGGAATATGCAGTATAAAAGGATTGCTTTCCTTCAATTTTTTACTCCTTCTTCTCACCAATGTTCACATACTATGGTGGCGTTTGCTCTGGGCTCCTGAAATTTTTGCGGCATCACTGGTGTGGCATGTCCCACCGAGACAGGACCCTGCATGTACAGCACTAATCCCAAGGCACAGCAATCCCAAGGCACATCCTCCTTCCCTGTTATTATCTGCTGAGCTCTGATGTGAGATGCGTCACCACAGGAAGTTCGTCCAAAATTTTCCATCTGGTAAATGAGGAAACACCTCATGCATACGACAGGGAGCTCAGAGGTGCGTTTCTCCACACCAGAGTCAACAGAATCTGCTATTTATTTATTTGTAAAGCCCTGAGATGGCCTCTCCGCACTTTTGACCCGCTGTCAGTTTGAGCAGCGATTAGCTATTCGCGAGATGCGAGCACATACTGCGGCGAGGGTGCATTTATATAACTACGAAATACCAGAGATTTCAGTGATTTATCTCCCCTTCTCCGCATTCAGCACTGGAGATAAACAACACTGAAAAGAAAGGAACAGGTCTGAAGTTCAGAAAAAAGCCTCCTGTGTTTGGGTGACAGGTTCCCACAGCGAGCTGAGGCTGCCAGCCGGCTCAGGAGCCACACAAATTTTCAGACTTGTAGCCTGACTGGGCGAATGGGGACCTTATTTCTACCAGTCTTTTAGCAGAGCCCTTCAGGGATTTTTCAGGAATGTGTCATTTTTACAAAGTTATTAAAAAAAAAAAACAAAAGGAGAAAAAAAACCCCAACCTTCTTTTGTCAAATGTGGACAAACTCTGGATAAGAAAGTATTCGAGCAAAGGCTGAACCTTTGTACAACGCTGCAGAGATGTCTTGGTGCTGTGATTGGGGATCAGCCGACTGCTCTCTGACACGCGCCCCTGGAAGTGATGCTGGGGAGAACTGCCCGAGTTACCCCGTCACCTTTGCTCGTTACTTATCGCTGGTTTTGTTGTTGTTGGCGTGCAGTATGCCCAGAGATGCCGGCTTTCCCGGAGAAGGGCTCGTGACGCACACTGGCGGGACACGTCGCTGGCTGCCGCAGCGTCACGGCACAGGATCTGGGGGGTTCGGGGATGGTAACGCACTAAATGAGAGCGTGATTTTCTCTGTAAGTCCTGATTTCTCAAAGATAACTTTCAAAGTTGTGAACCAAAGGAAACAGTCTTTTCTCCCAAAGAGTAGCCCAGATGAGGGGAAAAAAAAAAAAAAAGCAGATGTAGGAAGGTCATATGATCCTAAACAACCCAGAGACATCCAAAGTAGTGCTTTAAAAAAAGAAAACTCTCTGCATAATTTAGACCAATTAGTCTCACTGCATTATTTCTATTCTGCTGCCTAAAACAAGCTCTTGGCTGCCTAATGAGAAATAGCTGTCTTACTTTCAAAAGTGCCATTCGTCATCCTCCCTGAATCCAAAAGAAAGTGCAATTTTACAAATTAAGCAAAGACATATTTGGGTAAAAATTATTTGAGAATCTTCTATGATAAGACAATTCCTTCTGAGGCACAAAAAGAGAAATAAGCGATCCAAAAAAACTGAATGGTGCTTAAGAAAGTCAGTGAGAAGTAAAGTTGTGAGCATCTGCTCTGGGTTGACACCAAAGCAGCAGCAGCAGCAAAATAAAATATTAATGAAACGTAGTTCAATGATTTATATCAGAACTCATCAGAAAAGGGTTATTCATTCCTCCTTCTGCCCTTGAAAATTTTTCACCTGAAACAGCCAAAATTTTTGCGATTGAAAAAATAAAGAATATTTGAATCTGAATTGCGTGAGGAGCGCTGTCGTTCTTGCGCCTTGGTTAGGTGTTGGAGGAAAGCCACTGTCCTCATGCTGCAGTGCATTCGTGAGTAAGAGAAGGCAATTCCTCACGGCAGTCGTGCTCGCAATGCAGCGCGTGAACCAAAGATCTGCGGAAGATCATCTTTTCCAGAGAAACACACGTCTCAGGTACCCAAAACAGAAATTCCCATGAACGTTTGTGACATCTTTACAGCCCAAATGTTTATGCTTGGGTCAAATGTTTTAGCCTTTGGACAGATGAATAAATAAAGAGCATTTCTGGATATAAGATGAATGTGCGCTTTTTTTCTAAAATAAAAAATTTCCACACAAGTTACATACTTTTAAAAAGTAATCAAACCCTTAAACCAACAACCTTGAAAATATATTTATCAATGAATAAATGTTTGTGCGAAAATATTTTTTATAGGAAATGCACATCTGAGCAGCAGACTGGTTTCTTCCAAAATATAGCTCAAACTACGTGAACCTGTGCTTGGAAGTGCCGCTCTGATTTAGAACACTATTTCTGGGCATCGTAAAAGAAAGTAACTTCCACTGTTGCAAAGAGGAACTTCCTGAGAGAGAGCCGCAGCACACTGATGCAAGATTTCTGCCGTCCTCCTGCGTGCCCAGTTTGCTGGGAGGTGCAGATAGCAGCCCCTGCTTCTTTTCTGAAAAATGCCTCAGAGCTCTATTTTCCAGTATTGAACTTTTAGGGATTGTGTTTACATTTAGTAAAAATACATAAATTGAGATATCAAGAGCTACTGCAGCTGCTGTTCAACTATCCCCTTCATAGGGGTATCTAAAAATTCCATGTAAAACTCCTTTTTCCCCAAACCCATGGAATTCCCATCGCGGGTTATGCAGTGCCAGAGGCAGCCTGAACAGAAACTGTAACTATCAAATGCAGCTGAAAAAAAAAAAAAAGATAAAAAGAAAAGGGTTTGTGCTGATGCTCTTTCCAGGATCCTCAAGAAAAATGAATGAAATTCATAGTCTTCTGGCACTTGCAGCAGCTCTAACCTGAAACCGCCACGCTTATTACAGCCTTGCCAAGAATATTTTCAGGTTTTGACTGAGCAATCCACCTGAAACAAATGCTGAATTCTCCCAGACGTTAACTCTAATGCTTTACCATTTCTGCATGCTGAGAGCCCATACGTTATACTCTGACTCGGGGCTGCTGTCATGACATATGGAAGTTCTTAACTTCCCGAGATCTAAAGTAGATGGACATGGTTTATACTTCTGCAAAACTCCTTTAAATGACACATTTTAACATTTTTGCGTTTCTGAACAAAAAACAAAACACACAGAGCAAAAATGGGATTATGAACCGGAGTCATTAAAGTGCCAGGCACAATACATCTCAAAGGGGAAAAAGAAACAATCTGGAACTGCAACACCGACCTCACCTCATTTGTTTTGAACCTTTGTAATGTCTAGCCTTGCCCGAGAATAAATCTGCAACAAAATTACAAGCAGTATAGTTTCACTTTTAGATCTAATGTAATACATCAACTCCTTCACAAAGAACAAAATCCACATTGAAATGTTGAGCTCAGTACAGCCAGAAGTTGAACAGACATGAAGAAATCTCAAGGAATGAGGTTGCCCAGCGAAGTTGTGGCTGCCCCATCCCTGGAGGTGTTCAAGGCCAGGCTGGATGGGGCTTTGAGCAACCTGGTCTGGTGGGAGGTGTCCCTGCCTATGGCAGGGGGGTTGGAACTCGATGATCTTCAAGGTCCTTTCCAACCTAAACCATTCTATGATTCTATGATTGGGGTGGCTGCTTTCCATCCCGGGGGTCGGTGCAGTTGATGGGGCCGTCTTAGGCGAGCGGGGAGGAGGATGGGTGCTGGGGGACCGTCCCGTGCCCTAGGGAAGGGGAGGACAGGCTGCCTGCTGCCTCCCTGCCCTCCCGAGCAGGAGACCGACGTTGGCACTCGGCTGGCGACTTTGCAGCTTTGTCAGAGATTATCCCCGACAGCCGTTTCCCTCCTCCCCCAAGAGAAAGCTTTCCCCAACGTCTAAGCTGGATTTTCTTGGCTGAAATTAAAGCCCGTTCACTTGTCTCCCCTCTACGGATGCCAAGGAGGACAGACTAGCCCCAGTAGCACTTAAGCAACCCTTAAGGCTGCAGCCTGGTCCTGTACCACCGCTCTTCTTAGCCAAGGGTAAGCTTGACTGCCCCAGCCTCCCTTCATCGATCACAGGCCTCGGAAACATGACCTCTCCCGCTGCTGCCCTCTGGACTTGCTCCAGTTTCTCCAGACCCTCTCGAAATGCGTCATCTGCTGTACTCCAGCTGAGGCACTGTCCGTGTGGAGCAGGACGGAAGGATTACTTCACATTTCTCGCGGGCTATACGCCTGTTTATACAAGCCAGAGGGATGTTTGCTTCTTTTGCGGCGACGCGGCTCTACTGATTCACGGACAGCTTGTGACACCCTGCAACCTCCAGAGCCCTCTGCTCGGACACACCGCCTACACGGCCACCCCTCGTCTCACGTCGGCACGGTCAACTAGTCCTGCCTCCACCAACTGCTGCAACGGGCAATTCTCTCCTCATCATCATCACAAATGAGAGGGTCTTGGGGTACCTCTGGACGGCTGTTGAACTGCACTTCATTACATTAATTTACCAAAAAGGAATAATTCCCATCAGATGGCAGTCCCCTGGCATAACACAGAGCCCACGCCACCAAGGTGTCTGCTTTGTAGGGAGGGAGGAGAGCTGATCCAGAGATGGTTTTCTGGGTGGGCTGCTGCAGAGCAGGGGGACAACCCCGGGAGAGGGAGCAGTGCAGAGGGCGGCTCGCCAGCTCTCATCTCCCCTTCGCCGCTGTTCCCGGGGGGGAGATTGGGCTCAGCATGCCTGCAGCAAGGCTGCCCAAGCAGAAACTCCATTTCCAGCATCACCACCTTTGCAAACAGGCTTTCCTCTGTAGTTGTCTCCGCTCATCTGGAAGCAATCTAAGGCCGTGATGAAATACATGCCCTACGCGCGGGGAGGTGGGAATTTAGCCTGGGGGTTCTTACACACACACACACACACACAGAGACACCCCAGCCCTGGGAGCCAGTGCCTGGGGTCAGGCTCCCAACTGACCCCAGGACCACATCGCGAGGAGGACAGCAGCATGGCCATCCCCATGGACTCGCCACCCTGCCCAGCCCCGCAGGGATGAGGTCTGGGGAGGAACAAGCCTCCTTTCTCCCAGCAGGGCAGCTCAAACGAGCACCACACAGGGTGGGACTTTCTGTTCTACTTTGCAACACGCTTTGTCAGTTTATGGGAGATGTCCGTGCAGTAAATCTAATTCAATCACGTATTTATTTATCATACACTCCAGAAGGAGCCTGGGCTATGGAATAAACATGTTGTGGCCTAAGCGGGGCTGCTTTTTTCAAAATGCCTTTATAGCTTTTTTTTTTTCCCCCTACGATCTGTGCAAAAAGGCGTGTTTATAAACAAACTGCAAGATCTATTTATACTATAGCTCAAGACATTCAGACAGTAGCATCTCAGGGACTTTTGATGGAGGCGGTAAACTGGGCTGGAAGTTGATCTGACAGGAAATAAAAGCTAAAATTGTTTTTCTAAAAACCAGCAGATAACACTAACAGGCTGGGATGAGTAAGAGCATGGAATCCAGATCAAGATGCTGGATGCAGCAATCTGTGTACTACAAAAACCTCTGTCAACTGAAAGACTTTCACATTTATAGAGCAAAAACAACAGCATATTTCAGTCATAAAGGAATAGAAGTGGAGCAGAGCTACCAAAATCCCCAGCAGGATCTCATGTTTAGCAAGAGAAAATTTCATGGTGAGCAACGTAAAAAATAATAAAATAAAAGCCAAGACTAATAAATGACTTGAATCCATAGACATATTTTTTGGATGACTGGTCAGGTAGGTCAGCACGATCTCCACAGTTTGTTCTAGAAGAAATCTTGATTAGGTCCATTCGTACAGATCTTTATCACACATGTGAACTTCAAGTTTTACCGTCGCTCTAAAAGCAAAGAGCAGATGCAACATGGAAATCAGCCAAATTAAAGATGGAAACAAATACTCCTGCGGCAGCACAGTTGTTAATGCCTCTGGAGGGGTACCACTACATTGAAATGTGAAAAAATACAAATGTACCCATTTTTTATCCTGGTAATATAGATGTCAGATAAACAGCTCCTAGCAAGTTCATGTGACCGAGACAACTGGGGGAGGGAAAGCCCAGAGCACCTGGATGACTAGTATTAGGCATAATGAGGAGGAAAAAAGAGCCATAAAATGTGAGCGTACTGCAGCTCCCGAGCTGCCCGCGTATGCAATCCATTTACAGCCCCAAAGGGCTTCGGCGGAGTCTCTGGAGGAAGCGGCGTTCTGCAGACTGCCTTGCAACACCAGCTCCAGGAAGTCATCAATCAGCCCCGGGGAGAGTTACGCTGAGATCTGCCCAGACGAGAGGTTATCAGCAAAAATAAAGTTCCCGACGAAATAAAGTGGAACCAAAAATGGGTGCTCGGATTCCTAATCAAATCGCACCCTTGTTGTGATCAGCAGGGAAGCTCAACACCCTTCGCAAGCTGGATGTCCCTGACCTTCTTCTGAAGGTCTTGTGGAGACAGCAGCACTGGTGGTAGTATTTCAGCATGACAAGATGACACATCAGCAAGACATCAGCTAGCTCTGACATGAACTGGGCAGTTTTGACTGGAAACGAAATGACTAACCCCCAAGTCATAAACAAAGAGAGCCCCATGGGGTCAGAGTGAGGATCCTGCCCCACAGGCCGTGTACGGGAAAGAGCAAGAGAACAAAACATCTGCAGAGAGATGTTTTCCTGCTACCTTCTCCCCATCACCTGTGGTTGAGAAACCTCAACCAGAGGTCTCATCCTGCTTGATAATGAAACTACGTGCTTGAACCATCCATTCAAAGAAATGAGGGCACTGAAATTGATACTCCTGTCAGTGAGGGAATACATATCTGGATACGGGGAAGCAAATAAAATAATAAGCAGCTGAGGTGTGAAGTGAAAAGGTGTGAACCCCTTCAGTCCACCTCAAACCCTGGGGGAGTTATAAAGGACATAGATAACGGGGCTCCAGGCTCCTGCTGTCTGAAGTTATCTGACAGCCAGGAATGCTGGCAGGAAAATGGGAGGTTTTATTTTCTGGCATAAGCACAGTGTCTGGATCAGGGTTTCAAAGTCAAATACAGTGTCACATGACAAGGTCAATATTTTCTCCAGCCGTGAGTGTTACACTTGCTGTGACTTCACCCATATCAAGTCCCAGTGACGGTCTGTGGGGATCATATCTAACTGGCAGGAACTACTAAGATGTTGTGGGGTTCCTATCTAGAAACAGCCCCCCGCCCAAACTGGCTAGCTGCCACCTAGTGAAACTGCGGTTAGAAAAACAGCCCGCTGCGGTGCTGGGGAACATTTTTCCTTTTGGCCACGGGTGACGGTTACACACACAGACTGACAGTCTTTGGAGTCCTAAAACTATACATGGTAGCCTGTACTTCAGCAAATACAGGAAAAAAATGGGCATTTAAAACAAAAAAAAATGCCTACCTCAAATTTCTATGAATTTAGAACACTTAAAAACATAAAAAAAAATTAGCATTTAATATTGTGCAAATCTTTATAAAATAGATGTTTCTCATATATTCATATCCTTCAGGAATGCTGCCATAATGTGGAACGGTATTTTTTGTATATTCTCACTGGAGGTTCAGTTACTAAACAAAGGGCCACCTATAAAGTTTTCGGAAGGAAAAAATATGCAAGCCCTCTAATTATGAAGGCTGCTTTCCACTTGCAAAATCAGAAAGATGAGTAATAAAAAAATTATTTTTCACAAGAATGGTAGTAGCTTAATGTAGCTGTTTTGCAGGTTTCAGCAAATTATAAAGATATCCTACTTTGTCTTTTGTACCTCTACAATCATGTAAGAGCTAAGCATATTCTGGCCATGGTGGATAAGAACACTAAATGAGCAAATTTGTTGGAAGTCGATCTTCAGAGGATGAGTACAGGTGCTGCACATCTGGTTGTGCACCTAGTGGTAAATATTTGAAAGCGCTCAGGAAAATAAAGGAAGAGGAGATCTTAAACAGGAAGGGAAAGTATAAAGGGGGTCAGGAAGGGGTTAGCAAGGAATCCTGCTAGCAAGGTGAAAATGAAAAAAAAAATCCACACCAAGAAATGAAAATTCAACAAACTTATTTCACTGAAAACGCATTAGAAGTTCTTGCTGTCCTCAGAAGCGGGAGGCTCAGTGGCTTCAAGTCAGAGTTTCTCATTAGATATGTTTTTCTTATCTTTACCTCTCCTTCAGCGTTCTCACCACTTCTCCTACTTGTCCTATGATGTATGATAGAATCTGCAAGGCCGTTGACCAGCCATTTTGGGCCAATTTCCTTACCAGCTGATTTCAGATCAGCTGCAGATGGCTAGCATTTTGTGCCAATGATGCTGAGCATTTGAAATTGGTTTATCATCCAGACAATTGCTTTGCTTCTGTGGAAGGAAAAACCCCATCTACTCCATTTCGGCAGAAAGCAGGAATGCATTAGAATATTTTTTTAAATATAGACACTGTAAAGTTATATATGTATGAAATTTTCAATATACAACAGCATTTCTAAGCCATTTATGGAGGGTGAGAATTTTGCAAAAATATTAATGTTAACTGTAATGTGTGAAGCCAGAGAGAGATCATAAAATGATCTCTCTACTCGGTTGTAATAACAGTTTCATAAAATATCCATTTTTACTGACTTCTAATCAGCTGGGTTTAACACTAAGAGATTAATGCAGCTGATTCTTACACCACCACTCATAGCAAGGCTGGAACATGCTCTTTTCTCTTGTTTTAGATCTGAGCTGCAGATTGCATGTTTTGTACAAGAAGCCTGTTCCCAGAAAAATTCTTTCCAAGTATACGTTTCATTTTAAAAGTTCTTATAGTTCTTGGACTTGTCTGTCTCCTTATCTGCCGCCTGTTTTCATTTTGTGGAGTTTCACTGAACCCCACAGAGATGGCTCTTTAGCGCTTTTGGTAGGCATTGTCATACTTTTACCTTAATTGCCCAACTCAAATTTCTTCAGATTTATGCTGTTTGAGACTAAATTTTAATAGAAATACTAGGGGAACTGTGTCCATCTCAGGCAGACTATCTGACTATACAGCACAGAAAATCTCTCTCTCTTTTTTTTTTTTTTTGTGAGAAGGATATTTCCACTCTAAGCACATAGCAGAGATTTGCCTTTAGCCAGAACACAATTTCTTAAAATGAGTCATCCATGAAAACAGATAGGTTTAAATTACAGAAAAATGCTTTGCAAACTAACCAGTGTTGCAAAACCAGAAATAGCTCAGGAGACCTGGAGAGACTCCAGTTCCACAGCATTCATCCATTCCCCCAGTCCCCAGACGTTCAGTCTTCCTGTCATCCTCCCTCCTTTTGGGAGATTGTTAAATTTCAGTTCATGCAAGACTAAAAATTTGTCCAGAAATGGATGTGTTAATAGGAAGAAAGAAACAAGTCATTCTTTCTTCTTTTATTATTTCCAATAGGAGACTCACATTGTAGAGGCTGCACTGAGTTTTGTCTCGCAGCCTCTACCATGAATTTTGTTACACGCACAAATTTGGGACAGTGTATTTAAGTAACAGATAACCACAGAGCATCTCATCCAACGCGTTCCCTTGCCTGTTCATGGAAAGAGTTGACTGCAGCATTGCACAGTGTTTCTGTCTGTGGTTTTGATGAGCTGAATCCAAAACCAACCATTTTCTGTTCCGTCTGGGGCCATAAAAGTCAGAGCCTGTCCTGGAAGCACAGGCATTTTAGATCAAGAAGGAAACTCCTTCAGCAGTTTCAGCAGAGCCTGGATTATTCTGCAGCACATAAGGCTTAGCCTGTGCATTTTACAAAACCTTTCCTGCCGTGACACACAGCAACCTGGACTCATCTATTTCAAGCATAAATTTCTTTCTGCCTCCTGCTTGCAGAGGTCTACTCAGGGACAGGAGCTGAAGCAGAACTGAATTCCGGACCCCTGTCTTCTCACCAACCAATGTAGACAGCCAGTGCCATGGGAGACTGCTCATCCCAGCCACCACCCAGACCCAATGCTACGTTGCAGCCTGCATATAATTACTCGGAGAAGTGGTTTTTCTAAAAGAGGGTAACCCCGTGACTTCAAAAATATTTGCAGAAAACGCTCTGTGATGTATGTATTACTTTGCAGAACTGTGAACCCTGAATCACAACACTTATCATGAGTCAACGCCAACACACGCTGCTGATGGCCTGAAGATTGTGCCAAGGAGAGCACTACGCTGTGCATGTCCTGGTCTACCTTTCCCTGAAAAGCTTCTGCTGGCCACCATTTTCCTCATCTTCTCCCTGCAGACAGGTCTCAGCCCAATAGTAATCAAGTAAAGTGTGCTCACAGGAAGGGGAAGACAGAAAACGTGGGGGAAACCAGAAGAGTTTGGGTTGGAAGGGACCTTTAAAGGTGATCTGGTCCAACCCCTCTGCAATGAGCAGGGACATCTTCAACTAGATCAGGTTGCTCAGAGCCCCGTCCAACCTGACCTGGAATGTTTCCAGGGACAGGGCATCTACCACCTCTCTGGGCAACCTGTGCCAGTGTTTCACCACCCTCACGGTAAATATTACACAGACATTAATTTATTTTTTGGTGGGGATTTTGCAGAAGGATGTAAATATTAACAATATTTCATATTCAGGTAGCTTAGGGTGGGGATTTTAACATCTTCAAGGTTAACCTAATGAATATTTTTCAATTTAGTGAATCAAGTATACATTTTTTCCATCTCTCTTTTTTCAACTCAAAAAACTCCCACCAAAATGGCAGCATTTTATTTCAACAGAATTAGAGGACATATGGGAAGGAAAATCTGTAAGCATTTTTATGTCAAACGAAGCACATTTACTGTTGGACATCTGTACTTGCATTTCCTTTCTCCAAACACAGTTTGTTAACACCTAAACAAATTCACAGTATTTCTCCATCCCACCGAACACAGATTCATTGTTTGCACCTACCACCTCTTCTTCCTCTCTCCCTTCCTCCTTCCTTCTCCCCCTCTCCAAAAAGATTTGGCCGAACAATTGTCCCCAGCTCAATCACTGTCAGTTTTTCCAGGCATTTGGCTGCCTACACGTAATAGCTGAGGATGGGCCCCCAACTTTGAAATCAGACAGCCTGCGTACCAATACTCGCCCTTTCCAATGGGAAACCTCTTACTTCTGTTCTTCTTTCCCATTATTCTTTTCCCTTTCTTCTCTCAGTGCTCTCACGCTCATGGTTGAGGGAGGTATAAACAGAGTCTCACCATGCCACAAAATACATAGCAGCACTTTGGGAAGTTTGACAAACTGGAATACATGTTTAGATTTCCTGACTCGGAGACAATGCAGAAAAGAGGGTTCTGGCAAGTTTCCTGGAGATGGGATGCAATTGCTTTGCTCTGCGATATACAGTAGGGGTTACAGGCACTTTGAACATTTACAGAGCACCAGTTCAAGCAGAACAAATCATTTTTTAATCTTTGTGTTGTAATTAAACACAACTTAGTGGAGTTTCTGCATATGAGAAAGCTGACTGGAAAGAAATCAGATTGCCGTGAACTAAAAAGAAATTGTAACATGACACATGCGCAGCATGTAAACGTGGAACAGTTCCTCTCAAAATACCTCTCAAAATTTGTTGCCTCTTCCTCCTCCGAATTCTTTAGGAAAGATGTGCCCCTTCATCATTTTCTTTTCTGTGTGACAATTCATTTCCTGCACACATGGCATCTGGGACAACTCACAAAATTTTACCAGGTCCACAGATCCTGGAGAAAACAGACTGAGATTTCCAGGTGATATTTGTGCACATTGATATAAAAACGGTCTGATCTAACTTCATGGCCATACGAATAACCTGGTTTGAGTATCCAATTTTAGTAGCAGCCACCTAAATATATTGGAACCTTTCTTTTGAGCGTGCACGGCTTCCCCTCCCACAGCTCCTTCCGACCTCCCTCTCCTCCATCCCTGAGCCGCCTTTGCTTCCCCTTCAGTGCCCACAAAGCCCCCAGCAGGCAGATCCCATCATCCCCAGATCTCCTCTGGGTCAACCCCTTGTTTCTGTCCCCAGGGCAAGTGAGAAAGAGGCAGGTGGAAATTACGCTAAGAAATTCCACATTCTTCCCATTTTTTTTTAAACTAGCTTTTTCATTTCACACTTCAGACCATTGTTTATAAGGTGAGTTTGCACTTACCGATAACATCATTATTTATAATGCACTTTAACTCCGGTGATCAGTTTTAGTCTTCATCAATTTGCAGTTTTATTATTGTGATTCAACAGACCCAGATTTTTAAAGCCAGGAAGCTAATGTTTTCTGAAAGGCTGAACAACGAGTACAGGAGGTCAAGCGCACTGAAACTGATCTCTCAAATTCAAAGAAGCTCTCGAGTAAAAGCAATGCTTTCTTTTCTTTAAAAAACAAAAACAAAAACAAAAAAAACAAAAACACCCAGATCACAGAAACCTTAAATGAAGCTGGGAAAACACTTCATAATCATATTTTTGTCTCACTGCAGTTATCAGTAGTTTGTATAGAAAACCCAGTGCACAAAGCACACCCTGCCCCTAAGGCGCTCGGCTCCCCCTTGCTCTGTGCGGGTTGCCTAGAGCCGAGAGCAGGCGACTCGCCCTTGAAGTGTTACTGTGATCATAATCATAATCATAATCATATCAAGATATTCTAGTTGATCTTTTTTGGCTCACGGCCAGAAAAGAAAACAACCATAAACTGTTTAGAGAATATGGCGGGGTTGGTTGTTTTTTTCCTTTCCACGTGCAATCACATATATTTCACTGAGCACGTATGACAAGTGAAAATTGTTGGTAATGGTTAAAATCGTAAGAAAAAACAAACCTGTTTCAGACACATCTCAGCTAAAGAAAAGACAGCTTCAAAACAAAGCTCCACCATACTGCAGCGGTGCTAGGTTTATTATTTAAAGGCAATCTCTCTCAGCATAGGAAACCTTCAAGGGAATAATAAGGCAATTCAAATGGATGTAAGAAGAAAGCCAGGACACACAGAACGTGAGACAGCTTATTGCATTATTCTGAAATGTTCTATTCAAATATGCACGTTTTAACTCACATCTCATGCACGTTCAAGTGATCTTGTTGCATTCTACTAGACCGTGTTATCTGTACAGATCTAGGTAGACAAATGTTTTAATTCATAAGATCACAGCATTGATTAGGACCACGAAGGATGTGCAAATAAAATTCACAGAGAAAAATCAAGCTCTTCCCAAAAGAACAACAAAAAAATATGAGAGGACCTTTAGGGAAAAGGTTTTAGGAAGCAGTAAATACATCTGAGAGAGGCAAGGTTATCTGGGATTTACAATTTTTTCCAAATATTTATGCCAGGTGCTAAAAAGCAGCATTGCCCTTGCTTAAAACTATTTGGACAAGCAGGCTTACAGCTTTCCTCTCTGTGTAAACACTATAGCAGCATTCTAAACAGATTAATAGTGGTATCTGTTCAAGTCAAATATTTATGTAAGCTAGATGAGTGGAAAAGGTAGTCTAAGGAGAATATTTTAACCGCAAATTCTAAAAGGTACTGAAGTGTCCTGCCTGCATGCAAACAACCCACCTTGAGCAAGTCATGTTGTTTAAAATGAAAAGGTTTCACGACCTAATCCATTATTTCCGGTGACCTAAGAAAGATTTTCTCTCCCTTGCAGAGCTGTCAGAGATATTTATGTTTGTGCTAACCGTCCCAGCAGAGAGGTACCAGTAGAGAAACCTGCAAAACCAGAGTTCAGTGGCCAAGTGCTAGACTGAGAAGGGATCACAGATTCTCTCCGGTCTTACTGTGGTTTTATTCTACGGTTATGAATTAATAACTAATCACAGAATCATAGAATGGTTTAGGTTGGAAAGGACCTTGAAGATCATCGAGTTCCAACCCCCCTGCCATAGGCAGGGACACCTCCCACCAGACCAGGTTGCCCAAGGCCACGTCCAGCCTGGCCTTGAACACCTCCAGGGATGGGGCCTCAACAATCTCTCTGGGCAACCTGTTCCAGTGCCTCACCACCCTTAAAGTGAAAAACTTCTTCCTAATGTTTAATCTAAACCTGCCCTCTTCCAGTTTGAAGCCATTCCCCCTCGTCCTGTCACTACATGCCCTAGTAAAAAGTCCTTCCCCAGCTCTCCTGTAGGTCCCCTTTAGGTACTGGAAGGCCGCAATAAGATCTCCTCGGAGCTCAATTGTCTCGTCTGCACCCAGGTGGAAGGGAAAGAAGAAAAGGGGAGAAGAGTACCACGCTGCTGCCTCATGTCTCAGCGCAGCAGAGCCCCTAGACCAGCCTTGGGGCAGGATGCTCAGGAGCAAGCTGCTCCCGTGGGAAGCTCTTGCTGCTGTGGTTTGCACAGCAAGGGCCTCAGCCTACTGTCAGTCTGTCACAGAGGAACAGTATGGAATAGCTCTTCTAGTCCATAAATTCTATCGGAGAAACTCAAATTTTATGGTGGTGTTCTGGGTCAGACAAAATTGACAGAGATGAAACCAGGTCGAATTTGAGAAGACTGAAAAAGCTGAGGTGGTGTTTGTCTCTCTCATACCCATGATCAGTGGATTTGAAGAAAACTTTACACATCCGCTTGCATATGAATCAACATCCCTTATCCATTTCTGTCCTGATTTTCTGAATTTTTTCAGTTCAAGTAAAAATTCATTTTAAACAATAAACAGCTATGGAATGAGAGCAGCACATCACAGAGACTGAACTATTTTATAGCTTAAAACCTGACGGGTCATATTTCACCACAATGTTTTCAACATCTGGAGATTTCTCTTGTTTTGTGGAAGACAGAAGTAAATGTCTTGCAGAACAGGCACCAGAGAGGAGCAGCCAAGATATTTAGGTGGCACAGCTGTACTGCCTCACGAGCTGGACGGAAAGCTTTCCCCAAGAGCAAGCAGAATGTGGAAGCCTTACACAGCTACATGCGTTCACCGTTGCTCTGTTAAACCGGGCATTTGTCTTCTCCTGCTCTGGAAGCCAAACATCAGCAGTTAATTGATCTGGATCGCAGACTGGTGGGAGCAGTCAACACAAGGGGGAGTCCCCTTCCCCTAACCACCTTCGGCTCTGGGGAGGTTACAAGCCCACCAAACCCATCACCTCCATTAATCACCTGTTTATGCACCATGGAGGGCTGTGGTACAGCCCAGACCTGGTTGTTTTGGGGACCTTGAACTTGGACTGAGAGGGCAGGAGGTGGAGGCACTGCTGAGCACATCAGCCTGGGGAAGGGGTACGCTTGGAGACAGGCAGCTTCAGTAAGTCGGGGGGGCTTGTTACTTCGATGGCTGGTGGGTTTTCTGCTTGGCACAGTAAGGGGAGTTTGTGCCACCCGTGCACTCTGCGGGAGGTGATGCCCCCGGTGTGCAGCTCTGTCAGGCCAACACCTCCTCTCCAGCCTCAATGAGCTGTCTGAGTTTGTCTCCATGTTGAACTGGAGCTCCAAACTGTGACAGCACAGACCGATTAAGAACTGGAGGAAAAGGAAGATAAATCATCTAGATACAAGAGCTGCAAACAAACAAGCAACCCAAAACTTCTGCAAAGGAGCTGCAGTTTGTCAGAGCATAGTAAGGGTTTTTTTTCCCCAGTAATTCCATGCAGAGGTGTGCAAGCAGGTGGATTTTGAGAGGATTTTGAGAGAGGTACGAGCTTATTGAGGGTGCAGGAGCATCTCCACTTGCTGTGGGTGACTGCCCTGAGAGACATGGGTTGGGACCCAGTCCTGTGCCCACAGCCAACGGGGCGATGGAGCAGGAGAAGACAAGCCCTGGTGCGGACACAGGATCATTGGGTGCTTCCAAAGGAGGAGGCTGAGAGCTTCAACGCTGCCCTGGCTGGGAGCCTGGACTGTCCTAGCACGAATGTTTCCCAGCTAGGGGCAGCCAGCACACCGCTTCCCGAGTACCTTTCCCAAACGGTGGCACATCCTTACCAAGAGCCACAGGCTTTTGCACAGCCAACTCAGGTTCATACATGCTGGTTAGGTTTTTTTGCTCCCCTGCCGTGCATCCTGCCCCCATTTGCAGGGGTAGACAGGGTCAAGGGAGTCAGCTCACATGCAAGTCTTGCACGGGGTCCTCGACACAGCATCCCCTGCCGCCCCCTCTTTGAAAAACCCTGCAGGATTGGCAGCTCGCATCGCTGAACTCCTCCTGACTTCTTTTTGCAGCACAGGCTCCAGTGAAGAAGCCTTGTGTAGGACTCCACTGCATAAGGCAAACATTAACCTGGATTTCCAGCTGGTTTTCAGCATTCCCAGCTGAGCTTTCTTGCAGGAAATGTGCACCTTGGAGCACAGCCATCTGCATCGGCTGTAATCCCGGCGGCCTTCCTGCCTCGCTGGGGCTGGGGATAGGAGCCACGGTGCCTGGCACAGGAACTGTCCTGTCCTGCCCCAGCCTCGGAAAGGCAGAAAGTTAAAAAGAAAACACTAAACAACACAAAGTACATGATTGCGATCCACTGCTGCTCAGCTGCTGTTCGCATGAAGTTCAGAAAGGCTTTGTTTCAGCCTGCACTAAGTCCTCACATCTGAGCCTCAGCCTGCAAAAAATGAAAAGCTCAGATTAAAAAAAAAAACAGACCAAAAAAAAAAAACCAAAACCCCCAAAAAACCCATTAAAAATCAAGTTTTACATGTTTACAGACCAGGGCTATAAATTCTGGACTCAAATCTGAGGGATAAGTTGTTTTGGATGAAATAGTCCACCTTCAGAGGCTTGAGTGCTGAATTTCAGCTATCGTGTTCAAGTACAGAGGTGGTGCTCTAAGCAGCTATACACGATTCCTGGAAATGTCATTGCCAAAGAGAAATTACTGAGGACAAGTGGGACTAGATTAGAGTCTATTCTAGAAGATCAGGAAATGGAAATGGTGTTTTCACTTAGATTTAGATGTCTGGGTTTCAGGGGAGTCTCCTCAGCAAGCAATACTTCCACTGAGTTGGTTTTGCAAGCGAGGGGATCGCTCTGTCGGAGGAGGAAGGCTGCTGGCAATCACAGCCCCGGCTCTCATGCCACAAACGCTGGCTTTCGGAGGTTTATATTCACAACTGGTCTTCCAGCCACATGTCTCCGAAATGTTGGGTTAGCATTTTGGGAACGCTCCCAGAGTAAAGGCCAGGATATTGGTCTTGGATGATGATACCTCTTCTCCTTCTTCCAGCGCTTACTGGACCGGCAATTCAGCTCGTGTCATCGAATTGCTCAGATGAACTGAATCATACGAAATCTGGTCTGACTCATGAGAGAAGACTTCACATTCTTGTACACAGGCACACAGGAAAGACTCCTACATTTTTAGATGATTAACCAAAGCTACAGCAATTTCTGAAAGAGGCTGAAAACATGGCTCTGTCCTTATGCTGGTCCAACCAGAGGTGTCAGATCTGCTGTAGACACACCACGTACTTCTGTTTTGCACCAATGGATTCGTAGAAGCCTATCAAACACATTATTGCCTGTTCTGACTTACTGACGCAGACGTTTAACTTGCAGAGTGTTGAGGGAAAGCAATTTTCCGTCTCAACTAAAAATAAGAATAATAGCTCAATTGCACGCAGGAAGTATGAAACTATCTTCAAAACAGGAAGGAGAGGATGCTTTCTGGATGAACAATACATCTAGATGCATGTTATTTTCTAGTCCACGTGGATTCCTTTCCAGAAGAGCATCTTTTTGCACCACTGCTTATGTAGGTGGGATACGTTACATGTTTATCAGTATTAGTAGACTTTAGTTTATGTAATTAATAAATATTTATAATAAAAAGTTCATGGCACTCTGCTCTTTTAGATATAGCTCATTAATATAAAGCACTGCATAGAAAAATAAAGTAGCTTGAAATCTAGTTATATATTCTAGTAACTTCTTTTTTAACATCTTGCTGTTGCACAGTAATACCATACCATAAGAGGGAAAAAAGTACATACTTTGGGGGGAGGGGGTGTGGGGAGAGTCTAAAACAAGGATTTTGAGACTGAAACAATTTTAAGAGAAGTTACAGGAAACCCAGTTAAATGGACGCCAAAAAATTTCCAACGAGCCAAGCCAAATTCAATGTAACCCAATCTAAGGAACATCAGAGGAACACTCAGAGCCTTGCTATGATTATCTGTGTCTGTGCCTCCACACACAGGCCAATTTTCAGCACAGTGTGACTTAGCAGGATGTTCATAAATAGATCCCTAACCTTCCACTTAAGTCACATTAAAGCCGAATTAAGCATCCTATTGTAGTGCCGTACCATATGCTTTAGATAACAGGGCGAGGTATTGATTGAATGGGAACTGTAATTATTCACAAACTCAGAAATACCTGAATAGTTCTTGCCCTCCAGCAGATTGTACGCTACAGCTGAGCTGGTAATGGCCTTTGTCCAGTTAACAACGTGATGATTTTTTTATACTCTATAGAGATGGGATTATCTCATTCCCTCCCTCCCTTTCCTCCTTCTCACAATTTAATGGCAATTAATCTGCAGACACACTAAAGAACTTCATTCTTGAATACACCAACTTGTAATTTAATACACGAGAGCTCCAGAGATAGTCTGCTGCCACATCAATAGAGGGACACAACTCCAGATTTTGGCAATCTTTCCCCCAGCGCCCTCTGAATTCAGAGACTGCCAGAAACCAAACCTTGCTGAGCTCTCATGGTGAATCACAATTACACTTTGGAGTCTCACACACCTCCACGGGGACAGAAATAAACAACTGCGCTGAAAATAGGGGTTTTCTTCTCTCTACCCTCCCCCTGTTTTCTCATCTATTTGATAGATGTGTTCTTTGGCATCTTCCTACTCACAAGAGGAAAACAGAGGACACATTAGGCTGGTACTTCAATGTACATAGATGAAAAGCTGAAAATTGAGCCAAGGAATCATAAAACTTCCAAGGCTAACTGCTGAAATCTTCCGTGTGCTTACTGAGCTTACATGTTTGTGTGCCTCTACAAATTATTCTGCAGATAAGAAAGGACCCTTTGTATTTCTTATTTTCTACCACCCCAGCCAGTCCCAGTGAAGCAGCGACCCTCGATGGCTCGTTCTTGAACCACCTGAGCTCTCAGGAGCAGTTTATCCTTCTTTCTCACCTCCCAGCCCCCCAGTGCAGGATGCCAAAGGATCCCTCTTGCTGTGGATGGTCACTGAGAACATGGACTTCGAGGCTAGACTGCCCTACTACAAGATGTCAAAGAAAAAAGCCAACCAGACCTGTGGCTTTGCAGAAGCCAGTCCAATGAGCAGCGAGCTGTGGTGATTTTCCCTTGACAACCTGAACTGTTGGAGGCCAAATGAGAGAGTCTGGGCCAGACACAGCCTAATATAGATCTGGAAGAAAAATTCCTCATTGGACCAAGTGTCTGTTGTCCAGCCTAAAAATTGCAGATGTGGGTCGTAATGGCCTATCCAACAACCGGCAGTGGGGAATATAACCTTGTAGCTCACTGCAGGTGAAAGGAGGTGCCACGAGGAGGTGTTTGAATACCCAGTAGCAGCAAGTTGCCTGGAGGGGCCGTGTACATGTTGTGGGGTGCTTTGCCAACACCATCACTACAGAACCTGGACTGAAAAAGTCATTAAAATATCCGTGTTAGAGTCACAGGTCAACCCCACCCCCCCACCCCCCCAACTAAGTGGGCAGTCACTCACAGTATAGAAAGAGACACAAAATGCTTTTTATCATATGCATTTTTATCACGTGCGTTTAAACACCAATCCTTCCACGGTGCTAAGAAAAGCTGTGTCAGTGGTATTCCTTCAATCTCTAGTTATTCGGTCAACAGACAGCGCTGAGCCGTGATGACTCGCCATCCTAACCAGGGACAAACCTCACACACCCAGACGCAAGCAGTTTGGGTCTGGGAAAGAGATGGTGAAAGAAATAGTCTATATAAATCAGCAAATTTTGATAACAGCTTACCAGAAAAAAAGAAAAAAAAATCCCCTTTCTCCCAACAGAACCCATTTCTGAACAGTTTCTGAAGAGTTCAGAATAGCTGCTGATTTGCTGTACTTTTCATTAGCAGAGAATTCCACGGCACTGGTTATTTTCTGATTTATTCCACGATATCGCGGCAGTGCTTTGGCTGGAGCATTTCCTTGGCCAGAACAAGGGCTGAATTTGAATTTCAAATATTAGTGTCCACACAGTTGAGACTTCCCTTTCAGGAAGCGCTTTAGTCTTCTAAACTTCAAATTCCCCATTTTAGGAGGCTTGGCAAAACGCAAGGATCCATAATTGCGCACGCGAAATATTGAAAGTGTGAGTGGGTGCCAACAACCACGTCCTGCGCAGGCAGGACAGCTACGTTTGCCCAAAATCCTTCCCTGATTAAGGACTTCTGATCCAGATATGTATAGTGAGGGTTGCGGGTGTTGTTTCTACTGTACAGACAGTGGAATTAAGACCCAAAAAAAGACTGACTTCCAGCCTGCTACAACAAAATAGCAGTAGAGAGTACAAAATCTATGTAATTTTTCCGGTTTTCATTGCTTGGGTGTCCAAAGCTGGGCAGCAGGTGGTGTGAAAGCAGCAGGAGGGTGGCTAGAGGAGCCTGGCTCGCCCGGGGACCTCCTCGCTGCAGAAGACACCAGCCGCTCGCCTGCCCACCGACAGCTGCTGAGCAGCCGATTCTCCCAGCGCAGCCAATCTGGGCCAAAATACAGCCCGTTCCCTTCTCTGCAAGGCAATCACCTCCTACAGATAAGTAGACACTCTCTTGAACTCGTGGCAGCTCAGCATAATACCCAAATCACCCCAGATTTTGGAGCCTTAGATGTACGGCTCAGTGTGAAGTACCTCAGGAGACGTAGCTGAACAATTTCAGGAAAGTGGGGTTTAGCTACTATTTTTCCTCATGTACTATATTCTTATCTTGATGTGCTTTTGCAGTTCCCTCAGCATACAGTGAATCAGGAAGAATAAATACAAACGGACCCGAGGCAGTAGCCTGCTGATAAGTCCGCTCTACTGCTCAGCGGTACAACCTAACGCTGTGTGTGACAAAATCAAAACAACCATCTTCCACCACACACAGTCTGCTGTAGCTGTATTTTGATTTTCTACTCTGACAGCATAATAAGTTTGTTAAAAAATATGTGCACGTCGCGTACATACATATATAAACATACGCATACATATAATTTTCCAGTACTGTACTCAACTGTAAATGGAAACAAGTCAACTTGACAATTAGCCAATATAAAGAGAACTAAAAGAAATTTTAGCTCGCACACCTATCCCTACTTCCTCTGCCAAGATGTGGTTTAGCCATCACTTTTTCCTATTAAAAAAAAAAAGAAGTGTAAATGTTTCCTCTGTTCCTGTGTTAAGACATGTAGAACTAGGAAAAGTTACTAACACAATGACTGTCTGGACAAAACTTTACAACATCTATACCCAAAGGGCAATATTTTGGTATTATTGCAGTTGACAGTACTCAGAAATCAGCAGAGCCAGGATTTCCCCCCCAGCAACTCAAATGCGCAAAGTAAATAAAATATAGAAAAAGAGGAAGAAAGACTGTAACACGTTTGATCTCTTGCAGTCATTAACTTCACGTACTGTCTGCCCTTATCACGATACCTCTGAAGAGTCATATAATTCCTCATTTTTAGAAATTTCAGTCTTAGGAGAGGAGGCTCTCAATTTGAAAAAAAGTTTTAAGTCGTGCTGCAGTGAGGCTGCAGAGGGGTTTAAGTGACTTGGTGAAACTTAGGAGCGAAGAGAGAGTCAGCACCGGAGCTGAGCAGCACAGCCCGGTCCTGTTACGGTCCCTTCTCAGTCACACTGTAGCCTCGATATTTTAAAAATTCAAACTACTGCTCAGATTAAGAGCATCTTTCACAGGAATCTACTGCCTGCAGCAGGAATTCCCTGAAAAAAAAAAATGGGTGAACTAAAAAGTAAAAAATTTGTAATTTGTTTAATTTAAGCCGAGCCCACAGAGCAGGATCGTACCTTTAAGTGCTTTGACAGCTCTAAGTGTTTTCTTCCTGCTCAGGAGGCTTGTTGGCAGCCTGCTATGTCTTTAGCCATGGGCTTCTGGCCATGGCTCATTCAGGAGCTGCTTGCACGTTCCTGGTTAATCTTAGCCTTCCCCATTAGCGTTAGGGGAGATGTGCTGCCCGGCATGGAGGTAGGGGTGCCCCAGCCCGTGGGACCGGCCTTTGATCTCGGGGATGGGGAGGGGGGGGAATGCTTCTGTAATTGTGCCAGGCTTCTGTAATTGTGCCTCTCACACAGAGAGATGTGCCATTCTTCCATCACAGCACAGGATCCAGGTGCCACCAGGCCAAGGACCGCTGCTCTGCTTCCCACCACCGAGGGGGCACTGACACCCCCCTCCTTGATACTATATAAGGGTGAGGGCAAAGGGAAGAACTTTGCTGCATTTTTTGGGCTGGTCTCTTCCTGCAGCCCTCCAGGAGAGAGGTGTACGTGGGCACACAACCCTCACAAACATCCCCAAACAGGTCACGCAGCCCCAGGAGCTGCCAGCCACTCTCTTCTTGCCCCAGGCAGAAAGCTGGGCAGCGTCTGGCCGTGAATCACAGGCAGCAAAGTCAGAAGGACTCAAACATTTGAAATCCTGCAGAAATGGCAAAAGCAACAGACTCTCCAGAGAAAAATGTTCAGGGTGTCTCTGTGGTTACTTGAAGAAGACGCTGATGTCTTCAGAGGCTGTTTTTCCCTCTGGACATCATAACTCAAGAGACATGGCAAATGAATGAACTGTTTCCCAGGACCGTCACAGTAGGAGCGGGATCTTTCTAGCACACTAATTACAGGGAATGGTGAGGATGAACAAAGCACACTCCAAACCTCCTTGTAGATGCATTAAAGATGACATCTCTGCTCGGAGGCTCTCCCAGAGCATCCCGTCGGACTCTACTAGTCATGTCACTTCATATTATTTGATGTGATGCCATACGCGGCTGATAAAACCGGACAGACGTACACAACATTAATGTAACCGTGCCTCCAGAAAATGGCAAAATTAGTCCCCTGTGACATTGTGACCAAGTAAATTAAAGCCAGCAGGGAAAAAATATGTTTCACACATATTTTTTTGCTACTCAGTATGAAATTATTCAGTTATTTACTATCCGAATCTTTTTGCGAGCAGCTGGCGCTATAAAATAGGGACAGTCCTACACAGGGAATATAAATTGTCCTTTTGTATGTGTAAAGGAAGAGCAGCCACAAAATACATCCTGTTGACAGAATGATACAAAAATCACTGGAGAGGAGGAGTAGATTAGGTATGCTGCAGTACGGTATTAATTACTCCGTCACATCTTTTTTGGAAAAATGATGATGCTTGCCGTCACTTCAAATTAGAAGGCATCTTCCTTTCAATTTAACGTGGTGTCCCCGGTCCAAGCCTCCAGCCTCCAGGATTGTAGGTCCTGAGCGGTGAGTCAGCAGAGCTACTGCATTGCTGGACTGGTTCAAGTCTCGCTCATCGAGCCTTCGTCAAAGGCAGCGCAATGCCATTACCTCTCTCCTTGGCTATTACCGCACCTTCAAGGAGCTGAAGCTTTCCTTCTCTCCTGCTTTGTTTCATCAAAATCCCTCTTTTGTACAAAATGCCGTACTGCATCAGACAAAGTGCCCACCACCCCCCAAATTCTGGGGTCTAAGGGCAGCCCGTGGCCCCTGCTAGGTTCCCAGGGGAAACACTGATATATCTTCTCCCGCCCACCATACTTTCTCAGATACCCCCGATTAATGCATAGCTTGTTACAATCACAAAGTATAAATATTTTTGGCACGAAATGGGGCTGTAATTGATGCTAAATCATCCTATAAAAACACTTATGGTAGATTTCACAGATACCGGATTGCATGAAAATGCTTTATGCTGTCAAGCACTGTTTTGGGAAATATAAACGCCTTAAGTTCTTTGTGTATATAGAAGACAGGCTGCACGAATAGCCTGACCTGTCTGCAACATTTCCCAATCCTTCCCCAAACCTATTGCAGTGCGCCATTTTCACCTTTAAGACAGTAACAGCAAACACTAGCGGTAGGACCGAGGGAACCCGAGCCTGAATTCTGCTTCAACCACAGTTTTAAAAATTTTGGGCCCGAATATTTCAGTCCCTTCTGAGAATGAAGCCTGAGGGAAAAGCATTTTGTAGCCCACATTAAAAAAACCCACTATGCGTTAGCAAGGCTTTCTCGGAAAAACTCTCAGGTCCCCTTGCTCCGAGGGAGGAACGGGGATTTGGGTGCAGGAGCACAGGAGCGCGGGACCTGCGACGCCCAAGGCACGGCTGCAAAGGTGGGGAGCCTGGGAGGGGAGACAGCAACGGGATGGCGAAGAACACAGGGAGCGGGCAGAAGCGGCAGGAATCAGCGGGCGGAGAGGAGAAATACCCACGTACGAAGGCGCTGCTTACCAGAGCATCTCCCCGTCCCGAGGCCGGGACCGAGCCCGGCTCGCCGGAGGTTCGCCATCCCTCCGCTGCAAGGAGCCACTGATGGATCGCCTCTCCCACCGCTCTCGCCCAGGTACCTGCGGACAGCAGCAATTACTGATGGTCAGTAACTAAGTTATTTAAAGTGCCAGAGACCTGTGTAATAGTTTCTAAGGCCTCAGGTGCAGTGCAGGTGCCAAATAAATGCCGGTACGGTGCTGTGTTGCAAAAGCTTTGGGGCAGAATTTTTCTTTTAAAAGCAAACTGGGAAGTTATACACGGGAACAAATGAAGACCAGTACCTACAAGATTTAGTTTGAGAGTGTCAGCTAAGGCTTGAAATGAGGCTGTCTCTACAAGACTGAAGCAGTTCATTTTACGCTTGTTTGTTGGGATACCGTCTTGCAATTACGTGAGTACTTAGAATTTTTCCCATACAGTCCCTTACCACAGTCAGGGCAAAGGAAAGAGAAGCTGTGGAAACACAGTAGACTTAGATACAGAATAAAACTCTCTGAAAAATCCAGATTCTGCAGAAAATAATTAACTTTGGAAGATGAAGCCAGAGACTGCAAGTGAAAAAAGTTAGTTTTACATGCAATGCAGCAGAATACCAGCCAGCAAATCAGCTTTTACTATCCATTTCTTCCTAGATAATACTAAATTAGCTGAACTGAACTCTTCACTGGTGAGCTACTGCATATTCCTTTTTTTTCCTTCCTAAGTTGCTTTGAGCTGCTTATTTGCTGACTTCCATGAGCATTGGTAGAGTGGATCCCTGTGCCAGAAGACCGCCTACCCTCCACCCCCCAATTTTTTTTACTTTTGCCTTCCTCTGTCTAACTTCCCCTGTGCAAGGTCATCATAATGTTCATTTATTTCAATGGAGAATGACAAAAATAACTTTGGTAACATTTGTGAAACACAAAGTTACCCTAATGACAAGCACTAGAGTAAGCCAGGAAAAAACTAATAGATTTATCTTCAAAGCAGATCTTAAATATCATGCAGTAAATAAGACAGAAGGCCAAGTACTGAACGAGAAGAAGCTGTAATACTGCTAGAGAAAGAACCATCCATCCTGAACAAGGAGTGGAGGAGAGTTTTGCATTCATGTGGTTAAACACTACCATTTAAGCACACTCACAATGGAGATGAATTAAGAGTGCACTGCAGTTTGACTCCTGGTATTTCTTGAGTGTTTGATTTTACAAGCTTCATGACATTCTTGTAATATTTCTCCTCGGTAAGCATTTGATATAAATATCATGTCTTTCAAAACAAAACCAAACCAAAAAAAACCCCCCAAACAAGTAAATTCTTTGCTGTTAGGGCATAATACCCCATCACTTGCTGAACATCTGGTTTTGAAAAAAAAACACCCAGTAGAGTTTTGAAGTCATTCTCTGAACCAGTTTGATGACTTTCCTATTTTAACACTGAAGTAACACATTGCTCTTGCTCTTCCAAGAAACTTTCTCAAACTGCCGGGCTACCATACCTGCCTGGACCTGAGCAGACACTTACTCCCTGCAGCCAGCCGGGGAAACGCACCCGCTTGGCCAGGAAGAGCAAGCGACTGCTTCTTCGTGCTTCTAGAGCATCTAACACAGCCCCGAGACACACACTGATAAGAAAGTGGCTGGCTTAGAGCACAGCTGTGTAACATATGCATTTTACTGGGGTTTGATGACTCATGATTTCTATCTAGTAGTTTCCATCTGGTTGTTGTGTTGGACAGAGTTAGGAGACTCCATAATGGGTGCTCTGGAGGCAAGGCAACGGCCACTCATTTCTCCCCACCACCCTAGTTGGGGATTCACCCGCCCTCCAACACCTGAGCTCACCACCCACCATCACAACTTGCTGCAGAGCTGGTTTTGTCTCTCCTCTTTTCTGGAAGCAGCATATGTAAACATGTATACGTGTGTGTGATTTACTCTGAGAAGGTGTTAGCAACGAATCAAAGCTCTTGACAAGTGATGCTGACACACACCATGGACCCTTGGTGGTGTGTCACTCCCCTCTAGATGAGCCAGACAATGCCCACCTTTAATTTCCCTGCATGCTACTTTGCAGAGAGTAGGCTGATTCTCAGCTGCTCCTCTTGCATCAGGCCACGTTGGCCCCAAAGCGGGAGACCACCTCCCCCACGCACGTGTCCTGCCCTGAGACAGAAGACTGGCCCAAGAGCTAGAGCTACCTCCTTTCTCCTGCCTTCCACGGGGCAGGCAGGGTCGGGGGCAGTGCTGGCTGCCCAGGGAGCTGACAGAAGCTCTTTTCCTGCTTTGGGGGCTCATTCCCCTGCACTGCTTGGCTCAGAGGAGAGAGCAACTTCTTGCCTGTACGCAAAACCAGTCTGTAGCTCCAAGGGCAAAAGAAGCTTTGTCTGGCAGGTACTTACTCCCTTGCCTTCTGGAAACCCAGCAGAAAAAGCCGGAACAGGCAGAGTTTGCATAAAAAGCTGACTAAATCTCTACCACCTACTGAGAGGGTCCCTATCTGGACTGTGAGAGCAGTTCAGTCTGACTCCTCAGTGGGGTTGGATGGGCAAATACCCCTAATAACCAAAACGCCTTCTTCCATTTATGGGTGACCATGAGAGGAGTCCCTCTGTGGCAAGGGCCGGGATCTCATCAGGTACGAGTCTGGCAATGGTCATCCAAATACTGAAAGTGCCAGCCCTCATTTTTCTGAATGGATGTGGCCAACACCACCAGCACATAACGATTTATAAACTGCTGTTCAGCAGCGCTGCCCTACCACAAAACAACAGCAGGGTAAACACAACACTTTGGAGTCAGGCTGGGAACACAAAGCTCCTTCCTTGTCTTATGGAAGACCACCCAATTTCCAAACATTGATCAATGGTGGTTCATACATTAAGAAATTGCCAGGTTTGAAAGAATTGCTTACACTAGGTTGTATACATTTTGTCTCTGTAAAAAGACAATCAGATTTGGCAATAGTTTACTAAAGGCAGTTGCTTAAAAATACAAGAGGAAAGAATATTTCTGTTCTTCTTTGTTTCTTTGGATAATTGCCTGTTTAACAGCTTAAGGGAAACCATCATTTAGAAGAAATATGCATCGGTTGTGAAGAATTCACAACCTCCTTTTATGGCAACAAAGACTGAGCATGAACGATGACCTCTATATGTACCAGGCTTTTGTGTGACTTTTTACTTTTGGATGTTAGTACTCTTTAAGCTATCAAGTCAGCGGAAACTTTTGAGAAAATCTAAGTCATAGATGATAAGCCTAACATAGCTACTTTATGGTCCAGGCCTGCAAGCCAGCAGACACGTAACCCTTGAATGGACCTCAAAAGATCATCTGTCCCTCACACCACACGCAGGGAAAAAACTACCAACCATCCACGACAGACCTAGCCTAACCTGTTCTTAAAATGTCTCTAATGAAGGTTATTCCTCTCCAATTGCAGCTATACAATGAGACTGAATGTGTTAATCTTTGTAAAACTCTTGTCAACAGAAATTTAGTATTTTCCTGAAGATCATTAATGACCTCATTAGATAGGAGCGTGTTTAACACTGGTCCCTGTGGCACCACACAACAATCCCCAGTCTATTTAGTTACAATTCTCTTTTGATGACTGCATTTTGAGATCTGTCAGCTAGCCATGCCTTAAGTCAGTTGTTAAGTGTCTTGCTAGATAACGCTATAGCACCGCTTTGTAATCGGGATGCTACGTGGTGTTAATGCATCGCAGAAGTCCAGTGTCAGCTCTCTGCCTCAGTCAAGCCTTGGCTTTTGAGCTCTGACATCAGGAGCGTTTAACAAGCCCCATTTTTTTTCTGAAACCATGTTGACTAGTCATAAGTACAGTCCTTTTGTTGTCTCTCCTGAATAGGCAGCTAACACAACTGATACCAAATTAACCAGTTTATAATTAGTCACCACGCATGGCACAACGCTACTTCTGTGATGGGATTTACAAAACAGAGTACAAATCACAGTTGGATTCAGATCCCTGAAGACATCTGTTTAAGGAGCCTGTGCTGCAAGCAGAGGACCATAGCAGTGGAAGAGATGAAACCAGATTTGTGTCCCACCTGACCTTTCCACACCTATTTCCCAGGCTCCTTTCTCTGGAGTACGAGTGTGTGAATACGGCTGGCCACGTGGAGCCACACGCTGCTGCCCGGCTGGCCAAGACGTACCTGCAGGCTTGGCAACTGCCGTCTGCTGCCAAACAGAGTGGAGAGCAGCTGAGTTTTCCTTAACAGAATGAAACATTAGTGTTGGGTTTTTTTTCCTCTGCCCAGCTGCTGATTTTCGCAAAGCTTGCAGGAGCTGATATCTGTGAAATGTCTCCTCTGCTAAACTGGTAAGAATTAGTCTGTGGGTTAGGAATTATTGGGGTAGGATCTGGCAGACTGAGATCCTTTTTGCCTCATTTCTGTAGGAAACCAAACTGAAAACTCTTCTTCCACCTAAATGTTTGGGTTTTTTTCGCATCCCCTTGGTTACTGATAAACTGAAAAGCACTTCGCTGTTCTCATGAGATCCACAGACAGCCTGCCACTGCTTTTAAAATGAGATAAATACTTATTGAATCCCTTTTTGTATCGTTACCAATTTAACCATCTGGTTTAACCATCATTTGATTTTGGTCAAAAATAATGTCTTGGTACTTCTTAGTCAAAAATAATGTCTTGATACTTCTTCAACTTCAAAAATCACTTTATGCCCAGGCTGCCACTAAGTGTCTTCTGTTGCTTATATCTTGAGGGCGGCTTGGGACTAATTAATTTGCGGAGGAGGGAAGCACCCGGATCACCCAGAGGTAAAAATTTAAGCCCTGTTTCCCTCCTCAGCATTGTCTGGTGCTCAGGTCCCAGCTCCGTGTGCTCACCTCTCTCTATCCCTCCACAAAAGCACCAATTTTCCCATTCCCTGTTCAGGCAGCCCAGCACCCAGTACCAGCGGACATGTGGGGAGATGTCTTAACGAGGGGTGCAGCAGGGCCCCCGTCCTTTGTGGATTCACTCTAATGAGCCTTAAAAAACTTGACCCCAAACACGGACAATGGCAAACAGTTTGTTGCAACAAAATTCTTTAATGAGTCGTGATGGGGCTTTGGGAGAGTGAGGAATACAAAAGGCACTTGCTGACGGCAAAAAAAATGTGAAATCCTGGAGATAAATGAAGATTTCCTTTATTGTGCAATAAACCCGGTCTTTTAAAATCTAACCAGTCCTTTCAAAATATTTCAAACTCCCCTCCCACCCTGCTGTGCTGCCGCAATTACAGCAGAAAACAACTGGGAAGAAAATTAACAGGACATTGCTGATGCTGCTGCCTTTTTAGCACGCTTTTCTGCATTAGCTTCCCTAATAGCTGCAGCACCTAAAAATATTGAAGTACCTAACCTCGATGACATTTTTCCTGTATCAAATTAAAGAGTTAAATGTCATTCTCCTCAAGTGAATCGTCTGCCGACCTGGGACTCTCAGATCCTGGTGTGGCAGCAGCGAAAGATTTTTTCTGAAACATGTCTGGCTTCCACAAAGAGATCCCTTAAGTAAAACAGATGATTTAATGTATTTTTGTTAGGGAGAAAAGCCATGATATCCTTGACTTTGGGGAAAGGCAAACCTGCATAGAACTGTATCGCTCCTACATGATGGACCAAAGCACTCCTCAGCTTTGAAAATAATATTTTTGACCCTTTTATTCAGAAAGCTCCTTTTATAGTCTGAAAACCTAGGATTTAGGGAGGGAAGTACACGCTACAAGAAAGTTTAAAACAATGGCAGAAACTTGCACTTTGCCAATAATGTGTTGTGTGTTACCTGTGAATTTCCTGCCTTCTTGAATAGTAAGTTGGAGGCAGGACTTGTACCACTTTTAGCACTTATTCCATTAAAAGCTCTTTAAAAGTTACATGCTGCAGAGACAAAATGGTCTTTTTTTCTAAGCAACTCTACAAAACACTGTTTTCATGATGGATGATGTATCTTCTGATTGCACAGAAAGTGCACATTGACATTTTAGGGATGTGAAGCATGTGTTTTTGAAATGTTCCAGAGTTCAGCATACATGAAAATACAGGAGCATTATTTTCAAACAATGACCATGAAAGTTAAGATTCTGAATCAATGTTTAGGTTCCTAGACACGAATTACAGAAAGATCAATTTATAATCCTAATATTAAGCATCTACTCTGTGCTTTATGAAATTATTTGTAACTATTATTAAACCTTAAAACCATCTTTTTCTAGCAAACTGGAAAGTTCTTCACCAGTGTTAGCTACCATAGCACCCTTCTTCACAGTGAGAAGGTCCAGCAGAATAGCAAGGAACTTCTTTGTGCCTTTGCAGGGGGAGAAATTCAGATACAATCCAACTCTGCTGACAGAATTCGTTGCACCCATTGCGTCCCCTTAGGAGTTCTGGGAGGTGGGGATCAGAGCTGTGCTGGAAAAGGCGTGGTGTAACTGATCATTAAAACATGCATCCTGAACCCATTCTCAAAACCCACTTCTGAAAGCACCACTCCTGTTTCCCACAGGAACCAATTGGTTTGTACTCAAGTCAACAGACGGTCCTCCTCTCTCCCTGCTTGCTTAGGCTTCGACCCAGCAATCCGCAGCCCCTAATCCCTCTTTCAGGCAGTCACGCGTTGACTTTGTTTCATCTTCTCCACAAATAAAAAATAAAAAGTGGAGGGAGTGAGAAGCAAAAAGAGTAATCAGAAGGAATGTGCAGACTTTGTGACGGTCTCAGCACTGAATTAAAGGGCAGAGACTCTCCTGCGGCAACGTCCTAGCAAACACGGTTACAATAAATGGCGTTGTTTGTTGTAAAAACGGAAAGAATTTTGCAAACATTAGGCTTATTAGACATCTGCTTTTGTGAAGCGGAGATCAGAGCTTGGAGTCCATTCTTTTGCAAGAGGTATCAGAGAACTCAAAATGCTTTACAAGAGGAGGCAACTTCCATTCTTTCCGTCTCCAGATGTGGACACCATGGCAGAGGTGACCGTTATCTAGCATCCCAGGGGCACGGCTGGAGGCAAAGCTCAGAGCAGGAGCCCACACCAGCTGTCCCACTGAGACGCTTGACCCCAGGCCAAGGGAGGAACAGGCTGTGGGAGATTTGGGGTATGACTGGAGGAAACAGCACATTCCAAAAAACAAGATCAGAGGCTTATTCAAGATAAATGGCATTTTGTAGCCTTTAAGTCAAAATATACAAATTAAACCAGCTAACTGATTACTGTTGGAGTTAGTAAGGATTTTATTTACTGAAAAAATTATAACATCTGATCAAAGTTGAGTGTGGGGAAACAGCAATGACTGATTTCTCCTCCCTGCACTGGTCTGACTCAGAGCACCTTCTCATTCAACCCAGGGTCATGAGAGAAGGAGAAAAAAGAAAAGACCCCTGAATTAGGATGCCATACCCCATCCTCTTTACCTGGGACCCTTATCCACACTTCAGTCCCATCCCTGCAAGTCTGAGGGCATAAACTGGCTGTCAGGGTGGATCAAGGCAAAACATCATGTGTTTTGTACTGTGGTACAACCACAGACTTTTCTTGTTCCCCCTGGAGAATTTGCTGCACACACATAACGGTAGTAATAACAGTAAAAATCTCCATGGACTGTTGGGTCCAAACCAAATCACTTCTAACCCTTGCAGTCTTCTATTATCCTCCTATCACTAGGCATAAACCACCCTGTGGTAGGGGGAAAGATAGGATATTTCAATAATAGTGTGCCCTGCCAAAGCTGATATATATTCTTGTTCAGATATCAGCTTGTTTCTGTGTAAACCCATGGGCTTCTTTCCATTATGGGCTTCCATCCAACATATGGCTGTTGCACTAGCTAGCAAGTAGCTGAATTCCTAAAAATATTGACAAGGAACATGTCAATGCCCACGTGTAGTGACACCAAACAGATGTCATGCCAGAGCCATAACCTTTTTAAACAGAAAGGACTAGCTGGAAAGCCCTTCAGAGCTGGTTGGGGCTGCTCGCTAGCCGACGCCGGGCTATGTGGCCAAAGATCTGGACCCCTTCATCCTCAAGAACTCTCCCCCCACCAACCTAATGACTTCAGCAGATACAAAATGGTTCCAGAGGCTGTATATTTTCTCTTGGACACACATAAGCAGTCCCTAATGATTTCCATGGCATATTGCTATTTTTACATCCTCTTCATTTTTCAAGTGTAAAGAGAAGTCATCGAAGTAGCCAACAAAGTGCGATGAAAGGATCAATTTCAGGCAGATATTTGCCGCATGAGATGTATCATCTGTATGAAGACCTGGCATTATATCCTGCCACCCCCCTGGAGAATCATCTACAAACACCCCTGGGCAACACCTTTTCCTAAAATATTTTGTAACTTTTTATTGTACAGTTAAAGGCTGCCTGGAACAAAAATTATTCTGTCCCTTCCCTATAGCTGTGAACGGACTCAACAGCTTATATAACCACCCAGAATTTCTACCTCTCGCTTATGGCCTTTTTAAATCCATCCCAACCCATCCCTGTTTTGCTGGTCCTGGCAGCTGAAGTCTCCCTGGATTTTCGCTGGCCCCTTTCTCACTTTCTTATCTGCTCTTCGCTCTTCGTGCATGAGTGCTTCTCTCACATACCTTGTGGCTAGAGCTGCGTTCGCCTCTGTCACCCCTCACCAAGTGCCCTCAGGATATGGCTATTATTAATTGTTTGCCGTGCCTCATACAAGGAACCTTTCTTTGAGGACAAACCCTATACTGAACCCGGACAAGACAAACGAGGACATCAACTCCTGCCTGAGCTACTGTCTTGAAGATAAAGGGAGAGCTTCTGCAAAGAGGTTTCTGTGTACATCGGTAGAGGAATGAAAATATCCGAGAGGGTTTTACAAGATGTGCAGGAATTTGGAATGGTTCAAACATTAAAATGGAAATGCAGTTAGTAGTTTGGGTGAGTCGTCTCTCAGTCATTGTGCTTGAACGATTTCACGTTTTCATCCATCAGGTGATGAATTTGTCAAAACGAGGCAAAAGTATATAAGCGTAACATCCCTGGTAGAAAGACAGCATATATTTCAATGGAGCCTAATGCCAAGTGGAGGATTTATGTACAAGAAGAAAGTTAAGCTGTTGCCAAATAGCTAGTCCTATAAACTGATCCAGTTAAACTAACATAAAAGGTTCTTTTTACACCCTTTTTTTTCCAATGCAAAAATAGCTTCTTATAGTTTGAAATACATTTGTTCCAAAGGTCTCTAAAAAGCTGAGCCTATGGCGGGTTCCACAGCATTTCACCGGCAGCAAGAGCGATAACCGTGAAGAGCTGTGTAACCACCTTGTACTTCCTGAGCTCTGGAGCCAAATTATGCCACAAAATGAAGCAAAATGGCATGTCACACACCAGAGAATCAAACAATGCTTGGAGTGATACAAGGATCCTACTTGGCAGGAAAAGCTTAAAGCAACTAGCTAAGCATCCTGTATTGTTGTAATTCATCCAATTACCAATTCTGCTATTGCTGCTTCAAAACAAAAATGGCTAAAATGCTCTTCTGAGAGGATACATTTATCATACCTGGGGTTTGGCAAAAGAAAGTATTATCCACTCTTAGATTTATAAATTCTCTGAGATAGCTTCAATGTGGAAAAGCAAAATCTTCTTCCAATATAGACATCTACTCTATTTACGTTTCTGTCAGCCCTAGAATTCTGCAAAGCAGAATACAGTTTCCCTGGAGTACAGCCCAGCAAAGAATTGGTGAATAGTTTATATTTTATAACAGTGCCTTAAGTCTCTGTTATTAGCTATGCATTTGGAATAGGACGTTTCCTGAGTCCTCATTTACTGCCATAGCATTACAACACTAAATCAAGCTTTAGGTTTTTGTTTGCTTGTTACTTTGGGAATTTTCCTCATTTAAAGGTATATTGCTTTGTTATAAGGAGAGGGGAAAAAAGACAAAGAACAAAAGACTCTTGTTTTGAAGGAGGAAATACGGCATTAATGGTTGCATTACATGTGTAATAGAATAAATACATATAATGTGTACCACTTCACATGTATAATTTAATTTGTATGGGGGTTTTCTATTCTCAAAAATGAATAATATTATCCCCTTTAGTTTTCTGTTAGAGAATCAACAATGATTAAAAATCATGAAAATCAATATTACAGTAGATGTACATGCAGAAAGAGACTTGCACAGAACGTTTTGAAAAGAAATACTGTGTCTATCAAAGGAAATTATTCCCTTGATGTTTTAATTTAAATACAGCATTTGGGAGGGTTTGGATTTAAGCATGTTGGATTTCTTTCACTTTGGATGCATTAATTTTTTTTCTTCCTTTTTCTGTAGCCTGCATTCTTTTGGAGTGTCAGGGGCTGCAATTTGTTTCACTAAAGCCAAAAATGTGGTTTTGCTTTGTATACTTAGCACTAGTTTCTATGTAAGATACACACTGGACAAATCTCAAGTAAAGGTCTCTTCCAGCAGAAGGTCAGACGCTTGGTGCCTTTTCCATATGTTCTGAACCGCGTTGCTGGCTGGCTGTGTGTTGAAAAGGAGCTTTGAGAAAGAAATCGAGTCCTCCTTGCACATCTGGAAATGTTGATGGTCAGTTAGATTTTAAAGCATTATGGTCATTCTCCACAGCAAAGATTCAACATACCTTCCAGGCAAAAGCAGCGATTTCCAAATGCTCGTGACATTCCAGTGGTCATTTGAAATGAAGAGAGAATGGATTTAAAAAAACCTAACAAATGACCTTACACCCTTCAGAGTCCCTGTGTGCTCCTGCCAGTGTCTAAACTTTTACATTGCTATTGCAGTAAAACAAAACACTTTTGTTGTTGTTTTTTACAGTGACTTCAAATTGTCAATATGATTTACATAGTGAAGCTCATCCTGAAAAAAATTAAGGAAAAAGGAAGACAGAAAAACATTCTCAGGCAAGAAGAAAGCCCTGTGTTTCCTTAAGAACCTGAAGACAAATGCGGCTGAAGTGAAACAAACAAATTGTCCTATATGCCCCTAACTTAATGAAAAGATATTGTGCTTCTGAAGATGAGAATATCTATGGAGATAAAATCTCTTTTATTCACAAAATACTGTGTTTTATGTACATGGCTCTTACAAAATCTTTCATTTCAAGAAAGCATTGTATGTTTATCTAGTCTCCTGGAATACAGAGAAGGGACATATGGTGAGCGTTTTTGGACCATCAATCAGATCCTAGTTCATCAGTCAAGTCTGTGCAATGTAAACAGTGTCCAGAAGAGCAAGGTTCTTTCATTTTTTAATGTAAATTGTAATATTATTTATCTAAATAGTTGCAGATTTTATATTGGAAACCTTTTCATTTTTTTCAGTGTGAGGGTTTTACCACCTGACATGCATTCAAGAGAGAGAATTTTTCTGAAAAGGATGGAAAAGCACCTCTAAAAATCAAGCTGCCTACATCTGGAAACGTAACATCAGAGGTGGTCAAAACCATTTGCCGCTTTAGTTAACTGTTGGTTGACTCAAGGCTGCAAGACCCTCTGTACTTTCCTAAAGGCTCTGCATTTCGTGCTAGGATCAGTGATTCTCACTTCATTTTGCTTGGACTGCATGTTGGGCTCCTCTAATTTGCTTTTGACATCAAAGTGATTTTCCTGAAAAGACTTTATCTTGTGCTGTATCTTATTTGCAGCTAATCCGTTTGTCTGGTTTTCCAGTATTGAAAGACCTACAGCTATTATAGAGCCGTCACGTTACAGGAGGCCAATGACTATATTTTGCAGTCAGCTGAAGTCAGATAACTGCAACACAACCAGGGAATTTGGGAGCGGGCTCACCCTGGAGCCCTGGGAGCCATGCAGTGTTTGCTCATGTTGCGTCCAGTTGGGTCCAGTATTATATTCCCCACATGTCACAGAATCAGAGAATGGTCAGGGTTGGAAGGGACATCTGGAGATCATCCAGTCCAACCCCCCTGCCAGAGCAGGGTCACCTACAGCAGTTGCACAGGATGGCATCCAGGCGGGTTTTGANTTGAGGCCCCATCCCTGGAGGTGTTCAAGGCCAGGCTGGACGTGGCCTTGGGCAACCTGGTCTAGTGGGAGGTGTCCCTGCCTATGGCAGGGGGGTTGGAACTCAATGATCTTCAAGGTCCTTTCCAACCTAAACCATTCTATGATTCTATGATTCTTATGTTCAAGTTTGTGCCCGTTCCCTCTTGTCCTATCACTGGGGACCACTGAAAAAAGCCTGTTCCCATCCCCCTGGCACCCTCCCTTTATGTCAGATAGCCTTTCTTTCTTAAATACTTGCGTTCTTAGATATGGGCAGGTCCTGCAGGCTTGAGGTCAAATGAAGGGTCTGACTTGCAAAAATCTTGATGGATTGGGTTAAATGCTGCTGACTTGCCAAACTGTGGAGAAGGTTATAAGGCTTTTTATAAGCCTTAGCTGCCACTGTAAGCTTAACAGGTAGCTTGAAACTGGAGACGTGCAGCCTCAGCTACCTGGTTGTAGCTGCAAACAGCAGAGCAGTAGCCTACAGTGTAGGCAATCCCTCTGGCTTCAGCATGAACACATGCAAAGTTGGCTTCAAAGGCCAACTTCAAAGGCCATCAGATCTCTATTGATCCCCATTTGTGCCACTTCCAGTGGGTGCAAACCCCACGTGCAGGTCTTCTAAGGCACAGTGTGTGCTTTAGAGCAGAAAGGTAGTGCCAGCTCTGGACTCGAGACAGTGGTTTCTGTCTCCTTACCAAAGGTCCTGCTTTGAGGGTCAGGCTGTCTTGTCCCTCTATCCATTTTTATATATGAAATAATTATCTATTAAATAAAAAACAACAAAGCTTACAGAATGTTTAAAAATTTCTAAAGATAACCCTTAAATTATCGAATAAACTGTTCGAAAGCTGTGTAAACTGTATTTTAAAATGACCAGTTGTGGTAAATAATTTGGAGTGTAGATAAACAAGATGGGTATTTTTTTCAATGTGCTAGGCCAATGGTTTGGGAAACATTCTTCAAAACCTCTTGAGAAAATGCTGAAAGAGACATCGCGGAGCTGCAGGGAAGTATCAGGCTCCACAGGGCAGGCAGGGTGGAAGATGACACCGGTGAGATCCTCCAGGGCAGCCATTTCAGGGTCTGAGCCCAGACCACGAATTGCAAAAGAAAACTCTGGGTAATCAAGGGAAACACAGTCCAGTAAAGTCATCTGAGAGCAAACCTTCCCCAGTGCTAAAACTAGCTACGTAGGGTATGGCTTGGGTGGTGGTGAGGTAAGAAGAAGCTCACCCAGGGCCCCAGCGTCCAGCTTTGGCGGTGGCCTGTACAACACTCAGAGCTGGCGTGTCCGGTCTAGTTGTGCCTACGACAGCAACCGTGGTGTAAGGATGGTCACAGCACCCTGTAGGTATTCCCTGAGGCTTGTGTTTCAGGTGATCTCTTCCTTTACAAGCTATGGATTGATTTTAAAGGGCTTTAGTGTAATAGGCTTATCCTGGGCCATGTTTAATCCATTAATCTTTTCGACATGCATTAGTTTGCTAAGAGGCAAGGCCAATTCAGGATGACAGTGAAAAAGAGACCACGTTCAAGTAGTAATTGTTTCCATGTCAAAGACTGAGGCCTAATCTGCATAAGGCTAAGAGGTTCCTTTTAAAGTTTAGCATAACCGGGAGCACCGTTAATATCTCAGGCACTATTTTATCTCACACATGGCCCGTAGATCTGAGCTAAATTAAAAAGCAATTAATTTTCAGCTCTGATTCGCCTCTGGGATTTCCTGAGTGTCCAGCACCTCCAACCGGATCAGCCTCGTCGCTGGCCACCCCGGTGCCAAAGCCATTGCTGTTGCCACACAAGGTGAAGAGCCAGCAGGTAAATTCTTGAGAGATGGATGGGATTTCCAAATATAACTCCAGGAAATTTCCTATTATCAAGGATCTAACCATTTAACGAAGAACAGATGATTGATATTAATCACAGTGAAGTAAACAGGCGATGTTCTTGATTACAGTGTTGCGCCTGTGCTGACTCAGGGCTTGCTAACGTGTTATACTGAGACGTTGTTCTTCCAGCTGTACTTTACACTTCACCCGTTGCCAGTAAAGCCCAGTTCCCTTGAGTAATATCGGCATTTACGCTAGTAAAATTGATTTTAAATTAAAACCTGTGACATGAGTAGACAAGAGCAAAAACACGAGAAGACAGAGGGCAAGACTGCGAACTCGGTATCCTGCAGGCAGTTGTTGGGTGCTTGTGACTTCTAGTCCCGTGCCTCCAGAGCAGGGATCGTGTGTTGGCCAGCCAGGCTTCCTTGTCCAGCTGTGTCCCCGTGCTGCTCAGGACATGCCTACTACGCTGCTGCAAAGTCCCAGCAGCACACATGCTCTTACCAGAACCACTCTCACTTTGGTGCTCACCCATCGGCATGATGAGGTGGGTCCATGCTGCAGAGCGAGCTGGGAGCAGGACAGTGTTCCTCCACACAGCAGCTTCCAGGCTGGGGGTAGGGCTCTGTTTGGTTGACCAGACCGGTGGGTTTGAGTGCCTTCAAACTGAGGAGAGAGCGAGATCCAGGTGTCCTAGCTCAAGGGAGAGCAGAACGGAAAGTGGCAGGACACTTGCTTCTCCATCTGTCTCTCTTTTAAAAAGAGAGAAGCAGCCTCTACTGCTTCACGAGGGGCTGTCATGCCCATAGCTGTTAGATGCACACTGTAAGCCTCAGCATGCTTAGTACCCCAGGGGACTTCAGCAGAGGAACATCTAGTCCTGGATCCAAGTCCAGCCAAAGCCTTGAAGCAGTGAGCTGGGCACTACTGGGAAAGCACAGGAGCCCTAAATGACTGGAGACCACAAAGAAGGGGGGAGGCCTATGGCTCTTGGGTGCTTCCAGATTGGGAAAGTAGCTGAGCGGGGGCTTTGGGGATTGTCTTCATGGACTTGGGCTCCCCATACATGTCCCAGATCCTGCTCAAGTTGTGAGAGTTCCTCCATCAATCTGAACATAAGTAGCTTATCCAAGACAGAACAAGTAACCGTTGCCTTATCTGTTCTCTGAGCGCGTGGTGCTCAGCACAGTCGATGGTCCTGTCTCTCTGGGCCGAGTAACACAAGTTGCTACAACTGAGCATTGCAAAAGGCACACAACCCACCCACGGAGGCATCACGCGACAATCACCAACACGACATTGAGGAGCTGAAAGCTAACTTACATCTCTCGATCCAGGCCTAGAACAGGCAACAAGGTCCCAGCAAGCCAATGGGGAGAAACATTACCACCACATACCAGAGCCCCATTCCTGTATCCCAAGTACAGTACAGCCCATCCTTGCAGAAAATCACTTCTGCAATCTGATTTGTAAAAAAGGACACTAATTTAGCTAACACTGTTGTGTTTCTACTGCAACAGTCAGTAGGATAAACATCTCCAAAGTATGGTAAAAACTCCAGTGTCAACACTGCTTCTTTCCGTGAGCGGGGAACAAGACTGAACGCCTCACACTCACTTCTTGTCAAACAAAACTTCACACGCAGCAATGCAGTATGCCGTCATTTATTGTTTCTCCCAGTGCAAGAAGGTTCCCATTTGCTTCGTTATCAGATGTTATTGCCTGGCTTTGATGCTGTTCCCAGTTAAGTCAATGGGAGTTTTGTCTTTAACTGTGATGGAGCGGCATTATACCCGTTCCACACTTGCGCTCTTCAAGAGAAGCCTGTTATGACTCTTAGGGGATATTGTGCCTGGAGTATTGTGGCTGCTCTGCTTTTCAGTTTGTCAGTGTTGTATATCCATTTAGGTTTTAGTCTAGCTATGTTTCAGACACCTCATCCAAACCCACAGGCATTTGATAACTGAAACGCCTACAGAATTAAAAAGTTGCAATACCTTCTTGCAAAAATGAATCAGTGCATTTGTCAAAGCTTGACTATTAACCATATTACACTTTCCAGCTGGAGGCAGAAACTTTTAAAGAACATATCATATGAACAAATTAATTTGGCAGTAGATTTTCAATAGCCATTAATGAAATGCTTCGTAGACGGACCACTGAAAAAATGCTGAGCCATTCCTGGGGCTAGTTACGAAAACATTCACCCCTAAGCAAGGATGTATTAGTTATCCAGCCAGCTTTGAAAATAGATTGACTGTAGCTGTTTTTTAAAACAGCCCCAAAAAGACTGCGAGCACATCTGCTGCGTGTTAAACTGGAAAAATTTGGCACCTGAAGAACTGTTACATACAATGTAAGGACTGTCAGACCCTGCAATATATCCCACAGCAAGAACTCTGTGCGATGCAAAGCAGGTTATGTCAGACTCAAGAAGCAATATTAGACTCTGGATAGAGCAGACAGAACAGAAATTTGACATTCTGCTTAGGGGGGGAGCGCAGGCAAAGCAGCTTGCTCAAGCAAGCCGCCTTCTTCTTCTACTTCATCTACTTCTGCTGCAGAAATTAGGCTTTAGAAACAAGCTGTGGCCCATCCCATTAACCTATGCTGATGGGTAAAAGGGCCTACGGTCCCCCGTTCCTGCTTTGCACTGACTGCCGGATAAAGCCTCCGCACCTCCTTCGGTAGGCAGGGTGGGTGGGGAGCTGGCTCCAGGGCGAGGAGCGGGACCAGCCAACCAGCAGGTCCTCCTGCGTGTCACGCAGGGAGCTGGCAGTGCTGCCTTTCCCTCAAGGAGGGGAGCCGGGAAGCAGGTATGATTCAGCTGCAATGATTTATTGAGTTGTACCGAAAACAGAGCTTGTGGCAAAGCTGCATTTTAACCCTTCGTTTGCCAGTCTCCTAAAATGTGCACCTCCTGTTTCTCCCTGGGAGGAGCCCTGTGCTCTCCCTGCAAGGAGAGGACAGTATCTGCTTTCCACCAGGATGCTGCAGGCAGGAAGCAGTCTGATGAAAACAGGGAGCTCCTTAGCCTGACATGATGGTCAGCAGACCAGCGCAGCTCTGGATGCCCTGTCCCTGCACCCGAAGGACAGAGGTCCCCTGCTGCTAGCTGGGCTGCTGGTCCCTGGGTGCTCCCCAACCCTCCCTGGCTCCTCACCCACTGCACTTCGACTGAGGAGACAGCCCCTGAGCAGCTCAGGCTGGAGATGTCCCCTCCAGCAGGCAGGCAGGCTGGCAGGCAGCAGAGGGATCTCTCCGGCTGGCATAGAGGGAACCAAGAGATTGCGTGGCCGGGGATGAGCCTCAGGTAGCAACAGCGAGACAAGAGTGGTGGGAGAGGACCAGGCTGCAGGTCTGGGTGTTTCCCAAGGCGAGTACCAGAAAATCCAGGTTTCCCTTGCTGATTTCTATGCTGCAGCTGCTCTTCACCAGCAACAAACCCTGCAGCATTTAATAATTTAGGCTTTTGAGTTCCTATATGGAGATGGGAGAGGGAGAGAAGAAAGGGAGTGGGGGCATCTGAGGGTAACCCAACTTTGTTCCAAGTTTACTGAAGCGTATTTTGGGACTAGCAAACTGCATGGGGGACAGAGCCTTGACCACAAAATGGCTAAGAACCCTTTAACAGATTTTACAAAGGGAGTGGTCTGGGAAAGTTTTAGAAAATGAGAAAATGATGCAACTTTCTCTGGGAGTTAGAAAATTCCAAAATATATGTATACTGTGTATTGAGTACAATGATTGTTTTTTGTGACTCACCAGCCACATGAACTTCCATTACCTCGAATCTTCCATGAAATGGGGGGAAAGAGAAACAGGGAAAGTCATCAACAAGTACTTGTTTTCTGTGTGTGTTTTTTCTCCTGTCTTTTCCAGTCATTCTGTTTTGGGTTCTGTACATGGCACTGTACTAATCAAATGGAAATACTTGCCATGAAAATACTACAGCTTTTGAGGTGAAGCTGGAAAGCAATGTTGCATTTTCTTGCAAAATTGTCATGTGTTTCTTTTTTTTTTTTTTTCTTTTTTTGTATTTGTGTGAAATGTTTGCATCAAATGGGGTTTTTCTTGGCATTGAAGTGTGTACGTGCTCCTTAGCAGTAGTCTAGTGGAAGTGTTTGAGTATTGCTCACTTTACCTGCTTAACCAGAGCTGGGCATCTAAGGTTTTACATGCATAAATCATCTTCACCATACAAGGTTTCAACTAATTAAGGGGCATCCAACCAAGAAAGAAAAATCTATTTAAGTTGCCAACAGCAAAAAGGTCAAATGTTGAGAATGAAATATTTGCCAATGGTCCACAGCTGAGAATTATTCCCCTAAGAAACTTAGAAGAAATGTCAAATAACAAATATGTGAAGCGTTTGCAATTTGCACTTACAGGAAGTCAAATCAACTGGACTGCTAATTACAGCCATTTGCCTAATGGTAGTTAGGATCTTCACATACGGGCTAGAAGCCATCTACTGCAATGTCTAAAGACCTTTTAGAGGATTAAAGTTAGGACAGGGAAGTGCAGCTTTGTTTAGCTCTGTTTTCATTGTGCGCAAACTTTAATTTGCTTCTGTATTTTTTTCTTGATTGCTTTATTTGGGTGGTTTGTTACTACTACATCCTGGGGCTTTTTGCTTCCCGTAAGCAACACCTGCTGTCAAGAAATCTCTGGGTCCCGTTGCACATACGTCCTACACTCTTGCGTTTAAGGACTCGTTAGGTCTAATGGAAATCATTTGCTTTGGGTGGTCCTCCCTGTGTACACTAATTTCCATCCAGTACTCTACAAGAAGCCAGGGAGGGAGCGGGCCCCAGCAAAACGTGCTCTGGGAAGGCAGCTCTGCCAAGCAAGCCTGTTAACAGGGGTTTGAACAAACCAGAGCCCCGTTAGGATCAACGGTTTGATTCACAGGCGTATATCCTATGCATATTCCTGCAAGTCATAGATTGCTATCTGTAGATCTTAACCCAGGAAGAAGGAGCGCAGCCTGCCAGGCTATCGTACGCAGAAGAGCTATCTCACGGGGTTGTGCTGCTCAGGCACCAGGAAATAGCGAGGAGCCCACACCAAGCCAAGTAGGTTGGAACATGCCGACGGCGCAAGTGCCAGACCTCTTAACAGAGGGAAATTCTGGGGAAGCTGAGGCTCTCCAACATAGTTTTCTTCCCCCCCAGCGTTATTTTCAATCTTCTCTGGCTGGGTTTCAGTAACTGGTTTTCATCCAGTTATTATTTCAACTGGGCCCAGGAGAACTTCTCAGGCATCTTAGTCATTTTTAAGTCCCCTGTGAAGGCAATGCAGAACCGAAGCACCACAGGCGCAACCCTGCCCAACGCCCCCCACTCAAAATCTCTCCTGCAAGAGTCCCGCACCACAGGAGCTGGACCGGGCAGGGGAGGAGGCGGCTGCCCGTGGAAACGTGCTGGGTGTCAGCAAGCCAGTTCCCATCAGTGGGCTGAGGGAAAAGGGCTGACGCTGCCTCAACGTTATCTCACTGATCAGCCCGGCCATGAGAGCAGCGGACTGCGTGGGATTTACCAGCACACAGAGCGGAGGAAAATCAGATCGTGCTTAGTCAACTCAGCAAGGAAACGGAGGAAGTTTTCAGGAGCGGAAGCCTTTTCTAAAATAACATTAAAGTATTAAATACTAAAAATTGGAAACGTCTATACACGATAGTGCTGGGGATTACACAGTAATCACTAAAAATATCTGTCTAAGCTCAACTTCACCCAGGACATGAAAATCCACCCTGGTCTGTGATTTGTGCAGAACTGAAGCACTCACCCCTCACAGTGTCCTGTGGATCTGATGTAGGCGTCTGTATGTTCTCACCACGCTACCTGTCACCAGTGCTCTCTTGCTGCCCTCCCCCCAGCCAAAAAAGAAAAGCCACGGTCTCTCTGTGGTCACACCAGTAAGGCCAGTGAAGTAGAAGTGACCTTGTAATTTTCTTCTGTTGTCACCATGGAAAATACTAGTACCAGAATTGTGGCCACACTGAACCACTCCGCATTTCTGATTTCTCTTCTCTGAGTAGATAAGAATGACCTAGGGCCTCTTAGTGTGGTTTACATCAAAGACTGATGAAGAGTCCTGACAGCCTTGATGTCAGTGCTGTAAATAAACCATTAATCACACTGCCATTCCAGGGAACAACCTTCTCCCAGAGGGCATGAACCTTCTTCAGGTCACTAATATAAACCACATCTCCTCTAATCCGGTGGGGTGGTGGTAATGTCAGGGCTTTCAAGGTGGGCTGACTCTGTGCTGGGGGGATACTCCATTACTCTCGTTTTAATGCATAGGTCATTGTTATGGTTCCAGTGGATTATAAATGGTCAATTAATGGAGAAGCAGTTACAGTGAATTAAATAAAGTGCATTGCAGTTGGAGTTACAAAGAGAAGTGGAAAGAGCAGAAGGCTCAGTGTCCTGTTAAAACTTCTGCTTTGGAGTTGAGTACTGCATAAAAACTTAATACAGAGGTGTAAGAGAAACAATAGGTTCCGTGATCTGGCAAGCAACCAGAACAACACAGTTCTAGTAGACACTGCAGAGCCTAATGCTGTCAATACCAAAAATGTGTCTGTTATTAAAGAAGAATCTGATTTTAAAATCAATGCCAGGCCACTGCCTTGTCAGCAGTATTCTGCGTCATGACAATCTGTGAATGCCTATAACTGACTCTTCAATAAGGTTGTCAGTGGAAATAACATATTTTTTATATATATAAAAAAATATCATATGTATATAAGGGGTATGTTACAGATATTATATATAATACATACATTATATATAACCTACTCATATATACATACGTATATATTTAAGTAACATATTAGGGTGATTTGGAAATACAGCTGAATTCAAAGTCAGTCCAGCCTGCACTCTGTGGCAGGACTGTTCAGCCATCATGGGTGAATTGCAAGCAGAAATCTGGTCTTCTGACAGAGTAGCTTTTGCAATGGGAACTGCCTCGTTAAGCACAGCCGTCTGCATCTCCCAGTGACAAAACAGCACAGAAATGATGATACAAGGGAGCTGGTTGCTGCCTCCCTGCTTCAGAGACTCCTGGGGGCTGTCTGTGATTCCCAGAAGTTATTCAAAGTAGCCCTAAGTGAGGGAGCTCAGGGCTACTCTAAACTATGCTAATACAATTTTTCATATCATAAATTATTTAAAAAAAAAAAAAAAAAGTGGTCCCGAGGGCATGTGAGCCAGCTGGCGCTGGCCATTTTCACACACTCCCTCCACACCGCAGCCTGGCACGGAGACTGCTAACGCAGCTTTCTGTTACCAGAGGAAACCCCAGACACTTTCCCTCTGGAGGCTGAGCCTGGGGTTTTAAGGCTGCGCAGTGTGGTTTACGTAGTCGGTCTGGACAGCGCGGTTTCGAAGCCACGCTCAGAAAGCTTCCGCGGAGCAGAGAGGGTGGTGGGTGGTCGGGTGCTGCTGGGGCACATCACAGCCCTCCTCTGGGAAGGGGCTCTGTGGTATGGCCAGAAGAGGGTTCACACCACCCCCATGGCCTTCCCCGGCTCCATCGGCTGTGCTGGTTTTAGGACTCCCAAATGCAATGCAGTATCTCACAACTTGACTTCTCTAATTACTTTAAAACCTGACACTTGCTAACCCATGCGGGCTCTGACACGGATCTGCACAAACTGGGCTACTGTCCAAGGGTCTGCCGCTCTGCTCTGCGTAACGGGTACCACAAAAGCCCACGTTCGCATCAGCTCCACAACTACAGCTAATAAACTACTAACACCTCAGGCAACTAAATCACAGCTCTGCCGTGCCCCATCTATTGAAAGCACAGTCAGTGCCAGGACTAAGGCTCTGAACTTCCCCTGCTGAAGCTCTGGGTGACCCTCACTCGCCTTATAACAAAACAAAGCAGGGTGTGGGTGTGGGGTGTGCGTGTTTGCATAAGCTTGACTGCAGAAGCCTGCCTCCCTTCCCTCATGCCTTAACCAGGACCAGGAGACAAGATTGCTGAGTTTCTTAAGAGAAAAATGAACTAAAGAAATGCTTTTCTATGCTGAAGCACAGATTAGTTGTGGAGTCCAAAATGCTGCTACTTAAAAATGGCTTTTTGCAAACAAAGGGTCGTGAGTTTCCAAGCTGTCAAAAGAATCGCTCACGCCATCACCGTACGTAGGTGAGGATTCAGTACTGTCCAACAGCGAGATTCATGAGCTGGGCCTCCCACAAGCATCCTTGGGGAGAGGAGCACAACATAAGCCGCCTTCCACTTCTGTCAACAGAAGCTCAGCTGCGTTTTTCTAAGCCTCACGCCATGGTCTGCATACTTAGTTTTTCAATACAATATTTATTTCAATTTTAAATTGTGAGTTTCTTTAAAATACCGACTTCAAGGCTTTTCAATGTACCTCCAGCATAATCTTCTGATCTTGAACTCAATTTACAGGCCTGAACCCCACTTCAGAAGCAATTATTTTTTAAAACCCATATTTATTACTTTGGTGCTTTTAAAGTAACAACAGTAAGATAAAGTTATAAAATCATGGATTTTGCCTTTTTGTAGTTTCTTAAGGAATATTTGTTTTGAAAAGTGTAGTCCATAAAATAAAGACAGACTATGTATTTAAAGCATGTTTCTTCTAATCAGGGAGACTTTAGAACTGAATTTATTCTAAATAAAAATACCTGATTGAGGTTCCAATACACAGTTCTAAAGCTATTCTGACAGCCTGGGACAATAAAAGAATATTAGCTCTATTACCATCTACATTTGGCAGAAAGAAAGTTTCAAAAAGTACCTGTGAGTTGGACAGCAGAAGATACCCACAAAGTCTCGAGAAACAGAGATGGGCACACCTTAGTGCTTCTTCTGACCCAGGCTGTGGTTTAGGTGGCCATTTCCAGAGTCACCAATGAACGCTGCTGGTAAAAATGAACCCAGGAATTACACACACGGACCATACACAAAGTGTTCTCAACCACCATCTGGGCTCACCCCATCTGTCTGTGAAGGCTCACCATGCCACATGTCCACCCACACTGCCTTGCTGACATTTCACCGGCCATGCCACCACCCCTCCTAACATACCCACTCCCCCACACCCTCTCACAGCCTTCCAGAAAGGTGTCAGTGGGGGTCTGCAGCTAAGGGGAGGCTGAGGGGCTTCAGCCGGGTTTGCTGCTCCTCGACTAACCTGCCCATCCTTCCTTATTGCTGGACCTGGACACACTTGCCCACTTCTTTTTTACCTCTTCTACCCCTGAGGAAGATGCAACAGCTCAGCATAGCAAAAATAGGCAGCAGCACCTATTGGTGATCTTAGGCTGCTACCTGATGCTCTCTACACACTGGCTGACCTTGCTTGGTACCTAAACTGGTCCCAACACACTTGGCATTCCTCTCCAAGCTATGGAGTGGGGTCTACAGCCCTCAAGTAGCCTAAAATTTCAGGGGCTGTTTCAGATGATGCAGCCATCCATGGTCACCGGGAAAGCTCCACAGCTCCCTTCCAGCCCAAGGAAGAACAAATGCTTGTAAACAAATGAATATTGTTTAGCATTAACTACGACTTCCTCCATCTGATGTATATTCTACAGTATATCAGAAAAAATCTTTCTTCTAAACAAGAGGAAAACTAAGTACAACCAATTAATTTTAATACCCTTAAAACATAACAGGAGGCTGTTCTGTGATGGCTGGTGGGGTGCTCAGCACTAAATACTGACATTGCCTTATGAAGAGGACATGGTACGTGACATGCGAGCAAACACATATTTCTCAAAATTACAATTTGATACCAATCTACATTCTACAAAATGTAGGCATATGCTTCACTTACAGCATATGTGTAAAGAAAAGCGCCGTGTGGAAGTACACAGGACTGAAGCCCAAGTCTGTAAAACTTCAGAGATGCAAAAGGAGCACATATTTACATCAAGGGTTTTTTTCAGATGCTTCCAAGTGTAATAGACTTTTAACTTTACTGATGAGCGCAATTGTGCCCAGGAATTTGAAACTGTTTCAGAATTATTGTTAAATACAAATGCCCTGAAAATGCCTAAAGCAAAATGCAGTCCTTTTTTTTTTTCGTTGTACCACGGTGTGTTATCAGGAACAGTAATCGTTCCCCTGAAACACAACTTCTGCTGGTTGAAACACACAGCATCTCCTTAGAGCCCTCCCCTCTATTTCTTATACAACCTACATTCTGTGTTCAAGAATGAACATATTTAAAATTAATCAAGCCGCTTTTTGCATCTATTTCTGTAAGTGCTGCTGGCCATTGCATTGCTGTAACACATCATCAAGGAAATGGCCAGCGGGAACGAGAGTTCTGCAGACTGACAAGACAAGCCACTTCTATTAAATGCAAACTGTCAACTTTTGTACTTTAGATAAATGCTTTGATTTAGGAGGGTCAGAGACAGGCAGAAGGTGTCAGCAGACAGATTGGAAGGTCTCTGGGACTTTTCAAGAGATTTATAAGTTGACTTTTGTTTAACTGTTTGGTTTTTAAGCATTTTGGTTTCTTTGAGGTACTCAAACCCAAGTTGACATACCTTCTAATTTTGCTGTGTGCTGACTGTGCAAGTTTAATAAAAACACTGCAAGTTTTCACTGTTCTCAGTGATTTAGCAGGAAACCTCAACAATCTTATAGGTAAAATGACCCAGAAATAGCCTTTGATCTGCAGTCTACGTATGCATCATAAAAACACAGAAACAGAGTCAGCACCGAATACCGCGACCAAGGCCTGGGGTTTTTGAGTCACCGGGCTGCAGTGCGTTTTGCGTGTAATGAAATTATCATCGCTCTTCCGCATCGACAGAGCAGTTGGATGAAACCCCTCCTGACCCGTGGGCCGCTGTTCTCTGCTCAAACCCATTTATACTCCGTTGGCCCCCGGCAGCCCCGGGACTGGTTCTAGCTCCAGGGAGAGCAGGATTTTGCCTGTGGCATCAAAGCAGTCCTGGTTCCGTCACTTACGCCAGACACGTGGTCAAACGATGGCTGCTGAGGGCAGGGCGGGGTGCGTGGGGTGACAGCTGCTTTTGGGGGAGGATGGAGGAGCTTCTGGCAGAAACACCTCTGTCCTCACTCAGTTTTGCCTGTCCTTCCTCCCGTTGTGTCTCCTGTGCAAGGAGGGAGGTGCCAGGGTTCATCTCCTCCTGTGGCAGGGGAAATCACCTCCCCTTGCACTGCTCAGAAGCCTTAGGGGGGATGTGGGAGCACTGCTGCCAAATAGCCTCCTTGCAAACAGGAGCTGGTGGCCAAAGCCCCCAGGCTCCAGCCCTTCCTGCATTTCATGGAAGGCCTAAGTGGTAAGAAGGGAGCCCCGTTCCCTAGGACACCACCAACATTTCTGCTCCGGGCTCTGCGTGTGTCCCCCTGGCTGCTGTTAGACCGCTTGTGATGGCAGAGTCATGGCGGAGTTTTCTTTTGAAAAGTTCACTTTTAAAAACAGAAACATGGAAAGTAGTTCTTTAATTTGACTTATTATGGAAAACACATGTGAGCAGAAGGTAGCAGGACCCACCTGCTAGAATATCCTGCCCAGTGCAATATCCTATCCTTTGCTGTTGGAAGTCATTTGAAAGAATATTTTCAACTTTTCCACACTTGCTAGCCAGTTTAAAAAGGAGATTGCTAGTGGTGTTATAATAGCTGCTTACTTTTATTTGTGATAACTGCTGTTCTGTATGTGTTTTCCTGATGTTTTTGCAGAAGAGGTATTTCCTTGACCCTCACACGGTTTGGGAAAAAGGTTTGCATTTTAGATTTTCATTTTAATTTTGTTCTTATGTGTTAAGAACAAAAATGAGACTATCGGCTCCCTGGAGGATGTTTAAGGTATGAGCTGTGAGCCAGATGCAAGCCATAAAACTCCACAGTTGAGACTCCTTGCAGGCAGCTGCAGTCACCTATCAATGGAGACTTCAGATCCCGGCATGCCTTGAAGCCGAGCCCCTGGGATCAAGGGAGAACATTTAATGCTCTGACCCAGGACCACCTTGGGACACATTCCTATCTTAAAAGCAGAGATTCTGTTATCAATTTAATTTTATACAAATTAGCTTTTCCCTTTGGGACTCCTGGCCAGAAGAAGACTTATATGAGATACCATAGTCTTCTACACATAAAATAATGATGAGAAAGAGAATGCTTTCTTCAAATAAATGCAGCACAGAGATACTCATGAACATGTAGACTTACTAGCATCGTTGTTTTTCATCTTGCACAGACTGAAATTATGTTTTGTTACTGTGTTAATCCCATGTTCCATGAAAGAGAGAAACCTGCGGCAATATTGCTGGAGAATGCTTAGCTGCCCAAGAACATCTAAACCACAGACAAATCCAGCAAGCTCCCCATCGTCATGTTTTCACTGTTGGTTAAATACCTTAAGTACCCAACTCTGTTAGGCACAAGAAACAAAGTTCTTGTCCCAAAAAGCGAATCTAAACAAAGTAGTCCAAAAGTTCACACATATCATTAACTATGCGACACGTGCAGTAAAAGAATTATAATGTGGATACTCTCACTACTTTCAACAGGTTTGACAGGCAACATCCCTACGGGTTACAGACAACAAAGTCCAGAGACCTCAGGATGCAGGAACTCATCACAAATGGACACCAGAGGCAGGTTACGTGTTTTATATCTGCTCAGGAATGGATGAGCAGCAAGACAGGGCTGTGCTGAGCCTTCTTTTGTTTGAGGGTAGGTTTTTAAGAAAACGAGAACACAAAATAGCAGGAAATGTAAAGAAAAGCACATAGAAAGAGGCTGAAGTCACTCAAAGCCAGAAAAGCACTGGTAACACAGTTTTTGGGTCAGGTGCTTGGTTAACAAAGTTTGGGCTGTTTTATCTCTTGTGTGCCTGTGGGACTTTTGTACATGCTTTGCAAATAAAAAGGACTGTGACAAAGACATCCATGTCCATCATTGCCATTGTACAATGGACCTATCCTACAATACACTGCATTTTTGGTTACCAACTCATGTTGAAAGTAACTCCACAATGCCAAATTAGTTAATGATGGGCACAGTCTTGTCATAGCTACAGAGGTCTGCAATAACCACTAGATAAACTAAAGATGTATTTATTCATGCAGGTTACTTTTCTACACGTTATAGACATGTAAGTCATGACTTGCAGCCACAGTCATGACTCACGTTTTAAATTGAAGTACTGATGCCATCTCAGCTCATGGCTGTTTTTAAAGATTAGCAGCATTAAATAACATCTTAATATATTCCATAAGCCATTTCAAAGCACTATGCTATGTAGAAACAGAATTGGATGGGTGTTGGGCTTCTGATTCGTTTAGGTGCTTTTCTTGAAAGTCTTGCCAACTGTCAGTATTGTGGAGAAAAAACATTTCTGTGTTCATTTAAATTTTGAGAGGCTCAATGCCGAAAACTGTTTTACTGCATTAGACAGATGATACCAAATGGATTCCATACATAAATCAGAGGAAAAGACTTAAATGCAAAAATTAACAGGTTTTGTTTAGATGGATGTGACTATGCTTGTGCTTAATACAAAAAGAGGGAGTTTTTTAGCTTAAATATTGTTATTTGTTTGTACTGGCACAATGTGTTCATTACAGGACCTGTCAGTGTGTCTGAGTCATCCGTTAACTTCATCCACTGTCTCAGATGTTTAGAGTTCCCTACTCTATATTGAGTGAAAAATGGACACTAAAGCCACAGGGTGACCTGAACTGACCTGACATTTGATTGCCTCCATGCCAGTTCATGGGTGAGAGCTGGTGCTGACTTCCACAGTCTTCTGCACAGCTTGTAATTGATTTCCATTTGACCTGCAGTGTTTAATTTTGTTCACCAAGGAGCTTCTAGATCATGTTTGTTGTCTGTTTGTGAGCGGGTGAGATTAGTGCACCATATGCGGGTCGGGCCCACAGCGGGTCACAGGCAGCTGTCACCTACAGAAGGACCACCAAGGTCCATTTTGGATGCAGAAACAAATCTTTCATCCTCTAGCACCATCCTTTAGCACATGGGCATCACCATAAAATTTGAAAGACTTTCCAGAAACTCTCGGCTTCATTTTAAATCAA
>VUYV01000164.1:684512-772332 GCA_008711295.1 Anarhynchus alexandrinus | reverse complement strand
AAAAAAAAATGAAAACCCCTTTCTTATAAAAAACTAACAAATTTATCTTCACGTTTTGATTTGACAAACATTTTTGCAAGTGCAGACACTTTTGTTTTCAGAGGGCAATCTGGCAAGACTTTATGCTGGTGATGCCTCTGTTCTGGTATCCATATGTGTCCTTAAATAATGGCACAAATATAGTAATAACAACAAATATAATCACACCATTAATAGGTATCCTAGGAATAATAAATATCTCAGCAAGTATTACAGCACATTCCCAGGAGCCCGTTCCATCACCTGCCTTATTCTCCCCAGTGCATACTTGAAGGTTCATTCATATGGTCAAGGGAAATAATACCAAGGTGAAATTATTTCAGTCTGTTAGGCAAAATAATGCTCAACTCTCCCAAAGGTACGATAGCATCAGTAACCCAATGCAAAACCTCTATACTGCAATTCAGAACTCACCTTTTTCTTCTTTTTTGTCTAAACGCAAATGCATGACCATCTCTCATTTTGCTTAATCCTACTAAAAGAAAAATACTTCTGTTTCCAAACAAGTATTTCAAAGCTGGTCGCATCCAGCGGGAAGATGCAGTTACTGGACGGCGCGGAGCACCACCATTGTTTACATGAAGGTGCTTCCTGTTAGCATGGTATTCTCTGTTCCTTGGCCTCGTATTTTGTTTGGTGCATATGGCTATGTGACTCTATAAACAGGAAGCACACTTGAAAGTTCATCTAAATAAACCCTGGTGTGTATAATTCCTTGCTAGGTTGACGAGGAAGAAGCTGGCCGAAAGAAAATTATTACATGTGAGACAACGATTCTTATGAAAATAAAAATCTCTTTATATGTGGAACCTCCATAGTGACTAAAACCAACATAGCAGTAAAACACTGAACAGAAAGAAGTCTAGACTCGGCTGTTACGTATTTTTTCTCACAAGCAAAAGCACACACATATATATTCTGTCCCCCTGTTGCCGCAGGTGAAGGCAGAGGAGTTACAAAGAAGGGATTATCTCGCAATACATTCGTAATTAAGTGCTGTCCCACCCTTGCTGTCTTTTCAGCTGGCTTTGCCTCTCCTGTTGACTTGACACCCCTAGGAAGCCCCAAGCAGGCAGGGTGGTCAGGCAATGGGCAAGCCATAAGCAAATGCTAAAAAGTATCTAGTTTAACACGGACAGTAAAGCTGCTGAAAATTTGTATGTATTGTCAACTTTTTGTCCCTCTTCCAAAAACTCCCAGAGACTTTTGCTCTCGGTATTAGGTTCTCCTTTCTAACACAGAAATTGTTCAAATAAGCAATGTTATTTTACTTTAGTTCTCAGATGGGGCTTTATTTCATCCAGATGTTACTGCTCATACCCCTGTCTTCGTTTAGAGCAACACTTTGTACAATACCTAATCTTTAAGTCACTTTTATTTAATTCACCACTATATTTTTTAAATGACTGTGTTTGACATAAAACACTGGCTGGTTTCACAACTGTGGTGTCTCCACCTTTGGCAAACTGTTCACTTATTTATTCCATCCTCTTTTAATGGAATTGCTGGAACCACTTAAAATCCATTAATATACTACAAATTTCAGGCACAAATCATATTTGTGTGAACTAGTGCAGTTGGGGAGACTGAATAACTTCTTCAAAAGAAATCAAGTTCACTGTAAATGTATAACTATAGTCTTCAAAAAGCTTAAAGATTTTCTGCAAATACTGGGAGTTAAATCCATGTTTTGCAATATTTATCCACTTTTTATTATCTTTTTTTTGAGGTTTTATTTTCTAACACATTCTATGGACTTTATGCATCTAATTTGTTGTCAATGTCAGCTACAAATGCGTCTATACACACTATATTAAGCAATGATAATGTTTTTTGCATGTACACATGCATATATATTATTCCTATCCATACCATATAATACCATATTCTTTGGGAACTAGATGATCTCCTTGCTTATGCCCCTTCTTCATTTCCATGCTGATGTGCCAGACAAGCACAGAGTTTCTTGACTCTAGCTTTAAACCAAAGAAAAACTAAATAGCATCACCTCACAGCCACTGCTGAAAGTTCAGCTGTTCAAAATGAAATTGGCTTGAAAAAAACTCAGAGTTTTCAGTTAGTGTCTTCAAATGCATTTTTTGAGAAGTTAAATGATTTAAGGTTGGAGATTCTTGAATTAGACAAAACAAAATCATAAGGAAAGCTTGGACCAAAATACTTTGGAAGCTGGTTTTACATTTATAAAAATTGTAATATAAGCATGAAAACAGGTCATAAGTCTCAAAAATAACACAAGCGCTTCGAGGAGAAACTAAATAGTTGGATACCCTACTTACACACCAAAATCACAGCAGGAGTTAAGCAAGGGGGAATACCTCAGTGTGGTATTAAGTGAACCAACCCACTGCCCATTGCAGGTATTGCAGCAGTCTCCTAATGCCTCCTACAGCTCTGGCCAAAATCTGACCCTGAGTATATTAGAAGGGTTCTCCTGGAGTTTCTCCCAAGTAGCTAAGACAGGAATTTATGTTGGTGTGTTCAGTTCTCTCAGTCTAATTGACATTTTTTGGGGAGGCGAAGGAAACGGCAATACGGTCTGCCTCAGCCGTTGACCTGCCCTGCATCTCTGAGACTTCCAATCCCATCTTAACATCCTTACCACATTAGCACATCTTCCCACCCGCCATTTTTCCCAAAGATAACGGCCGATACCGAAAGTGAACGTGACGGCTGCAGCTACCTCAAACATGTGCTTTGTCTTGCATGTTCTGTTTCTTCCCTCCTTCCTCCCAACCCACAGCCTGCACAGCATTTTGCGTTTGAAACATTTCCCTTGTGTTGTCTCCTCTCACTTTCCCTCCATTTCCCCCCTTTCTATTATTCCTCTTCCCTAGGAGAAAATGATTTGCTGGGAAGCTGCGTGCCTTTGGACTTCTGCTGGAAAGAAGTCAATTGCTGCAGGTGTCCAAACTTGCCAAGAGCCTGATACTTCCTTAAAAACTAGGGCAGGGGAGCAGTTTCATATTTCTTCTTTTCTGCTGTTGCAATGGACACATGCAAGTGGCTGTTTGCAACACAAAAAGGGTCCAGAGAGCTCCCAGCATCTCTTGCTGCTCTTTGCTTTGCGCTAAGGAGCGTTATTGGCCCAGACCACTCCAACCAGCTTCAGCTGCAGCACAAGGAGAGAATAACATTACATGTTTCTCCCTCCAAGAGAAGCACAAACTCCTTCTCGGAGCTTACCCCCAGCTCCTCTCAGCCATCCCTGCAGAGCCACGTCACGCAACTCCTGCATCCCAAGGCGGGCAAAGTCCACGTAGATCTTATCCTGTTTCAGTTAATTGCACCTCTCCATCTCTCCATTGGTCTTGGAGCTCCTTTCTCTCTTTGGAGGCTGAGGGGAGCAGAAGGAGGCTCAGGGCTCCCTTAAGAAGGATCCAGTTTCCAGAGAGGAATAGGATTATAAGCAGCATTCAGGCAACACGGTGTTAGGTGTCCGCTCTCAGGCCGGCGTGGAACAGAAACAACAGCCCCAGCTTTGTCCCAGCAGCTTTACACCGCCTTGGCTTCTCCTGTGAGTTATTCCCAATTTACGCCAATGTAAAAGAGAGAGAAAGAGGAAAAAGAGCTGTGCCAGGGCTACAAGGTTTTGTAGCTGACACGGCCAAGAAGCAAGAAGGAAGAAATCACTCAAAAATCGTTCTCTTACAAAATGCAGAGTAAGACTGAGTAAGAGGATTTGATGATACTGATTTACTGGCAGGGAGAGAGACAAGTACGCACCAGCAGAAACATCTATTTTCGTAGCTGTTCTCATAGACAAGTTTCAGTTTTAACGATGCTGGCCCAGGCCTTCACCAGTTTCGGTTTGTCCCATGTAATGTTCAGCTCATCTGTCAGAGAGTGGCAGGCAGTGTTATCATTATCAAAAGAAAGAAAAAACAGCCAAGAATTCAAACAGAAAGATGTGATCTGCCATAATAAGAAAACAATTAATTTTTTTCTTCTGACTTTTCCCAAAAATGTGAGGGCTATGGTGTCTCCAAAAAAAGATAAATCAAGCTCAAATCTGCATTATGTTAGCAGAAACCACCTGCAGTTAATTACAACTAGATAAAGGAATGACTCGTCTTTTGGTCCAAATCTTCTTGTCTTCGAAGCCCACGCCTGTTCCAAACCGCACAAAAGAAAGGTTTCAGCTCTAATTTATCCTGTGATAGGCAATGGACGGCACTCACACTTTCACTCCTCACTTCTGCTCTGTGCTCCGATAGCTACGGTGCCTGGTCCCACATGATTTGCCTTACCTTCATGATTTAATTTGCTCAATCAATTCGAGTGGAGGTGAACTGCGTGACTAAATTAAAATGTTTCCCCCGTCAAGCGATGTGTATCCATTTTCTACTGGCAGTTGCTTTCATTCTGCAAGGACTTTTTTTCATGCAGGAAATACGATTTTTTAAGCAAGGCAAAGAATACGCTTCTTCCCTTGACCACTAGTGTCAGCGTTAGATGCATATTACAGTTTGATAGGAGGCCAGACAACATATTTTCTCTAATATAAAGCTGTTCCTTGGAGTTTTTCCCATTCAGACAAATCTACTGCCCTGACTCACAGTAGAGATGAGAGACAACACAAAGAGAGTTAACAGCCCATTTTGAAAGAAAACTTTGTTTTAGGGCAGCAGAAAGCTTTGGGGTTTTTTATCTGTTGTACCTTAATTTGTTGGCAATTTTTGTGTGTGCACACTGGACCTGACCGCTGCGTCGCTTGCCAGAAGCATGTCTCCCAACTAAAGCAGAGTATATCGCATCGATTGTACGCTATCTCTTAATGGTTTCTAAGCAGTGACTTCATCAGGGCTCTGACATACAGTTAGTGGTTTGTGCAGACTAAATAACATTATGCAGAACTTCCTTTGTTCTAAAGGCTGTTTTTCATGTAGAGGAGGGATCCAAAGCTTATCCCAGACTAGGTCCCTTTGATTAAACACAATGTAATTCTATTTTTCCGCTGCATGCCAACAATAATCACCATATCTATCAGTTCAGCCACATAGCTGTCAAATTTAGATGCTGCGTTTACTTTTCTAAAGCCATTAACAACCAGATTTGTTCACTTAATTTCAGTGTAGTTACAAGACAGGGCCATACTATGGACTTCTTGTGCTTCTGTCACATCCAATTTGATCGTTTTCTGCTAAGTTAAAGTCTAACCTGCTGGACTTTGGACAAATCAGAAAACCATTTCGCTCGTTCATTGACATCTAATCTCTGAAATAGAAACATTTGTGAACAGACGTGTTCTCTGAGTGATCCACCCTATTTCTGCTGTAACAGAGGGGGGGGTGGAATATGATCCTGTGTCTTCCAGACAGCAGTGTGAGAGCTGCGACCGTATGCAAAGAGCCAGAACAGACAAAACTCTGAAGGAGGAATCCAAATGCTACCAAATCGCATAAGTATTTAAAGATATTGTTTTTATTCGTAGTCAATATTCAAGTGTCTCCACAGCCCGAGGCAGATAGCTGCCAGGAAGCTTTCCTGGGGGTCGTAGCACCCCACGGAAGAGCCCTGCTGCCAACAAGACTTTCTTTATTTTGCTGTTAAAGTGTTGTTTAACAGTCTTCTGCTAATGTGCCTGAAAGCCTGGAGCTGGCTTGCACCCAGCCATGTAGCCATAGGCCTCGTTCCTTTAAACTCCCCAAAGCTCTTTTCTCCCTGTTTTTCATTATTTGTCCCCTTTCGCTGCAGTTTCCTGGCCAGCCCAGCAGTGAACAGCAACAAGGCGGTGGTAGGACTCCAGCCCCCCTGCCCCACTCAGGCCTTGCGACCACAGTAAAGGGAGGTGACCCATCATCCCCGTAGCACGTGCTGGTAACCCGCTGCTCCTCCTCGGGGCACGGGGAGCCGGGCAAGTTCCAACCACCTCTCATGGAGTCACCGGTGCCCTAGGAGAGCATAGGGAGAGGTGGTAGCAATGGGTTTGACAGGAAGATTTGAAGAGATTGAGGGTCAGGGTGAGGACTTGGGTTTGGCTGCGGAGGAGGAGAGCAAAATTAAAGAGATGCGCCGAGTTGTTCAGAGAGGTACTCCAGGAAAATTGTCTGAGCATCAGCCCCAAACGGACACAAAACTCAGTCTTCCCAGCTTGATGAATGTCTGCCATTTTGACAGGAAATGCCAAATGCCTTGAATTAATTATGGCTCTAACGTTTTCCTGCTGGAGAGAGCGCTTTGGCCCATTTGAAATAATGAAGCTTAGACAAACAAACAAGAACCAAAAAGGCTAAAGTCATTGCTGTTAATCTATCTTCGATGAAATTAATGGATATTTCTCCTCCTGCCCCCTTCCCCCGGTTTACTTCTACAGAACAGAGCCCATATTTCAAAGGATTTTCCTGTAGCCTCTCCACTTAAAAGCCTCAAAGAACAAAAGAAACTGGGAACTCAACAGCAATAATCAATAGATGTGAAGTGGTGGATTTAAGGCGCCTTAGAAAGCTGCACCAGGTAAGCAATCACGGCTGCTGCCTGGGAAAGTGTTGGCAAAAGTGGTACCACACAGGGACGAGCAAATTATTGTGATCATCCCCAACCGGCCTTTAAGGGACAGTAATGTTGGAGCAAATTAGAGAAGTCAAATAGAAGATTAAAAAAATAAATAAATTTCTAAGCAGAAAGAGGCTTATATGGGAGGCCCATGGAAGGCTAGAAAAAGCACAGAAGAAACCTAGTAGCAAAATCCTGAAAGGTTCACTGCTATTCAGAAACACTGGAAAAGCAAACATTCACCAGAAATTATTGTTCTCAGGTTCCCTGAGGGGAAAGAATATCTACATAAGACACCATTTATGAGGGAATTATCACATGGACCTTCAAATGAAATGCTGATATTTTCTTTAAAGGCAGAACTTCCAATGCAAAGAGTGAACATTGGCCCTAGTGCGGGGATTGCCTCTTTCATATACAGCAGGGAGGGAATATCATCGCTGAAATCCTTAACTATTATTCAACAAAACTGAGCTTAGCTGTGCAGAATGATCAGTAAAACTTCAAAGGATTTCAAATTTTGGTGAGAGAATGAAGTAAAAGATACTGCTCCCTCCCAAATTACAGTTGATTTATAGAAGTGAGTTTTTTCATCCCAGACAGAGTACCTGCCACAAAGCTACTGAGCAGACTAGAAGAGTTTTAAAGGATCATCCTTTGAGAATGATCTCTATCCAGATATAAAACATCATTTAAACAGAATAAATCAAGTCTTCTGCTGAGGTGATTATTCTGAGCACAAATTTTGATTGTGTTATTGATAGCTGCATTTTCACTTTTTTTTTGCTTTTGCAAAACCGTTTTCAAAGTTTGGCTTGAAATGAGTTTGTGATTTAAAAGACCTTGTGTACATAAGCACATGTACATATACAGAATGTTTTATATTTAGCAGCTATTTTCACTGATCTACAAATTCCAGAGCAAGACAGCTCTCAATTCAAGTAGCATCCCTATTCCCCTAGTCAAATTTCTTTGCAAGCTCCCAGGCAATATTCTCTTTTTCAGCAGAGGGGAAAAGTGATACAGAATAAATGATCAGTTAGGAAGTCATAGAATCATAGAATCATAGAATGGTTTAGGTTGGAAAGGACCTTGAAGATCATCGAGTTCCAACCTCCCTGCCATAGGCAGGGACACCTCCCACTAGACCAGGTTGCCCAAGGCCACGTCCAGCCTGGCCTTGAACACCTCCAGGGATGGGGACTCAACAACCTCTCTGGGCAACCTGTTCCAGTGCCTCACCACCCTCAAAGTGAAAAACTTCTTCCTAATGTTCAATCTAAACCTGCCCTCTTCCAGTTTGAAGCCATTCCCCCTTGTCCTGTCACTACATGCCCTAGTAAAAAGTCCTTCCCCAGCTCTCCTGTAGGCCCCCTTTAGGTACTGAAAGGCCGCAATAAGATCTCCCCGGAGCCTTCTCTTCTCCAGGCTGAACAGCCCCAACTCCTTCAGCCTCTCCTCATAGGAGAGGTGCTCCAGCCCTCGGATCATCCTCGTGGCCCTCCTCTGGACACGCTCCAACAGGTCCATGTCCTTCTTATGTTGGGGACTCCAGAGCTGGACGCAGTACTCCAGGTGGGGTCTCACGAGAGTGGAGTAGAGGGGCAGAATCACCTCCTCGCCCTGCTGGCCACACTTCTTTTGATGCAGCCCAGGATGCGGTTGGCAGTCTCCTGTTCTTTTCTCTGTCCCCAACTTTACAGGAGAATCTGAGGAAATTGTACCCAGACTGGGACCTGTTGGGGCAGCTTGGCTCTCTCCCAGTGAATGCACGTGGATTTCTTTCTGCTGGGAGCAAGGTGCACACCTGCATTTCTCCTTAAGTCAGAGTCATGGTGGGCCCAAAGTCCCAGGAATGCCACATTGCTTCTCAGTTCCCTGCTTTAAATGCAACTGTGTGTTATAGCAGTGTCCATCAGTTCCCATCTGGAGAGTGACAGCAAGCCTGCTTGCTCTTCCTGCTGGAGAAACAGCAGTTGTAAGATTTTAAGGTACTAGAGGAGAAGGAAACTAGAGTGACACCTGGCTGTGCTGAAAACTACCTTGTGATATAGGAAAGCTGCATGTGACATTTCCCAGGAAAGCTGACTTGAAATGTGCTTCTGAAAGAGGTTTGCGGCACACAAGCTGGCATTTGGGCAAAGCCCAGCTTTACCCAGGAGACTCTCTGTCCCCATTCTATCGAAACAGTAGGTAGGCTTTTCAAAATCTATATTGTATAACCACAGACATATGTTTAAACATGCCCCCCCCCCATGAATAAACATGGTTTATTCATCTGCAGCTGCTCCTCTGACTTTTCTGTACAGATACCACCAGCCAGACAACCACTGGGCACGCGTTCGTGCCAGTGCCTGGTTTACTAATACTGACCAGCTACTTACACGAGTCAGGAGCACACGGAGACATGGCCACAATGTGGACTTCATTTTAATATCCGACCAGGGTGCTAATGTTCATTAATTAACACCAGTGTTCAGATAAAAAGTTGTTCAGTGCAGGTATTTACTTTTAGGTTATTTCCTAGAACCGAGCATCAGAGTAGAGGAAGGGAGGGAAAAAGTCCAAGGGCAAAAAAAAAAAGTCCAAATGGTTACTTCTTCCGCAGGAAATAAAACTGTCCATAAACTTGAGGTACTGAATAGTTGTTGGTAAAATCAATGAAGAAATAGCTAGTAACAATAATCTGTAAGAACATAATTAGAGTTCAGTGCTAACACTCTTAATGCAAACATGCTGATTTCTAGAGTTCAGAGCACCCTTTGAGGGTAACAACATCCATTCACTCACTCAGGCTTCGTTATGCAATTAGGAGACTCGTACTTCCCCTACTTTGGAAAAAGAAAGCTGAGATTTTTCAGAAACTGAGGGCTGACAAGCTCTATTAATTATAGCAGTGAGTCTTTCAGACCAAGCCTTGCCAAAGGCCAGCAGAGTGGGTAAAATACTCCAGAAGTATAAAATACCATTTTCTGCAGCCAGTAACTGCCCTTTCATCATAAATCTCAAATATACTTTAACCTTTGGGATGTATTATTTTCACAAAAAAAATAGGAATAGAGTTGCTTACTCAACTTCTCAGAGAATGAAGTGTGTGTATAGAGACAATTTTTCCCAAGACCTTCCTGCAAAACATCTTTTGGATTACTTTTCCTGTAGTACTCCTAAATTATTGCAACTGCAGCAGCCTGTCAATTACAATTACTGAGAGAGAGAGATGACCAGTAGGTCACTGTTCCCAGATATCCCAAACATGTCAGCTTTCATTATTGTGTCTTAATATCATCCCTTCTCCAATTGCTATTTCTATTCTACCACACACTGGTCAGTTGTTTTTTGGGTGAAACTGCTAGTTATTGAGTAGGACTGATTTATAGCTAGGAATAAAAACGCATTCTTGAAAGCAGTTAAGGTGACTGGTAAAAGCTATGGTTTGGGTTAAAGCATAATTAAATGTCTAAGCTGCACTTAGACTTGTTGTCTCTTGTTTCCCAAACCCTTGATCTCCCCCATCCCTCCCAGCTCTCCTACGACTTCTGGATCCTGTGCCAAAACCTGACGTTGCATCGCTGTGCTCTTACAAACCGGTACAGAAAGCAGACGTCCTTTGGCCCTCGATTTGGGGCAAGTTTTCCCCAAAAGAAGATCCTTTCGGGAAGCGTGAACCCGCGTGCCCAGCGGTGACCTCTTATTGCAGCTGCCGTGTGTCTTAGAGAGAACAGGAGTCAAGAAAGGCAAACTTCTGTCCTTCTTCCTCTCTGTCCCGAAGCTCCCCGGCTTGGAGGTTTGCCAGGATCCACAGCTGGGGTCAGATAGGGAGAGCAACTGGGGTCCAAGGTCAAACTGCAGGGCTAGTGGGAGACGTTTGCTGGGGCCTGGAGGGGAGAGGGAGATGGGGAATGTAATGAGCTCAGAGAATGGGGATATCGACAGAAAAATGCACCGAGGGCAAGGAGATGAATGAACATCAGCTCTCAAAGGGCAGGGGAGTTTTCTTTTTTTCTGCAGAAGCCAGACACCATTTCTCTATCAAGCTAGACAAACATAAGCTAGAAGAAGCAAAGCAAAAATACATTTACCGAGGGCAAGCAAATTGAATTAAGTAATACAATGGAATTTTATTCTCCAAACCCGGCAGTTTTCCTAAAATCACCAGGAGCCAGTTTATCTTTGCTACAGGCCATCACGTGGGAAAAGCTTCCCGTCTGGCTTCTAAAATGTTCCACTATGGAAAAACAAAGATGCATTCGCTGGGGTTTTGTCATTTCTGTTGTTTTATAACAGACCAGGCTGTGACAAAGCCCAAGGTCTTCAGTTCCCTGTTGGCCAGCTTTGAGGGAATGCAGGTAAGCTGCTCCTTTCCTACTTCGGGATGGGAAAACTGAAAAAAGGAGTTTCTGAACTGGGGAGAAAAGCTTCAGATATCTTCTGCAGCAGGAGAAGCAGAAGGCTAGGATGCATAAGAGCCATTTCTAATAAAAATTGTGCCAGGAAGAGTAATCAGAAAGGTTCTTTGGATTACAGCGAGGCTTTAATTGATAACACAGTTAACAAAGAGACAACTCCACAGGGATGCTCAGATGTGGTCAAGATGGGCTTCTTACAAAGTTAAGTCAACATGGCACTGAAAAAGCAACCCCCGAGCCCTGGGGCCGAGGCCGTTCCAGGCCACCGCACTCGCTGCGGGGAATCTTTTTGCAGTGGCATTTTGCCATGTGTCAGCCCTTTGTTTCGCCATCTTCCAGTAGCCTCCTGCGCTCCTCGGTCACACCGCCTGGACACCTACCTACAGCAGTGTTCGCCAAAGCAAAGGCCAATAGTGGGAATGGCAGCCAGGATGTGGGCAGTTGGATAAGGACAAGCGTGGAGACAGGGAAAGAGGGTGGGAGCTGAGAGAGGTGCTGTGATCAAAAACCGGAGAAACCAAAGGAAGGGCGTGCTCACTGCAAGGCAAAAGTTAAGATATGAGGTAGTATCCCAAGATGGGACCTGTCCATCATTCAGTGAGGCCCAAGAGAAGAAAGCAAGACTAGAAGACAGGAGGTGGGAAGAGAAACATGTGAGTACAAGATTCGACAACACCCACCGGGCAAGGCATCACCTCTGGCTCCCATCTCTACTTAGATGGGGGAGCTGCCCACACTCGGGCCATCAGAGTAGGGGTGCTGCACTGTGGAGTGTGTAAGCACACGCAGTCTCTCAGGGGACAAAGCTGTGGCCGTCTGCACTTTGATTGCCAGGGTGAGCTAAGAGGGGTGAACTGGACCTTGCCCACCTTTCTGGAAAGCGCGGGTGCTGATATGAAATATAGCTGCTCTACCTGAACAACCATATAATCCCCTGTTTGCTGTGAGGCAAGATGTGCAAACCCCAGCCATGTGAAGAGACGTGCTTAGCATCACTCCCTGCTTAGCTTCGAGCTGACAGCGAACAAAGGGGAATTCTCAAAAAAGAAACTTGGAAGCCTCTTTTCTTCCACCCCTGCCCCTGTACGGAGCAGTCCTGCGTGTGCCGGGCGGTTACAAATCCGCCCTCCGTTTGCACAGCTGTGGGCCCTGCAGTTTTGTGCTCCCTCAGAAAGATCCGTTTGCCTCACACAAACAAACAAACAACATACCTTTGGTATGCTCTGAAGGAAGAAAGGCACTTCTGTTTGGTATAAAAAAGTGAGTCAGGTTTCTTTACTACTTTCTTCTTACACTATTGGACATCAGAGAGGCTGACAAAAATAATTTTTCAGCAGAAGGAATCCCAGTTTCTCCAATTATTTTACAATTATTGTCTTACAGGCAATCCCTCCCATATTAAGAGTTCTCCTCCTGTGTCTGCAGCTGCTGCCCCCAGCCCACACCTCCCCTTCTCAGAGTTTAGCAAGGAGCCAACCCCAGGAGGTGGCTCAGGCACGACCATAAGCTCGGTTGATATCTGAGCCGTCTTACTGAAAGCTGCTCCAGAAAGAGGCGGCGCAGAGGAGCGGATCCTCTGAGCCCTTACCCAACGAGGGAAATTACACATTCCGCCCTCCTAAAAGCACATGGGAGATGAGACTCTCAGACGTGTCAAAACAACCAATCTAGCCATCAATCTTTTCCTACACGGATCGTACAACAGCCCCTTTGCCATGCATCCCTAAAGCGCGACTCTCCTGGCTTTATAAAACTGTCTGAGCTAAAATACTGGAAAGCCAGGCACTGTTACAGGCAATAAGACCTGTCCCCTTTCCTTATATTTGCAAAACAAGCGAGTTTTATGAATACAGACATTTTGCAGTGGTACAGGGCAAGCTGCAATCCACGCTCTGCTCTCGGCAGACAGAGCTTCTGGACTGCTTTCCCCACAAGAGCAAGGTAATGACACTATATGAAGGACAAAAAAGTGACTGAGTAAGAAAATACTCTGAATTTGGAAATAAATAAAACCTCAGACCAAACCAGCATTAAAGACACCCCCTGAATCATTCACTCTGCTGCCTTTTTGGCCAAGGAAAGCGGTGCAAAGCCAGAAGACTGAGTGACTTCACCATGTCCTTTATGCCACCCATCTGCACAAGACCAGCTCTGCCACTCAGCATGGGGAAGAGAACATCACAGCTCCGCCTCGCCTGCTCCTCCACCTCCTGCAGAGCTCCTGGTGTTGCTCTCAGCTAAGGTCTTCCAGAGGGCTGTTACCCTGCTCAGCCTTTTTGCCCAAGCATGGAAACTCCTAATGCCCTCTTTCTCCTGCGCAATACTGCCCTACTGCATCCGAGCTGGGCTGGTTCCACAGAGAGTCCCTTCGCCCTGTACATACCATAGGCATTTTACCAAATTTCTGCCTACTGCTGGTTGATAGCTCCTTGCCTTTGATATACTGAGGTTTATGATGTCGAAAAGCAGAGCCTCCTGCTCTGCCTAACAAGCCGCATGCACAAGTTTTGGCAGAGGAGAGAAAAAGAAAACAGCAAAAGACCTGGCCCTCTTGAATGGAGAGAGCACCAGGATGGTGTTTTCTGTTCACACATAAGAACAGCAAACAGCAGCACAAGTCATCGTCCCCAGCTCTGCGTCACTAGTAGTGCAAAATCACCTGGAAACCTCAGTGAATTTAGGAACTGAAAAAGCCTGAAGGAATGGGAACAGGAACGCCCCCTACCAGGTGCTCTGGTCAGCGGAAAACCCAGAGGGAGAAAATACCTGTTTACACCACGTGGATCTGACCAAGGACCAGTGAATCCAGACCCAACTTGCAGCCCCAGCACCAGCTGCTCTCCCTCTTGCTGGGTGCTTTGGAGCCTGGTTGACCAGTCCCTTCCCTGGGCGGGCTTTGCACCCATGGGTGGAGGCTCCTCAAGAGCCCAGTGCCATGAGTTCTTTGCTGGGGAAGCACCAGGGAAGGGGACCAGGGAACACCTCTTCTCCACTGTCCCCTCCAGGTCCCACAGGACCTCCACACCACACTTCATTTCTTTCCTTTGGAAAAGGGATGTCGTTGTCACTGAAACCTTACAAAGTGGTGGATTCAGTATTTAGCAAACTCAGTGCCAGCAGAGTCTTGCTGGTCCCATTTCTTTGCTTGCACTCCAGGACACCGAGCACATCACCTTGCTGCAGGTGAGGACACCCCAAAAGATCAAAGCTCTCTGCTGTGGGGTTTGCTGGTGAGTATCAGGGCTAATACCAGGTTTATACAGGGAATGAATTCAACATCGTTGTGGAAACGCATGCAGGAAACAGAGCAGCCCTCAGACCACGGGTGAAAACAGGGCCCATTTTTAACAGGACGCAGAGAAGCATGACAAATCACTAAGTGTGGTTTTATGGGTTTGTGCGCTTTATTGTGCCATTTTTTTCTAAGCTTCTGTCTTCAGATGTTGGCAGCAGGTGACAAGCTTGCTAGCCAGTTATAAAGGGACAACTGCACGGGTACCACTGCGCAGTGTAAAACCAACCTCTTGCTCATCTTTAAAACAAAACAACAAGGGAGCTCAGAAATTTGGGAGCAGAAAGCTCCAGGGAGGAAGGGGCAACAGAAGAAATAAGGAATGGCAGTGGCTCAGCAGAGGACGCTAACAATTTGGAGTGTTTTCCTTTGCAAGCAGTGAAATGAAGGATAGGAGTGATGACAAACAGAGATAAGGGGAACCTATCAACATTCCTTGTAAAGCATATGGCCCCGTAAATGAGAGTTCACCGCCTGATAGCACCCGTTATTGTACATTCTGGATGGTGTGGGACTTTTCAGCAGATGCTGCCGAATCTGCCTCACCCACCCTGTGTTTTATTATACGGATTACAGCCTTCAAAGCCGTGAGCTGGCTTTCTTTAGATTTTTTTTTAAAAAAAGCAATCGTCTGAGCTGTTTTCGAGCTGACTTACAACTAGCGTGACCCTCCGAGAGCTTCAGCCGGAGCATCCTGCCTTTTGTTTACTTCTGAATTTCTCCTCAAGTTGCTTAAGACTGAACAAGCACGGAAAAAAACGAAAAAAGCATCAAGCTGGAAATGGACATCGCAATAACTTTAAAACCTGTGCGAGGCTTTTTGGAAAATTCCTGTGCTATTAGCCATGGTTTGCAGGGAAAGACGCAGCAAAGCCTGACGGGGGCTGGGGGTCTCCACCCCGCAGAGCCCTTTTCCCGTACTCTTCTGCCTGTTGACATTAAGTTCAAAGCCAGGCTGGGAGACCTGTTTTGTCAGATGGGGTGGGTGGCTGCTCGGAGAGGTGGTCAATAACCAGCACGTTGGCCCCCATGCACAGCATCACCAAGCGCTCTGGAAAGAGACAGTGCAGCCTTGTACTCCTTATTTATTTACACAGTAGCTCATGGACATTTAAATGAAAAAAAAAAAAAAGAAAGTGTTGGGAGCCCAGAGCACAATGCCACCAAAACCATGCTGGTGCCAACAAAGACTGAGTGGTTAAGCCTGACGGATTCTGGGTTTCTGTGCGAAGGTCAGCTAAACAAGCTGCTTTTTTTCCCCCCCTTTTTTAAATAGGCATCTCTTCTAGTTTTGTTATTATTTTTTTACTTGATTTATCAGCAGGATACCAGAGTGTTAAAGCCTATACAAAAGAGTAGCCAGCGGTCTGGCAAGGCCACCTTCAGTGTGTTAGGTGTCACCTTCAAAATAAATATGCTATCTGTTGGAGTAAAACTGAGTTTCCTGGAAGAAAGCCGCCCTTTCCTAGTCACCCCTTGTCTTTCCCAGGAGGTAAGTTTGCAGCTGGCTGAAACGTATTCACACATTCACCCAGAGGGTGAGGAGATGCAGAAGCGTTCCAGCGAGGATGCTCGTCTCCCCTAGAGGTGGTTACCTCTGGCAGGGATGGCTCGTAGCAGCACGGGCCATGGCCGAGGGGAGCGAAACACGTCCCATTCAGCCGAAGTTTTGCTTCCTCCTTGGAGGACCCAGCACGTTAAAACAACTAGGCTGTTTTCTGTAATTTATTTCTTGTCTGCTATATCTCTCTGTTATGTTGCAGCCCACTTCAGAAACACAAGGAATTTTTGAGGCCTTAATTAGAAAATATCAAATCAAATGTTTTTAAGAACTTTAGAAAACAAGCATATCAAGAAGTTCCCACCATTTTCATTGCAAGGCTGAAGTGTCTTCCTTTCTAGGAAAGACCTGGTTTTTGCTACCTTTGCATACTCTGTTTATTAAAGTAAGGATTTTTCTCTTAACATGGACTCAGTTTCCCAAATTGTACCCCTCTGTTGAAGAGCCTGCATAACACTTAAAACCAAGGTACCAGAACTCAACATGTGATTTGCAAACACTGTGGGAGTACCATCCTAAAAACGTGTGATTACATGATGAAAAGACTGAATGAAATATATAATAAGCAGAAAAAATTCCATTGTGCCTGGTCTTACTGAAGTAACAAGAAATCTGAAATTGCTGAAGAAGCCTTTTGAAATACGGCAATGAAATTAGCTTTTCATTGAATGATTAGATTTTCCTTTAAGTGAAATGTTTCTTTAAGAAAAGGAAGAAGCCAAGCTGGGTGGAAGATCTGCTTTCCCTCTTTAATTAATCCCTGTCTCAGACTTTGAAGACCTTTCTGCCCACTGTTTTAAAGCAACATCATTTATCTTGAGGACCAGGGATCCATTTAATGGTGTTCACAGTCATTCAGCGCTTTCTGCGAAGTCAGTATCCCCACCCTTGATAAGACTGGCAGATTTCAGTCCAAGCTATAGCTGTTAAGCGCCTTCACAAACATGAGTCTGGCCTTGAGTAAAGAGAAATCAAGGGAAACCTATAGGAACCTTTGGGTAGGACTGCATGGAACTTGAGGAAAAACTGGAGGCAGATTTATACACTGCTTGGTTTCTGTCTTCTCGCAGGGCAGAAGTTACAGGGCTGTCACAGGGCTCCAATTGCTTTGTCACATCAGATGAATTGTCAACAAAAAGCACTCGGCTACTCCTCGGGCATAAAAGTGATTTTCTGCAAAGCTTTCAGATCCAAGCTTCTAAGAAAATTATCTACTTATTTCAGTAGGGAAAAAAAATTAACTAAAGTCATAAAACCGGTGATGCTGTTAATCAGGACATTAAATCTAGGGTGAGAATGTGTTTCATAAAAGAAAACATATTCCAAACACAGCAAATATTTACAGTTGAGTAGTAGCATTGTATCATTAACTGCCCTCTTACTATTGCCATTTTCCCATTAAATGCAAGCTTCTGATTGGAAAATCGAGCACACAAATGCAGTAACTTGACTTTACAAGGTATGGCACAAATTAAGTGGAGCCTTTAACACTGAACATGCAACCCTTATTACAGTTGTGCCCAGAAACCGTATTTCATATATGCAAGATTGTTAAAGCTACCTTGAAAAAGTGATACTTTGCAAATGATTTGTTCCTAGCTTTGCACAGTAATTAACCATTAGAAATAGATGCAGCTGAAAAGATCTTTTTCCTTGGACTTATATCACTAGATTTAGCCCAGCCACTCTGATTCTGAAAGTAAGGATTAAAGAGATTTTTATTTTTGCCCCATGTAATGCAGTTTTGCTGGTAATGAAAGCTGATGAGAAAAATATAATCAAAACCATGTTTTTTTGAATATTTTATAGATATCATGAAAGATATATCTCCTACTGTGCTTTTAAGGACTTATTTCAGAAGTAATATTTTAGTACTTTATCAAAAACAGTTGGAATTTTTTTCAGCTGGGTGTTGAATGCCAATGCTTGCTACTCATCTTTTTCCAAACATTTGAATTAAACTGACATAAAGCAGAATACTCCAGATAAACCCTCAATCCAATGTAATTTAATGCCAGTTTCACTCTGGTTTTAACCTGATCCTCTTACATTGCAGCAAACCGGCCAAAACATATAACGGACAAAAGAGGGAGCTCTTTTGCTGCATCTCCTCTGCAGAAGTGCGTTTGGTTTCCTTAAAACTCAGGGCTGTTTCCAGGATTTCATAACACAGGAAACAGAAGTTATGTGTTCTGCAGAAGATTAGATATTGAGCAATGCCGTTACCAAAAAAAAAAAAAAAAACCACCCCAAAACCCAAAACAAAAGCAAGCAAACAAGCTGCATTTGCCTTCTATTCCAAACAAAGAGCAAGTCTTTAAAAGTCACCTTTTCATACTGAGCTGGAAGGGTTCCCGCCCCCCTCCTTTCTAAATAATCTTTTATAAGGTTTTATTACAAAAAAATGACGATACATACAAGGTTCTTCTTTTCCCCCGATCACCCTTGGATCCCCCAACTAAAAGGTAAACACGTTTCTGCTCTATCGCATCATTGTTTGACGGCATTCCCCAAGCTTTACCTTCCCTGGGCTCAGAGCAGCAGGTACGCTACACCAATAAAGATCAAATTGCAAGAACTGGGCAGCTTGACCCACTAAAGCTGTGGTGCTTTAGCAGTGTGGCTGCTTGCGACCCGGATGCTCTATGTACCATGAACGCTCCCGTGAACGAGCCACATCAGTGTGTCCCCTTCCTGGACACCCAGTCAGGACCAAGGCTCGGGTTCCAGCCCCTGGCAGCATCCCAGCGGGAACGGGATGAGCTCCAGCAATGCTCAGCGTCGCTGACATGCCAGACCTTGGTGAGAAAACTTCTCCTGGCAAGTGTCTGCTGCTGCTTGACTTGGGGAAGGTGCAACACCACCGCTGCTACCCAAGAGAGGGCAGCCCGGGAGCAGCGATGCCCCATATTTCCCATCCGGTACCTCTTCGTTCTGGGAAAAAATAATTATAAAGAATAGAACAAACAAACGAAGGATGAGCAGGGTTGGTGAGCAATGTGAGGCGTGCCGGGAAGGGTGTGAGGGAGCACACATTGGGCTTTCCCATGCCCAGCCGCATCACCACTGACTGGCACAGCGTCCGACTGCAAACCCAGAGCCCGCTCCCTCCCAGCAGCAGACTTCTGGCTGGACTGCAGCGAGGAAAGGATCAGGCTTTTGAAGAGACGGATGTGTGGTCCAAATCCATCGAAATCGGTAAGCATTTAGCTGACGTTCCCTACATCCAGCAGGCCATTTGGGCATGAACTTCATGCTAGTTTTTAAGCTGAGACATGTTTGCTTAACAGAGACAGGCGGCAACCCCAAGCTTTGAGGGAGGATGTGAATTTTAAAAACATCATTCAGATTTCAGGAAAACTGCAGCAGTTGCCTCATCCCTGTCCGTGCCTACTTAAACTCCCTCCTCCAAAACAACCCCACCCAGAGATGGCTGCTGTCCCGGGAAGTGCTTCACCTCAGCACAACTTGTATTTTGAAGAGGCGGGCTGCAGGCTGTACTCATATTCCTGTTTTGCTTCACTTTTTTTTTTTTCCTTCCTTTCCTAAGTGTACCATTTGGTGAATGTTGGACTGAAAACCAGCAGACACCTATTCCCCAGAAATGAAAAAGATGGTGAGCTATGCTGTAAACAAACCAGATCTTTGCTGGACTCAAACATTAATGATGCTTCTTGTGCGTCTGTGCAGCAGAAGTGGACTGGTGACCATAATCTACTCTATTTTTCTTCCTGTGACATAAAATAATGCTCAGACCCCATAAATACTGACCTCTCTCCACTCTCTGACTGGAACTTGGCAGCTCCGTTCCTCGTGGAGCGAAGTCAGAGCCAGGAGATCCCCAAGCACAGCATTACTGCTCGTCCTTGCAGGGTTACGCTGTTCAGCTGGGGGCTGCTCGGTGGCCGTGCCCCCGACACACTCCTCTGGCACACTCCTCTGGGGCATCCAGGAGGCACCACGAGATGGAGCGAGAGAGCAGCACTTAATTTAGCATTAAACCATTGAAAGTCTTGGACCCTTTTGTGTCAGGGTTCTTGGAGGGTGGCAGGGGGGGCAAGAAGATAGAGGTTTCCTCAGACTTAAGGAGACCAGAGGATGAAGGATTAGAAATAAGGCGCTACAATAAAAGTAAGTGGATGAATTAAGCTATTACTTTCACTCAGTCAAGGTGCAATGGCTACATTTGCCATGGTCCAGGTTTGCACGGTACCAAGGCCTCAACCCCGGCAATTTTAAGTGAACAATTCAAGTAGATGCATTTATGAAATGCTATTTGGACATAGCAGCATGTGGGAGCATCCAAAACCCAACACACACTGCTCAGGAAGGCAAGTCTCTCCCTATGAGTAGGTTTGGGCAAAATACAAGAAGAAAAATCCAGAGGTCTGGCAAGACCGAAATGTGTGTACGAGGAGGTGAGCCCAAACCAAACAACTGAAGATCGCGAGCACTGATACAAAGGATATGTACCTCATCACGGCTATTCCCAAAGAGAGATTTTCCTGCTCCTATTTGAGGTCAGGACGCGTAGAAAAACAAACCGACATATGTAACCGATTACAACAAACACAAGGGAAGGGTGTGGGCAGCTACCAAAAGCCAAGAAGTGTAGGATGTCACAAGCGAACGTACAGCCTGGTGGACCCACAGCACTTCTCCCAGCAGAGGTAAAACCTTTCCTGCACAGAGACAATGGTAATCTTGGACCATTTCTTGGTGTTTGTCAAAGGATTTGGCACTGCATGAAACGTAAGTCAAGTTCCCGCTCCCACAGGCTGAACTATTAAGTCTTGCGACATGTTTAGGAGGTCAATACAATAGAAAACAGAATGGTTATTTATCCAGAGCCCCGCGACAAGCGCGAACCAAAGCTAAATGCAGAGCTGAAGCCAATAAAATACTTGAGTAACTGCAAATTTGGCCCAACTGACTTTTTGTTATGCAGATTTTAATCACAGTAGTGCAAAATGGTTCCACTCAGACCGGAACACTTTATGGCACTGCCCTGGGGATGGGGGGGAAGCAGGAGGTGAGGGATCACAGGCACTCCAGGCTGAGGACACGTCTGGACTCTGCATCCCTGGGCAAACACTCTAGTCATTAGATCCATATGTAATGACTATCATCTCCTCCTCAGACTGCATCTGCAAAGACAAATGGGTAGGTGCACGGGACCCGTACACAAAACACCTAAAAAGAACTTTGTATTCCTGCCTTTTCTAGCAAGTTCCTCCCTTCACCATTTTTTGTCACTTCCTATTCTTCATCTGTTTCATTTTAACCTAAGCTGTTATTCTTGACCACAAGGACAAGGCCCAAGGAATGTCAAAAATGCCGTGCCCTAAAAATACATAGGCTGGTAATGAACACATTATCCTTCCCATGTACCATCAGTAGGTGCAAGGGAAGGCAGGGGAAAGAGTAGGGCTTCTTCCACTTCCTTTTTGGACCACTGCTCCACTGACAGGATTGTCTTCCACAGCCATGGAAGGGTTGGAGGGAGAGGAAGAACCTCAGTGCTATCCCTTGCTGGCTGCAGAGCTCCTGCTCAGTACAGGACATAGCACAGGTTGTTCTTCAAGATGTTTAGAGTCTGTAGGTGCTTAGTTTCCAATTATTTCCATCAGTGCTGGAACTGAAAATCTGGTGTCCTGCAGACTTGTACTTTGTGACTGATTAAAGCTTGTTTAACTCTCATATTCTTTGCAAGTTCTCTCTGCTGCACACATTTTCTGATACCCAACAATGTAGTGCTGCACCCAGGGCACTCGGAGAAAATGGCCCTTTTCTTTTTCCACTCACCTACTTGGGTGAAACTTCAAGAACATGGCTATCTTCAAGACCCCCCTGTCTGTCAGATGTGGTTGGAGATGGCTGAAGGGTCAAAACCTCAGAGAGGCAGAGACTTGCACAGGCAGACACTACTCTGCATCTGCCTGAAAGGACTAAAAGAGTGTGTGGCATGTCTGCACAAAAAAAAACATTTCATAAAAACCGCTTCTCCCACCTCTGTTTCTCTCTGTCTGCGTCTTCAGAATCAGTTACAACAAAGGCACTCACTATTGTCCATGAGGTTTCTCATAATCAGGTTTCTGTCTCTGGAAGGCATCACTATTCCACAGAGCGCTGGATGAAATCCAAAGCACAAATTATGAGATCCATATGAAGGAAGCAGATGTTTCTAGGCTATGTTTGTGGGGAACAGCAAATCTTTGGGGAGACATTGAATTACATTTTCTTTAAAGCAAATACTTAAACTCTACAATAAATATCCAAAATATAAAGCATAAGAATAGGGAGACAGAGACAAAGGTGTATGTATCTTTGTTAAAAAAGGTTAAGAAGCGCTTACATAGATCACGTGCATTTTAGTGACTCGATACGTTGGGCAAGTGGTCAGGAAGCCCCTTTGACCAGCAAAGGTGCAGTAGGAAGCATAGCGTCTTCAGCCATCCCGGAGCTGCACAAGGCTGCCCCAAGTCCCCCAACAGAACTGATGGTACAGACCTCACCACCCCATCCCCGCAATCCCTGACCAGCAAATTCCAAGGCCAAATGGAAAGGAACCTCTTATAAGCAGAGCAGCTTGTTCCCATTTCAGGGAAAGATGCTCTCTTTGCAGCACTGGTTTGGTGCAGTCACAAGCTACCTCTCAGGCAGCCTTTGAAAAAGTGTCAGGCAGGGTACCTCCCAAACTCTACCAGGATGTTTTTTTTTTTTCTTACAGTGCAATGTCTGAGGCTAGGAACTGAGCCAAGTGAGGGAAACGGAGCTCCTCTGACCATTTGTTTTGTAGTTCCCATTATTCTTCTCATTGTTTAAAATCAAACTGTACATCAGCTTTTTTTTTTTTTTGCCAGGGAAGAAATTAAGCACATGGGAGGAACATTCAGCTCCTGAAGTGCAGTCAACATTTGCCAGCTGAGGAGCAGATGGCTGGCACCCGTTTGCACAGTAGCCCTGCAGTCTCGTTTGAGAGGTCACTTTGGCTTAAGAAGCCATTTCTGCCTTGGAGAGCTTATTCTTGTATGTAGATACTGGGCCCACACTTCAAATTATGTATTCATCATTCTCCACTCAGAAAGATCATGTGAAGCGCTGGCAGAGCTTAATGGAAGCAAAGTCTTTGATGCACTGCACTTGAGCCTTCATTTTCTACGCTATTAACTGAATGCTACTGTACTGGCCTCTGTCTCCTCCTAAGCCTTCTCAAAACACAGAGATGTCATCGCATACTTGGTTAACTTTACAACCAACGGAGAAGAAATCATTCAGAAGTAATCAACTGCGTTATCCAGAAGAGCAGAGGCTTTTCTACTCCACATATTGGAAAATATCGGTGTAATATGGGTATTGGAGAGGGGCTCAAACTGCCAGGTGACTCCACAGGGCGCTACCTAGTCCAGCCAGCCTTATGAGCCCCAACGCAGGGCTGGTCATACTGGACACGTGATGTGATAGCGCCTGGGGATAGCTGTGAGATAGCTGTGTTCCAAACCACCTACAACATAGTAAACCTGCAACCTGGATAAAACGCTCACAGACGTGTCAATGCTGACTGTTTCTTAAAAAAAAGCATGGGTATGACGGATCTTCAAAGCAGTCTGTTTTTCAGAGTCCACATGCTTTCTTTAGCAATTAGCGTGCTCCAAAATTGTTCATAGCTGTTGCAATATGATAGTGTAGAGGTGTTTATGGCATCTCAGCTAGAAGGCTGGTTAAGAGGTCAGTGTGGCAGGTAATGTATTACATATTAATAAATCAAGACACACAAAATCTTCATTAGAAACAATTCTGAGTCCAAACTCAACCTAGGTACTTTCAGAGGCCGTGGGAGAAAACAGAATCCATAGAATTAGTACTTCTACCTTAAGCCCAGCTCATAAGCCTTATTGCCAGATATCTGGAATGAAGTGGGATCCTTCTTGACCAGCTTTCTAACATTATTTCTTGCTGTTTCTTAAAACTGATCTAATATATGGTCTTTCTACTCAAGTTAAGGAGTACTGCACCTATGCCTATTGAGGCCTTGCCCGTGAAATAACCTGATGACTCTCCAGGGTCACCACATTCTTCACAAGCAGAGTTTTACACTACTATTGCTTGAGGCTTAACTGATACAGGTAGACAGTAATTGCTATGTTGGACAGAGAGCTGTGAATGATAGGGGAACATAACGCACAATGAGGGAAGCCAAAATCATTTTGTAATGTACTATTTCACTGTACAAAGCAGTTAAGTTATGTTTACAGTATCGAAGGCTGGAAGCATTTTCAAAAGAGACTACAAATTCTGCTGATCTCTTTGACAAACAGTTCCTGAAATAGGAAGATGTAAAGCACTTATGAGAAACCCACTGCCTTTCCACACTTGCCTCCTTCACCCGCCGCTGCTTCATCTGCCTTTACACACAGCACTAGGAAATGATCAATCTTTTCCCTAGCGTTACAAAAGCAAATAATCTTTTCCCTAACATCACCCAAGTCACCTGGTAACTCAGACTCCTGTGTCTTTCCCCTCTTTACTGGTACGCCCTCCTTACCCCTCCGATTCAGTCCTGCGCGGATAGCAGCAGCTCCCCTCCCTTCCTCCCCTGCTTCATTTCACTATTCTCCAGAGTGCCACCAATCTGCTTTTAAAATTATTCAGAGGGATTTAGCTTCAAATCTCCAGGCCTAGATTTTTTTTCCTGGGCACCATCCCAAGGGAGTGCTGTGAAACTTAATTTAGCCATCACACCTGCAAAGCTGCGGCACGTAGACAGAATCCACTAAAACTTCTGGGGTAGGATTACGTTTCGTGAACACAGACCTCTCCCTTTGTATTCCTGCAGAAAGCAGCTACCAAGGAAGCTGCTGCAAACCCATGTTATCCCAGTAAATATTGCCTTCCCTAACAAGATAGTTCCTCCAACTGCAATGATTATATAATTAATGTTTTATAGGGTATTTTGGTAAAAACTTTTTTTTTTTTGAGAGCATGGATTTGTTTAGTTCCTGCATGTTAGGGGTTTCCTTTAACCTCAAAAGAAATCTTTTGATTTTTCATAAATAGAGACTTCTTAGTCCTGCTGGATGCATAGACAGACTTGAAAGTATAAATCAGGACAACTCCCTGAGTCTGCAAAGATTCAATGAATAGTATCAACAAGAGATAGTATCTTTTTCAGAGAGGTCTAGAAAAGGGTCTAATACCTTTAAACCAGTTTTTAGATGAGCTCACTCTAAGTGGTAGCTTTGGAAACAGTACAAAAATATCAAACATTTTTCCCTTCCTTGGCTCCCCATTATGTTTAGAGAGGGCTTTCAGTGAGGCCCACCAGCAAGAACAAATGGGCAAAGGCAAAGAAAACAGATTCACAAACAATAGTCCAGTGAATAAATGAACTGCAGAGTCATAAGGGGAGAAATGAATATGAGGTGTGGGAAGACATGTGTTGTTATTGCTGGAGTGGAACTGGAAGCCACAGAGGGAGATGCAGTTAACACGCTGCCATTCGCAAATGGGCATCACCCTCTTCTCCAACACTCTGGTGCTCAGTAGCAGAATGTTATTTCCACCAGCAGCAAATCCTGTCTTCCAACAGGGATTGGCTTTCATGCACTGAGGGAAGCCAGAAAGGACACGCGTGTGAATTCAGTGTACAGGGGAGGTATCTCACAGTCCATGCCCAAGATCTACTCTCCAGCACCTCAGAGCACCAGACCAAACAGCACTAAAAACTCCTTGCAACAATGGCTCCAGCTTGCAGAGAACTGGAAACAGTTCCTCATCGCAGCATCACACACACAGACACACACAGAGACGCGTGCTACCAAGACGGAGAGCGGCTCGTTTGGATTAGCAGCAGGGAGAGCCGGTAGCCCATTGCTGACAGTCACCCTGGGGGTCTGCTCTGCTCCCGGCTCTCTGGGCACGGGCTGTAAAGGTTTTGTTTTCTGTTCTCGGAGAAAATGACTCCTGCTAGACCGCTGTAAACCTATCCTGCTCAAGGACATCTTGTTTGTGTTAATCCTGTAGATTAAGCACACGGCTTTTCAGTTGCGGCTTTGCGGCTATTGTTACCAGTAAACCCCTTACAAGGCTTGTGGGCCAACGCACGTTAACTTCAAGGCTGTCACTAGGATAGCACGAACGAGGAAGAGACCCCAAGAATCATGAGAACTGACTCTCACACCAAATACTCTTAAGTTAAAATGAAAAAAAAAAAAAAAAAGGTTGGAAGAAAATTGCCTCCTGCGATCTTCTCTGCGTTGAAGGATCTCAGCTGTTCCTGGCAACAGGAGATACCAAAGCTGAAGCCTGCACGCTTGTGCGAATACAATGGCCCAGTGTACGCTGCAAAGGGAGCTCAGCAAGAGCTGGAGCCGCCGGGGACTCTGAGGAGAGCCTGTTGCTTGGGCCCGAGCCCACCGAGCGGTCCAAGCGGGATGGTCACACCGACGGAGATAGCAACCGTCAGGTTTTCCAATAGCACGCGGAGGGAGGCACGCTCTTGCACAATCTCCTCTCCTGCGTTTGGCTTAGTCACACCAGAGTCTTGGCCAATCTCGCAAGGGTACATTAAGTCATCACTCAAGCACCAGGCATTTGTTGGCTTGCTGTTAATTATGAGTGGCGTTACCTGTAAAATATTCACAGAAGGGTCCATGTGGGTAGAAAAGCATAAATAAGTATGTATTAAGGGATAACTTTATTTTTACAAATATACAGGAAATTAAGAACAGCTGGACTGTAAAATGCTTCTTTGTATACAGTGTTTTTAATATGAGCTCCATCAATTCCCTGGACTTCACTGTTCGGCGAAGCCTCAGTACCAAAGAACTGGCTTTTCGGTGGTGGTTTCTTGGAATCAAAGCTAGCTGAAGCATTCATGCTAACAGCAGGATTTTCACAGGCTTTGCTCATTTTCCTTTTTTTAGACAGTTAATTCACTTTACAAACAGCCTGTGAAATTTTCAAAAGGACAATAAATCATGCAACAGATTTGTGCAAGAGCTTGATTCCGCACCTCGTGTTTATCCTGTAGCTTAGGCCCTCGTTGAGCAAGATTCAGAAGTGCCTCACTTCAAATACAGTTGATCTCAGGATAGCAACAGAGAGCCTGAAACACTACGTTAGCTGAGAATCTCACATTTGCTGGTCTCAACGGGAGCGTGAGCATCTTTAACAGATCAGAGCACCCTGCCTGCCGGATGCACCTCTTGTGAACACTGTACAGCAACGTGAAAAAAAAAAAATCTGGAAGTTTTGTGACTGGTACGTAGGGGCTCGCCTGCAGCGATGGTGCCGGGGCATCAGCGGTTTCCGCAAGGTCACATTGTGCACTTACAGAGAACAACTTTCTATGTCTGCATATTTCAACCCAAATACTCTGCGGCAAATATTTCTGGACTCCTAAGACTGAGAAGACCATGTTTTCCTTGCAAACAGAGCCTAACCTCGCCCAGAGAGGACCTGATAATACAACTGCCATTCCAGGATTTTCAAACTGAGATTTGGCCACGCTCCAAAAATTTGGAAAAAAATTTTTTTTTTGGATGCCATCAACCCAGAGATGTTTTGGAATGTGCTAATAATTCCCAGCAGAAAGTGGCCAGGTTTGGCTCCTAGTGACTAATGAAGCTGTCATACACCATTCCTTCCTGCTGTTTAATAATGCTTTCGAAAGAGCCCTTTATGGAGATGAATAGTATAGTAGTGCTGCAGCTGAGGAGCTGGCGTGCTGTCAAAGAAAACAGAGGCCAGTTTACTATGCATGGCACTGTATTTTTCATTATACTTCACAAAGACTTGTTATTAACTGAAAATGAATTCATCATTAGGGGATAGATATTTAATAAATAGTTCAGTACTGCTTTGAGACTTTATTCCAATAGTCACATTTCATTATAGCAGCAAAATTACCTGTTACTCTAGATGTTGATACAATCTTCGCTGTTTCTTAGATCCTGAATTTCAGGGGATTATATCAGCCCTACCAGCAAAATTAATTGAGATGGAAATGCAGTTCATTCTTTCCACTTTCTCCTCAGTGACATATATATGCACACACGCTGTATATAGCATACAGTTAATAAAGGTGGCAATTCAGCCAACCCAGTGATGAAAGCAAGAGACATGACAGCTCCTACATTCAGATCCAGACCTCAGCTCCTACTCTGTTGGTGGAGTGATGTAATCTCAAGTCACACATGTGATTTTTATATTCCTCAACTGACTCACTGGTCATCTCAGGTAATTGTGGGGCACAGCGATATTACAACTGTGCAGAACACTCATATCAAACATTAGTCCCAGCCTGTAAAAACTTACCGGATGTTTTTTCCACCCGGGTGGAAGTCCACAAGACTCCTACCTCAATGCTGCGTCCAGGCCTGTCTCAGGTGAGTTCACGTATTTATGAACTCTTGGGGGCCTTATTACTTTGGTAGCGGCACACAGTAGATGCTGTGAAGCATCTGGGAAAATCAAATGCTCTCAATAGCCTCACAAGCAATCTTCACCACATGCTTTCAGATGGAAAGCAGGGAGACAAGAGACTGACATATCTTATCAGCTCTCCACACAGAGCTCCATCAACATCAGCCAGAACCTGAGATGAGTCCAAACGCATTGCAGTGCATGTGTTTGAACACAGTTGGCTTTCAGAAGCTGCAGGGAGAGATCATAGGCCTTATCTGTGCAGGGAAGTCTAGATGAAACAGTGCAGTTATCTTGCTTTACGGTGCCTCGGGTTTGCACAAAACCTACTTTAACCATTTTGAACATTTGCCAGGATCAGAGGTGGTATTACGTAGATCTAGCTTGTCGGCTCTCCTTTCACTGATGAAATGCACCTCTGATGACCTTAAATTAGTATAACCCATGTAGTTCTGCATTTGGAGAGTTAAGTACTGAGCGATCCTGGGAAGCATCCCATCCTGCCCAAAGCTTCATTCCCCACTTTTTCTTATGCTGCATTCATTTATCCTCATTGAAAGGGGCAGGGCTGAAGGACTAGAAGTCAGCTAGAAGGTCCATCATTCCCTCATGACATACTCTTTTTGTTACTGCCATTTTTTAAACTGCTGGCCTAGAGGTCCCAGGGCCAGATAACAGACAACTACATATATTTGGAGCCACACAGGCAGATAAGTTTGGCTTAGCAGTTTCGTGCTGCTTTTGATGCTGAAACCAGCTAATTAGAGAGGAATAGCAGGAGAATTGAAATCAGGCAGTTACTTCTGTGAAACATCTCTCCAGCAACTTCACTCAGTAAAGTGTTATTTCTGGCTTCCATCAACTGGCAAGTGGCAATTTAGATAGAGTACTTGAAATGACCGAGGCCACCTTCCTGAAGAACCAAAGAGCACTCACACCAGGACCAACAAGTCAAAAAGCCTTCAAAGGCTACATACACCTCTTCTCCCAAACTCCGCTACCTAACAAGCAGAAATCTAAAGCCTGGGATAAGGGACCCCTGAACCTGTTAGACAGAAAGAGGGAGGTCCACATCCTCCTCAGGACCTGCAAGGAGCAGGTTTTTATTTGTTTGTTTTTTTAAAGTGGGCTTGAATCAAAGCACAGGATCATCTTGCAACTTCCAGCATGTGTTGAAGCCTTCAGGCTTCACAAAAACCCAGAAAACAGAAAAATACAAATGTTCTTTTGTTTATTGTTAGAAGGCAAAATACTTCCTACATTAGGGAAAACATTGACAAAAGCATCATTTTTGATCAACAAGGCTTTTAAGCAGTTCTGATGTCTAAAGAATAACCTTGTAACAGGTTAGTCCACAGAGTGGATCATAAAAACAAACGAGAACCAATAACACCAAACACTCTGCATAGTATGTACCAGTATGCCTGCAGTACAGTCCATTAATATCCCAGTTTATGTTATAATATGGGTATTCCCTAACATTTTATAGCGTGTAGACAATGTCTTAATAAAAACACCTGGTTTGTGGAAATCTCCCATCCCATTTGCGCAGACCATATCTCTATTCACAATCCCAGTACATCTTTTTGGCAACCAGACCGGTGTCTTACATGGATAAGTAACATTTGGAAAGAGTCCATAAATTTTCAATTGTCTCTAATGCAGTCAACAGCTGGAAACACGCAGACGAGCCAGTTCAAGAGAGACCACCAGCAAGTGCTGCCCGCCAGAATTGCAGGGTTGTTGATGTAATGATCTCAGCACCCGCAAACTAAACAGGGTGCTGCCGGATAAAACATCCCCCGGAGGCTTATGGGCACTGCTCAACACAGCAATTTCCCCGAGATAAGCATTCTTCCCTTTGCACCAGCTGTCGCCCAGTGCAATGGCAGATGACACTGCCATCAAAGGTGCTGCTTTCGGACTGAAGGTTAACCCTTTGATTGCTAGAGGCCGTGACACACCAGTCATTAGGGCACTGGGCTCGATTCTGTTCTGGCTGAATTTCAGCTTCGAGAATATGATTTGGAAGGGGAAATTTTATGTAGCACCATCACAACTGATCACAACACTCATGCAGTATTCTGATACATGACAGAAAGCTCTCTTCTGTAACAAATCTTCACAGTAGGTGCAGTCATTTATTTTTATCTCAGTCTTCTCTTACAGCTGTGAGACTCAGCTGATGTCAAAACATTTGAATTTCATCTGGGGAAAACACACTGAGGAAACACGGCGTTACACATGTTTTAAAGGGATAGCCTGGAAAAAGTGATGGTTAGAGGAAAGATAATTGCTTCTCACGAAGCTTGGCTGGGATATTTGAAACAAGATCTTCACACACTTCAGTGCATTAGGGTTTCTTTGGATCTAACCTTTCCATTAGAAGTCGTTCAAACAAGCTGAAACGTGTTCACTATTTCATAAGAGCCGCAGAACACGGTATGAACAAATTAACAGGTGTATGTGGTCTTGCTGGATAGTTGGAGAGGATGCTAAAAGCCCAAGCTGGATTTTGACCAATGTGAATAACCATAAGAAATTATAAGGTAAGGAAATGCTAATTCTACTTTTCTGTCTCAAACCCACTGTCACCACTGCTGTCAGCTCCTCTGCTGAGGAGAAATGCCTGAGAAGTCCATCTAAGCTGCTTCTTGCCTGTCCCCCAGAGCACTGGAGACAGTAATGGCAGCATCGCATATTTCACTGTGAGGTCTCCATGAACTTTAAACTGCAGAACTGAGGACCAGAACCTCCATTTCACACAGGAGCAAGACTGAAGCACAGAGAGGTTTCAGCCCATGTTATTAAGCAGGTTTTATACTGACCCAAGATAAGCATGCAAGCATGAGGTACCTAGGATATCCTTGGCCTCATTTCATACTGAGATCAAAGTCCAAGCAGTTTCAGGTATGCTTTTTTCCTAATTGTTTTTTCAGCTCCTCCGAGCTTGACAAAACAAAAAGGAAACAAACTCTCAAAAAAGTGAGCTTCAGCTTCACCTTTGAGCCATGGGCAGAGTTCAAAGGCTGTCCATGCGATGAAAGGAAGGGATATGCCCCAGGCTTCAGGGGCAAGAAGATTTCACTATCCCATCACCGTGATCTTTGGGAACCAGCAAGCTACTATCAGACATCTTTCTTATCCAAAAACAAACTATGTCACCTTGTGGTCGGTCTCTGATCAGATGCCTTGAGAGATGGCAGCCTGCTGCAGTGCTATTCGAAAGATGAAACCTGTCCCCAGCCCGTGCCAGACCCACATTTAGTAGTATGCAATGGACTGTGCCTTCAGGTGGTGTAAATTGGTATTGCTGCATGGAAGCCAGGAGAGTCACGTTACACCACCCAAGGGTCCGATCCATTCATTATAAGGCGATCACACGCACTGCCAGCGTTTAGCAGAGCAGCTATACATGCTTTCTACTAAGAGCATGCTTGTTGTTTTTTCCTAGAAGATCATTGCTTTCAACTTTAGACCTTCCTAATCCCTTGACAGACGCTTTAACCACAAGTTTGCTTTCATGCCGCAAGACATGCAAGTGACCACCAATTTCAGTTTCATCCCCAGAGTTTACATTATGGGCTGTTTGCCCACATTGGAAAGAGTGCCTGACATCAGGATTAAATCAACTTCAAGGACTTCAGTAGCTGGCAAGTCAGCTGTGCTTCCCTTCTCCACCAGTTTGTCAGATCTGGCTGAAATCCCACCCTCTCCCCCTTATGAATTGCATCCTGCCCACAGGTATGCTTACAAGGTGTCTATTTTTTAAAACGTGAGTGCTAGTTAACTAACATTGGAGGAAACAAAGTAAAAAAAGAAGTAGTCTGAAACATTTGGATGAAGAAATCCCACATTGTTTAATTTTTTCTTAATTTTCCAGGACAAAATCAAGGCCGTGTTAGGGAAAGACAAGTTACTTCCAAAGGAGAGAACTGCTTTGCTACTGAATAGCTACAGGGCTAACATCGTCGCTTTACAGACCTCAGGTATTGCACAGCTATAGCTTACAACAACAGCAAACACCATCCTACACACCACACTTAGAGAAAAGCAGTAAATTGATAAAAGTGCAAGCATCAAAAGAGCTGATAAAAGGATAAACACTGAGCAACAGTTCATCAGATGGTTTCCATCCCAATGCTCCAAGAGTACTCAAAGCAGTAGTTTAGCCATGTGGAGTCCTAAGAAATCAGTTGTTACACTGAAGCCCTGGAGAGGAGCTGGACTTGGACATAACTTTGCAAAAGTCACCAGCTACAGACCAGGGAAAAATGCAGCACTACCTCACTTCAGTGCAAAAGAATATATTTAAATTCAGAGAGAGACACACAAGCTAGATGGATTGGGATGTGAAAATACATGTTTTGCAAATAAGTCATGCTTCCTTCACTTACGAGACTTTTGTTTGTGTCTGTGGACGAAAACACAGATACTGAGACTGGTTTTTTTAATGAAAGGATTTATTCGGGAAGAGATTTTGTAATCAAGATTAGCTATTTAAGATACATAAATCAATGGAATGATTCCATGCAACATCAAGTCCAGGATGGCTAATTTCAGAGTATGCAGCCTTTTCAAATAACGTCTCCTCATAGCACTTAACATCTAGACATATCAAAGCATTAAACTGCTCTAATTAACCTTGGGGACCAGCTGCTTTGCATGGGGTGGGTCAAGAAGAGACATGGGTTCAAGCCAGAATGATGGCAGGTGAAGTATGTCCCAGCACAGAGCGTCCTGTGCCACTGGGGGCATTAACATTAAATTCCATTACAGGCAAAAAGCCTGGTTCTCTCAGGGGTTGCTGAGGGTGTTCAGCCCTCAGAGGAGATACTAAAGGCTCTGGCAAGACACTAAGCCAAATGATATCCAGAAAACTCAACACCTCTTCATCTTCAGTCCCCAGGGTGACAAGATGACTGGGGCAGAGATGAAAAGCCAGAATCCAGAAGGGCCTGTTCATCATTGCACGGAGCCTTCTCGCAGATAAAAGTTGGTGGGAAAATTCAGCTGTACCGAAACAAACAGCCCATCTCCCACAATTTAACCATCATTCTTCCATGCAAACACATTGACTTCTTACAAGCTTTTTGACTGCAAACTACTGCACGCTGCCTGCTTTGCAGCATGTAATTTGTAAGTTTGTTCCCTAAAAATCCATCCTGGTTCTTTAGGAACAACATCATCTGCTAAGAGCAGTTACTTGAATCAGTTTGGAGAACTGTAAGAAGCAGGTCTAGGAGAAAGTGAATGTGGTCTGCCATATTATCTCCTTTTTCAGCGGAGCTGACAGGACAGCTGCCTGTTATTACAGTGCACCCCAGGAAATGCTTAGCTGCCAAAGAGCCCAGAGCCAGCGAGGGATTAGCAGACAAACAGAATTCGCGCACCTGGGAGTCATGCAGCTAGATGGGCCATCTTTGTAGGATACGATACGTAAATCTCATTTACAAAGAAACAAAACCAAACAGAAATGACTTAATGTCATCATAATTATGATAAGTATTGGAATAATTTTGCAGTTTTGTGACTAGATTAAGTGGCAGTAGTTTTCATTTAATTGCAGTAATCTGTTGAAGCACTTGTATAACTCTCATAAATGTAGTGCTCTCCATTGCATGTTTAAACTGTTCCTAAATAATACAGGATCAATATCATGTTAAGTGACCAGAACCCTGATGGCTCTAGGTATGTATAATGTGGATGGTGCATAGGACTTCATGATTTTGTGTGCCCTGTGTAATATAAAGCATTAATTTCCTTCACTGATACCTTTCTAAAAACAAAGTTTTTGCTAGACAGCCCTTTCCTCCTGCCACTATTGCATTTGTGCTTCACAGGCATGTTCTCATGAGCTGCTGGAGGAGTTTCTCTGCTCCTGGGTCAGCGTACGCTGGGCTGGGGTGATGCCTGATGCCACTGCCTTCTGCCCCCCTGTGCAAGGAGGAGGACTGGACAGAAGCCACCGCACGGAGCTCAGCTATGCTCCAGGCAACTCCCTTACCCCATTCCCATGGACAACCCGCCCCCCAATGCCCACTGCCACCAGTTTTAGGTGGAATCAGGTTTGTACCCCTACCTCCACATAAAACCACCAGCAGCAATATTGACAGCCTAAGATTTTGTGGTGGGTTGACCTCAGCTGGACGCCAGGTGCCCACCAAGCTGCTCTATCACTCCTCTCCTCAGCAGGACAGGGCAGGGAGGGGAGAAAATAAGGTGGGAAAAAACCCTCGTGGGTCAAGATAAAGGCAGTTTAATAAAGAAAAAGCAAAGGTTGTGTGTGGAAGCAAAGAAAAACAAAAAATTTATTCTCTACTTCCCATCAGCAAGCGATGTCCAGCCACTGCCCGGGAAGTAGGGCTTCAGTATGCGTAGCAGTTGCTCCGGAAGACAAATGTCATAAATAAATGCCCCCGCTTTGTCTCCCTTCTCATAGCTTTTATTGCTGAGCAAACGTCACGTGGTATGGAATATCCCTTCGGCCAGTTTGGGTCAGCTGTCCTGGCTGTGTCCCCTCCCAAGATCTTGCCCACTCCCAGCCTACTGGTGAAGGGGGGTAACGTTGGAGACACAGTCTTGATGCTGTGTGAGCACTGCTCAGCAGTAGCCAAAACACTGGTGCGTTATCAACACCTTTCTAGTTACCAATACAAAGTGCAGCACTATGAGGGCTGCTGTGGGGAATATTAACTACACCTCAGCCAGACCCAAAACAGGTTTCTCTTCTGTCATCAGGATGGATGTCACACGTCCCACCCAGTAGCAATGAACTTCTAACAAAGCTGCTGCACAGCCCACTGAAAAGTAATGCATAAACCTCAGTGTGCACTGGGGGTTAGACAGTCCAAGAGAGTTCAGCTGGAGACTTTTTCCTTCTAGTTATGTATGTACTTATGCCAAGGCAAACAAGTTAGTAGAAAAGTCATTGGATTATTTAAGAATTCGATATATTAATTCTGTCTGTATTTGAGGAATACCTTCTCATCAGACTTACGGGCAGAAGTGACAAATGTTTTAAGAAATTTCAGGAATCAAAAGACAGAAATAAGCTCTGAAGTTACTGAAGAAGAGCCGTCGCACCCTGGGAAACAGGAGCAGAGAATAGCTGGAGAGAACACCAGAGTTACCCCTACTGTGGATGGAGAAAGGGTGGCTTTCAAAACAGAGGCACTGCCAACCTGTCAAGGTAACATCTATATCGTTAATACAAAGTTTATACCTGAGAGGAACTCCTGGGAATAAACCTTTAGGAGAAAGCACCAAATACAAGCTTTTCCCAGCCAAGAAGACCAATGTCTTCAGTCACTGACTCAAAGAAAATCAGAAGCAGAAAACACTTTGATAGATCTACTGTACCAGTACACAACATTGTTCTGAGAGCAAGAAGTATCTGTGCAAACACAGTAATAGCTCAAGGTTTGGAAATGGAAGTTAACAGACAAGGCTCTTTATTTTTCTCTATGTACTAGTTAGCCATAAGAAAGTTTTATTGTATTTGCATCATTACAAGCTTACTATTGTTGTCATAAATTAAGAACTGCTCTCTACCGGGATCCAGTTTCTCATTGCACTACTGAGAAACCAGGGTTAGAAATAAAGGTGTGTATTTTCCTATCATGCTATCTGCCTCCCACCCCCTTCTTACTCCATAACCTGGCACAAGCCCCATCTGGTCCCACCTATTTTACATGACAGTTAAGAGGAGAAATATTCCAGAGAACACAGTTCTGGAGTTTTGTGGATCAGCTAAATCAGAGGTAACCATCTCCCTACTACAGGGGCGGGAGACCTTGAGGTCATATGCACATAGTGGGTAACAGCAGTGGAGGGCTGCAGCCCATTAAAAGTGCATTCACATCTATTGGCCTTCCCTGGAAACTCCAACAAGTAAAACGAGTGGTAGCAATTCACAAAACTTCATCAGTCCCACGAGGATGTTACAATCAGCCTCCTCTCTTCACGAATCCCTAGTGTTCAATTGTTTCCAGTTTTCTTGCCCAGACAAAATATTGAAAAAACAGAAAACTTGAGTCTAAAAATAACTGTTTCCCAGTCTTTTAATCCCACTAAGCAATTTCCCAACTGTAACCTCTTCTTCCTTATGCAGTGTAGCATGACTAAAGTGAATGCACTCCAGTGTTCACAGATAAAACAAACAAAAAACCCGTATTTTTATTCCTAAGTCAGACTTGGTTTCAGTGTAACACAGTTACAGTCTACAGTTTTCCCCATGTACTTATTGCTCAGCTCTTAAAGCCAGAAATGACCACAAATCAATGAAAGTAATAGTTGCGTTATAAAGTGAAAGTGTTTTTCCCAATAAAATAATACAGAAAAGTCAAAGCAGATTACTCTTTATTCTGAATAGAGATTGTACAACAAACCCACTGTATCAGTTTTTCTTTTTACCATTTTCAAAGTATAATTGGAAGCCATACCATCAATCATTAGATAAAAGCCCTCACACACGTAGGCTTTCAGTGACTCCCCCCCACACTTCCTTGGTTTCACTTTGTAAAGTCTCTCTCAGGAAGCCTTGTGGGATCAGAAGATTGACAGAATTCCCAAACTCCTTAGAAATCAGCTCAAGCAGTGATTATAGGGTGCTGATCTGCCCTCTGTCTTTCTATTCATTTTTCAATTTCCAGCAACCAGCCTCCTGCATGATGCCTTCAGGAAAGAGCTCCAAACTGCACCAGTCACTGTTTGCATACAGCACTGATGAAGCCATGATTTACCTCTTCTGAACCCATCACTCCTCCGCACTATTCCGTCACAGAAATAATCTGGAGTAGAAGCTCCCTCAGGAAAAAAAACCCAAAAGCTGCATAGGCTTCTTTAAGCTCAGCAGTAAGTTTGATGGTAAATAAAGGACCATCTTTCTTAAATTATTCATGCAATAAAATACAGAAACAATCGTAAAAGTAGGCATGAAACACAAGCCTTTTGCCATTCCAGGACAAATGCACTGCTCCATGTCTTGTTGCCTCATAATCTTTTCCTGTGTTGCCTGAGGAACTCTGAATATTCTTGTCTGCACTCTGAGATGTTAGAGAGTGAATATATTGGGGGTGGTTTATAAACAGGCAACTGTGGCGCTCTCCATGCAAGTGGGATACGCAGGTTTCAACATTTTCTATACATAAGGGGTTGGAACCTCTGTTTCCACATACTTATTCTAGCTTGTAAGATGTAATTAGAAAGCTGTGGTGATGCTGCTAGAGCATCCTACAGGTGGGCTATTAACAGCAGCCCAGGAGCAGCAGAAGTGGCTTTGGGAAAATGAGAAGCCTACAAAGGGGTCACATTATGCAGAAGAAAACATGTAGCCAGAGGAGAGGCCACAGCTGCCTTACATTCTGGAGAAACAGGTAGCATTTTGCGTTACTCCACCCATCCCACACCTGCCTTAGTTTCTTATATTGTTTCAGTGGCCATAAAACTCCTTAGTCTGCATCTTCAAGGACTCTCAGTACATCTCCAGTCAGGGAGAGGCACTCCAGGCAGCCTGAAATAAGCTGAGGTACGGGCAGCTGAGAAGCCACCACAACACAGCACCCTGATGGCATGGGTACCTGAGCCACTGTGCTTGAACCTACAGTGCCCTCCTGCAGCCCTTGACCACCCTCTGGTGTGATGGGCACCCCCGAGGACTGACACTAACCAAGACCAAAACCTTCATCTACTCAGAGTCACTTCTTGTCAATTCCTGATCTGGTAACCCTCGTCTCCCCTCTCTCCTTCTGCTTTTGTAATTGCATCTACAGTGGATGCTGGTCCCCTTCTAAAGCTGCTAAAAATCAAAATCTTTAGTCCTGGAGCTGTTTAGGGAGAATATCATGGCAACTGCAATCCTGGATATCCATCCACTAACTTTAGATGGCTTTCCAACACACTAACTCACTTCATGCTACTAGGCAGGAAACATCTGTTTCTCTTTGCTCAATCAAGTTTTCCTTATAAAGTGGCCCTGAATGTGCAGTCCTGGGTCAGTTTGGACATATAATAGCAGATGAGATATTTTTAATGTATTATATAAGTTGGAAGTGAATTATACTGGAATAGCTTCAGGAGGTCCACCTAGAAATGGTTCTCTTAACACACATGGAAGTAATTTATTTCAAAAATAGGAGAATGAGTACATTTGCACAGTTTGTTTGGGTTTTTTTTTGAAGGGCCTTTTTCTGCCTAATATTCCCAAGTAGGCGTTTACCTAAGAATTACTCACTAGTCAGATGCACACTGTGCTTAAGTGCACAACTACTCATGTTTTGATACTGGAGATTAATTCCCTTTTCTCCCCAGTGGTGAATTTGCTTAACGCATACAGACAGAGGCATATGTCTGGAGAAAGGAAACCTTTTACTTCAAACAATGTGATTCACACAAATGCATGGACAGTAGGTGACAAGTTGCACTAGATATCCCTATGGATTACTTTACCCTCTGCTTATAGGCAAGACTAATATATAATCACTACTTTTCACAGTATTGACACTCATTGGGTAAAGTTTCAAACAGTGTAAAACAAGACCATTAAAACACACTTTGAAAAGTAAGTTTTAGGACCTTAAACTAGCTAGAGTCTTTAAAAATAATCATCTAGAAGAGCAACTTGGGTGCTAAATTGTGTTGTGACCTAAATACATATAGATACTGCAGTGAAATTCCCATTGGTTTGCACCAACTTAAATACATAAATGACCGGGTTATGTTTAAATGATCCAGAATTGAAAGTGTTTCTTTCATAGATTTACTTCGTAGAAAACACCCATTTACCTACTAGAGAATTATTTTTCCTTTATCTTTTAAAGTGTCACAAAGCAGCGAGTCCACAGACAGTGAGTAAAGATGCTACCAGACTATGTTCACAATTATTGGGAAAAAATAAAACATACTCTCAGGGTTGCAAAAGTTAAAAAGATGCCATCCTAAAACCAGTCCGTACATGTTCCTTATTTTTCTCTAATAAAGGAGGGTAAGGCACCTGCCGACACCGCCAGTCAGAGCATTTCTGGACCAGTATACAAAATCAGATAGTTGCTATCGTTTCCAGAAATGCTTCAGCTTACACAAGTGCTGCTCCTGCCAAAGTTTCTAGAATGAAAAGGTACCAATGAGTCAGTGCAACAAATGTCAGGAGTTCAGTACCAATTTTGTGTTCTATTGTGTAAAGAAGAGAAGACAAAATTACAGTCCAAAACCACTGAGAATTAAGGGATCTGCAGAAAATAGAAATTTCTAAGGCCGTATAAGTTCATGCATAGAAGACTGGCAGTAATCACTTAGAGTCAGTAGAAGTATTTCTTACTACTCAGTATTTAAGATAAAATACTTGTATGTAACCTACCTTGTGACTTCCTGTACGAACACAGATTTTGCCCTTCTCTTTTCCAAAATAGAAACACCAATACACAGAGGTTTTAAGGAAAAAAAAGAAAAAAAAAAAAGAGCACAAGACAAGAGACAGGTGTCTTAAAAGAAAAATATCTGACTTCCCTTATCAGAGTTTCTCAATAAACTCGCTGCATTTCACTTTCAGGCTTAATTTTTCACACTGGTGGAATTAGCAGCCAGCTGACCCTGTTGTGGCACTGGAACCCATGGCCATCTCCATACTGTCAATGCCATAAAAGTTGACTGTATCAAACACCTTTCAGTTCACACACAAAAAGCGGCAACCAGGTCTTTAGCACACTTCTCTGATTTCCTCTGATCCTTTGTATTCATGATGGAGCATGGCATATGGGTCTTCCACTAAACTGCCCGCAGCAGCTCTTTGTTTTGGTATTCAGTAACCCCCCCAAACCAAAGCCATTTCTCAAGGCATGCTTAGCTCTGCTGCATTCACCAGAACACCATGCCCTTAAGAACGGTTAACTCCTACAATCAAGTGTGTCCTACTTTAAAAAATAAAAAATAATAAAAATAAAAAAAGGTAATAAGGACAGAAGAAAACCAGAAGTCAAACATCAAAGGCACGCAGCTAATTCTCCCCTGTGTCACACCAGTGAACCACGGGAGCATCGCTCTTTGCGGTTCTCCCTCTTCCCTTCCCACCCCCCAGGCAGGCAGACACCAGCCCGACCCTGCAACAGGTCAGGCCCGCAGTTTTGTCGATTCAGCGGGCATGCAGGTATAATAGCACCCTAAATGCACTCTGTGACCCCCTAAAAGACCTGTCTGTGGCTCTTACACAGCAACCTCCCTGGGATCTAGGCCTCAAGAATGAAGGACTCGGGGAGAGTTGGGGAGCCTGTCGACAGATGAATGTTAACCTATCTTTATTTTTACAAAGCCAAACAAAGACAGCAGTTGCTGCTGCAGATGTACACGTAGTTCTGGATAAGCAAAGACTCTTCACATAACCAGCTCTGCAGCATCTCATGTCCTGGCCAAGATTTCCACCGAGCAAGGATACAGAGCCATACAACAGATTCGTCCCTATTCTAAACCAGCAGAGCACAAGCCGTTTCTCACACAGAATCATTTAGAAGCTTTAATGCGCTCATTGCATTCAATCTGTATTTACAGTCTTGTTTTTTAATCCACAGGATCCTGGCCCCCCTCCAGTGCATGGGATGCACTTTCTGGCAGTGCAGCAGAACCCTATGCTAAAAGCTGCTGTTGCGAGATAAGTGCAAGAGCAAAGATAGTCTTATAGTCAAAGCTACCGAATACTGCTGGCAACACTGGATTTTGTCTCTAAAGTCCTGACATGAAACAAGATTTCACACTAAACAGCTTAAAGTATTTTTTAAAAGTATTCTGAGCAAGGATGAAGTAGAAAATAAACAGTGTGCAATCATAAATCACTAGAGAGCGCCACAGCAAGTATGCACTTAGAAGATAAATTACGGCCATACAGGCAATTTTGAGTCAATCTTCTGACTGCTTGGCTCCGCAGTTTCAATGTAGTTCTTTCAAATCACATTTTACACAACTTAAACCGCATAAAATATATCGATAATCAGGCAGCAACTCTTCCAGTTGTATTTAGACAAAGTTCAGTTGTGAGCAAAAGCTTGCTAAAGCAAGTTGAAGTAATAAAAACTTTTGCAAGTTCAGCTCCTAAATGCGTGTGCCATGTGTGTCTGATTACAAGTTAACATATACACCCAGCCCTTAACCTGTACCTTTTCTGCTGCAGAGGTGATGAATCCCTTCCTGCTTTCTGAGAAAGAAGCGGTGCTTAGGACCAAGGTATTTTCACATCGTCAGCATCGGTGAGACGCTCATTGCTTTGCCAGCAGGTATCAGTGTACGAGATCAAAACCCAAGCACAGGGGAGAAAACAAAACCACCCCTGCCACCAGCCATTTCAAACCTCATCCCATCCCTGAAGCAGCTGTAGAAATGTTGGCAATCACCTCAGAAACAAGAAGCAGCTGGGTTCAGTTCCCGATTCATCTTCACAAAGCAAACAAGGAGAAGGAGGGTCTTAGGGTTTCATGCAGTTGAAGTGGGGTTGGGGGGAAGAACAAGTGATGCTGGAGGAAGGTGTAGAGTTAAAAGGCTGTCGGTGTGATTGTTGTACAAACTGTCTAACTGGAGGGTCAGGGGAGAGTCTCCTCAGTAAAAAAAAGTGTGTTATCACAGCAGAAGATACTGAATTGGATGTGTGAGCTAGGCATGGTTTCTTTGGGAAACACCAGCAGGAACCTGGTGATAGTCATGACAGCAGAAAGCCAGTCTGGAGGTGAATCTGTGTATTTTGTTTATTCCATCTGCTTCTTCCAGGGTGCCCTGCAGATGAGGGGGATAAGAAAAGATCAGAGGAATTTTTTCTACCTGCCCTTTATCTTCCCAGCACACAGTCATATATCTCTAGTTGCCATGTGTGTGGCTAATAATGGAGCTTAGAGGAGAGCGAATAGGTTGAGATGAAAAGAATCACTTAGCAAAGTATTATGAATGTTCATCATCATCTTTTTCTGTTTCTTGGTTATGTGCAGGGAGTGACCTTGCCTGTATAACGACCTATTTGCAAGTTTGTCACTGGAAAAATCATTTGTACAAAGAACATTTATATGTGTATACCTCTGTAGGCTGGCTGACCAGGTAATTGTAAAACCACTGCAAGCTCACAGCACTACGATCTATTCAGGATCATATGACACCGCAGTCATATATATGCAGATAACAGCGGGATTACCCTTTAAAAAGTAAGAAGCATTTTTCCTTTTATTTTGTGGACTATTCTACACGACCCTTATTCTTTGCTAGTGGTAAGTATGCATGCAGCATCTTTATCGTGGCTGCACTTTCATAAGGAGAATTAATCTTATGGAATCATTTAACAAAGCAGATGACATGAAGGTGTTCTCTTAAGGGAGAGGACAAGTCATTTCCTGTTTCACATAAAATGAATGGGGGTAAAATAATACCACGGCCAGCAGACAGAAAGAATCAAATCTCAGTTTGTAGGCATGAGTCACGATTCATTCTTAGGGTGATGAATGGAGCAGTACACTTCCCGATATGTAAGTCTTTCCTCCATGTACTTGGTTTTGCATCATTTGTAGAGTCGAAACTATTAAAAAGTACTTCGCCCTCATGCTCCCTGTAGGAACTCAGATGCTCAAGTAACTCTATCCTTTCTGGAACACATTAGTTTCACAACAGGTAAGCAGGAAGAGAAGACAGTGAGTAATCCAGGATGCAATGCAACACTTCTCATTGCTGGACGGGGTACACGGCCCTGATTTGAAATAAAAATATTCTACCTCCCTGTCCAAAACTATTTTCTAAAACGTTGTAGAGGTACACTTGCAAGGGTTAAAGGGGACATCCCCAAAAAGAGTTTCAAACAGCTCATAGTAATTATGTAGTGCTTACTAGGAAGAGAAAGTTAAAGATCACATGAACTGTTACGGGTAAATTTCCCATCTCTTATCTCCACAGAGTACTCCTCATTTCCACTAGGCAAGGAAAGAATATCCGTCTGCTAATATATCTATAGAATCATGCCATAACTGATGCTCTTTAACTATTATCAGCTGTATACCACATTTTACAAAGAGACAGGGAAGTACATGCAAATCTGACGAAGTCTCTTCATTTAAAAAGGTACTGTCAAACCCAGGTCATTTTGTCCTTTATGGAAGAAGATGAACTTAGGAGATCTATTTTCCATTCTTTGGCTTGATACAGCTGTTAGCGCTCTTGCTAAAAGCCGGTATTCATCTTTGAAGATAAGCTGCCCACATGTCTTTCTGGGGTGAGCCAGATGGTCGTAGCGCACTACTGATGCACAACTGCAGTGTTAGTACAGGCTGAGTGGAACTAATGAGTGGAAGCGTGGGTGGGATGCTCAATGGCTTAAACATTTGTTTCTTTTCTCTTCCTTAGATGACACTGGTGGTCCATGCAGGCTAGCAACCTTTAACTTCAATTAAGGTTGTAGGTGTAGGATTCACACTTTTTTTTTCTTAATGTGTGGATACTAACGAGAGTTTGCCTCATTGTACATTCACCATCAGATATACCATACACCATACTCATAACCACGTCTAGAAGTATATTTTGTACTTCACACAAAAGTAAAAGCATGCTAAGATTTCTCATGTAGTTACTACTAACATGTTTATAAACTTACTTTAGAGGGTCTATACTTTCCCAGACAGTATTGCAAAACATCATTTAACAAGGATATACTGAATATTGATTAAAAGTAGCCCTGCATTTAAAAAGTAAAAGCTATATCTTATTGATTAGCTTGGCAATGCAGTTAGACAAGAACCCTGCACTACTTCGAACGTTACAGATTCATATCTGATTTTTGCTGCAATTGGTAATTCACCGCTATTTTTTCTAAACCGTGTTATTGTGCTTAATGATGCTGTCAACAGCCTGAGAGACAGCAACGGGGAAGGGAACGCAAGAGCTCTCCCGGGAGGGCAAGAGCAGAGAACCCCAGCCGTGAAATAAGTGAACAAGAGCCCAAACAACCCAGTTGTTTTCTGTCGGAGGCAGGCTACAACTGACACTTCCAAAGAAAACAAACCCAAACTTTCTACTCCTCCAGGAATCTGACCTGTCTATTCAAAATCTGTTCACATCACACAAAGCTTCATGAAAAGAAAGAAAACCTTCTTTACCCCCAGTAGAGGTCTATGAATTCTATGAAAAAAATTGTCTCCTGGGTGTTTTTTAGACCTATATAAATCACTATCATCAACACTTTACAACTTCAGTCATCTTTTCACCTTAGTGCTTCAAAACAGCATCCCACAAACTATAATTTAAATATAGAAACACTTAGGAGATACTCTGCAATTATTTATATTTCATTTATTGTACTAAAAATTAAACTATAACTAAAATCATATGCCCTTCACTTTGTTAGGTATTTTGTACTCTTCCACTATTTCTCTTTTAAACTTTGTCAACACTAAGGAGACTAAAAAATAAGGAGAGGTAGACTGATTCCCTAGGAGAATGAACCATGTCACAGCAGATCTACCTTGGCTCATAGCCTGAACCACACGGGTTATTATATTCTTCATTGCCACTCATAACATCCAGCTTATGTTTTCCAGAGTTAAATTCCTGAGTTAGACACCACAGTTCCTGCAGAAAATAATGTAACACATTGTAAAGGGAGAGTTAGGAATACCTGAATGGGACTGGCAACTGCCAGCACGCTGACTGGAGAGAAGCTGAAGACAACACCCTGGGGACACCAGAGAGAGAAGCATGGTTGCAATTCAGCCCTCTCTGAGACATAGGCTCTTCCTTGCCGCTTGAGTTCATCTCCTCTCTGTGAGGCTGAGGTTCGCAGCGTGGAAATCCTCCTCTAGACACTGGCACCTGGGCAACGTTTCTCATGTCAAGTTTGGCAGAAGAAAAGCAGCGGGATGCGGCTCTTCTTTCCTCCCCCCAAAGGACACAGATGCAGTCTTATGGCTTAAGCTGGTTCCTGAAAAGTAGTTTCCCACTTTGATTCCAGCCTCTCAGCGTGCACGCCCGCCTTCTGTGTACAAAACCTGACTCAGCAGAGGTGAGACTGTCTCCTAGCACTGCTTTTCCCTTGCCACTACCCAAGCGCACCGAGCACAGAGCGAACCCATTTGCCTCAGTTAATTTTCACTTCCTACGGCCCCAAAAAAGGAAACCCGTAGGTGTGTGTTGTCACCTTTGACTACTGTAGTAACGGCAGCATTCATTGTCAGTACCGTTCATTAGTAAACTGCTAGTAATGTTAGTCCTTTCTCTGTTGCCAAACTCTTTTATTTAGCATGAAGAATATGGCAAAAGCCTGTCTTACATTTACATAAGCAGCAACTCCATTTTACTGTTAGTTTTTTTCCTCTACGGCCAAAATACCTTCCAAACTGTTCCTATTGTTGATAGGAGGAGGAAAGTAACTCTTTAAACCTTTAAAAAACACTATTTTTCTAAAGTTTTCAGTCTCAAGTGAATAGCACTGAAATGCTTGGTATCTAACAAAGCAATCCCAAGTACAAAGACTAGCGGCTTTGAAAAAATCAAAGCTATCCTTATGAAATGTTTTTGTCTTAGTTTGGATAATGAAAAACAACCACAAGTCATTGCAGTGACGCACTCATTTTTCAAGTTCCCGGTAGGATGTGAATATGGGAGAGCAGAGAAATCGGGGTGTCACCGTAAAGCGGGAAGCCGTCTGCCCCCACCTCCTACTGGTATGAGGTTTCCTGACGACCATGGAAGTGAACAGGTCTTCTCATGCCTTGGAAGATATAGGCTGTGCAGTCAGTAAAGCAGCACAGCCTGAAAACCTGAGATACAGCAGTAGCTTTTTACATCGTTTATTATGATTTCTGTTGAGGTTCCAAATTTTTAGAAGCAAACTTCAGCGAATTCATCCTTCTGGGATCATATTGATGTCAGAGGTGCTATAGCATTAATTATTTCCATCCTGAGAAGCTAAGTAGCACTGGGTCTTAGTTATTCTGGGTACTAACGGCATTTACTAGTTCGCTGACATGGAGGCAGGTTAGAGTCTTACTCACAAAATATCTGTAACCAACTACCAGGCTTATCTGTAGTCTGTTAAAACAAGCAAAATTAGATGCCCATAAAAACCCTCAGACATTCTATGGTGTTTCCAAGCCACATTATTCATGATAATCAGCAGCTGTGAAAGTGAAGTCCCCCCGCATAAATGCAGAAGGCATCTTTCTTGGCAATTACTCATCAGACCGGACTCCGGAGTCAGCAGAGGCTCGAATGCGAATGACGAACCGCACAGCAGCCCGCTTGTGTGCCTGAACCCTGGGGAAGGGCGGGCACAGCCCGGACTTTTAAACAAGGACACATAAACGGAGCCAAGATGCTGAAAGCCATCATTATAAAGCCTGAGACAAAATGAAACAACAACAACAAACAGTTGGGTAACCTTTTTTGAAGTGGATGTGCTCCTCTTTCACTGTTTTCTGAATCTCCTTAAATTTTGATTGGCTTTAGATTTGAAAGCAGTTGGCAGACGGTCAAAATTTAAAATTGATGAAGTACAATCGGTCTGTTCATGGGACGCTTGGAAAAGAAAATAATGATCTTTCAGACAAAAATGTTCTGAGGAAGCTAAGCCACCATGTCAAGAGATAAGAAAGCAAACAGTGGTACTGAAATGGCTGGGGTAGATGGTATTTAAAAGAGGGTTTGTCTTGGAGGAGTTGTGGCAAATTCAGAGGGCTCTGTACTCAGTGATCTTTAGGATACCTTTTTATGCTTCCAGGACATACTGGCAGTATAGCAAGGTCCAGGGAGTCATAGCTGATTTGTATTCATCGCATTAGTCCAGCGGGGTGACCTGAAAAACTGCAGTTCATAGCATGAAGGAATGAGATGCCCCATATTGATCCAAGAATTAAAAAAATGTCAGTCCCATGTAGCATAGTCTAAACAAAATAAAGCCTACAAGACACTGTTGAGGTACCTGTGGACAAATTCAAGGTGGCATACAAAATATATGCAAGATGGCCTCTCCTTGGCAAGATGTGGGGCAGTGCTGTATCACTTTGTGTCTGTCACATACTCTCCTCCCTGCACAAAAAGGGATGCACGTAACAGGACAGCTGCTGGCTCCTGGCTCAGCAAAGTACCTGGGCTCCTAATGCCCCCCCCAGATCCCGAGGGAAGCCTGTGAGATGTTAGGAGTCTGACGAGACTCATGACTTCTGCAGTTCTGGGACTTAGATTTGAATATCAGATTTCATCTACCTGTGCACCACTATGTCTGGGTGATGTGTCAGTGTTTGTTGACTCAAGATCAGAGAAAAGTGAGAAAGATGGAAAAACTAAGGGTTTGTAACAGTGTCACTCAAACTGTCACTTCAATCCTTCATGAGGATTTGGAAAACTACTCCTGCCTTCAACAATCAAGTCAACAAGATTTGGCAATCAGTGGGACCAGCCTGAAAGAGGGTAGATTTAGATTGGATACAAGGAAGAAATTTTTTATGATGAGGGCGGTGAGACACTGGCCCAGGTTGCCCAGAGAAGTTGTGGATGCCCCATCCCTAGAAACATTCAAGGTCAGGTTGGATGGGGCTCTGAGCAACCTGATCTAGTGGAAGATGTCTCTGCCTATGGCAGGGGGAGGTTGGACTAGAGGGTCTTTGGAGGTCCCTTCCAGTCCAAACCATTCTATGGTTCTGTGATTCTTTTCATGATGGAGAATTAACACTGTAGTACCTTACGAAGAAGGGTTTGGGACACATGGTTACATCTCTTCAGCAAATATAGGCCTCTTTATTGACATCTATCAGATAACATATAAGTAATTCCCATAGTAAAAACAGCAACAAGAGCTTCCTTTCCCTTCCCTCCCAAGAAGTGCCGTTACAGGTAGAGAACTTAAATTTACAAGCCTACCCCAGAAGAATCAATGTTCCTTTTGGTCAGCCAAGCAACAGCTCACGGGGGCGCCAGCCAGTGTGCTGAGGCAAAGACCGGACTTTTTCTAAGCAGGAAAGTAGGAGCAGGGATGGGATTAAGTAAAGGATCTATTCTTACGGGTTTACCAGTTGTCTGCTGGAGTCATTTGAACAGGTTGGAGCAGCAAAGGGAGGGCAGCAGGCCATGTGTGGAGCTAGGGAGGTGATAGAAAATCTGTAACTAATAGGCACCTTTTCATCTTTCTCACTCTATTTTCTTTCCAGCGGTGCCCAGATAGGGGACAAATCTTCCCATAAACAGTAATCCTTTAGAAAGTGCTCAAGTACGGCTATTACTTAACTTCCTGATTAGTAGCAGTCACCACCTGCTACTTCTGCTCCTCATTGTCCAGCATAATGGAAGTGCTCATTTCCCTGGCTGTGAAAAGGTAATGGGAGGGGAGTCCCTCTTCTCTGCTCCGGCAAAAAGAGCAACAGTCCCTCCTTTCCTCCTGTAACTAATCCCAGACCATATTTATCCAAGAAAATAAAATTCTATTTCTGACAAATAGCTGGATAAGGCAAATTATGAATACTAAAAAAAAAAAAAACCAAACCCACAACCAAAAAACACAAAAGCAATCATTCCGATCTCTTTGAACTAAATTAAGGGTTCCCGCTGCAGGGCATTTTTATTGCCTGACCATGGCTTTGAGATCCCAGAAAGCACTAAGCGGAGGCAATATATTCAATATTTTTGACACCTCAAACATGCAAAGACTTTGCAAAGACTTCTGTTTTCTTCAAACCTCGCTCGCTGAAGCTGCCAAGAGAGCTGCACATGTTGCCTTGAAAGACAGCTGTTAAAATAGTCTCCTTTGATCAAAAGTCTTCCATGTTTATAGCTAGTGCAAGATAAAGTATTATAGGATTTTCTTAGCACGGACTGAAAATCATAAAAAGAATGAAACTCGCAAAACCTGAAAAGTGCATTTGTCATGAGCGGGCATAACTTTTGAAATGTCAGTTAAAAGGAGACAACCCATGAATAGACTACGAGGATTTTCAGACTTTCTATTTCCCTAAAGTCCTCCTTTGTTTTACACTGGGAGTGGTGGTGTCTCTTCCTAGGGAAGCACAGGCAGGCAGTAGATTAGTCCTTATTTAGATGGTAAGTTCCAGCCTATTTGAATTGTATTAAGCATTCTCCTTACTTCTGTGGGATTTGTCATAAATCTTGAGTAAATATACTTAGTGCAATCTCAAAGACTGAAGTTTTGATTTCTCAGAGGGCTCAAATCTTTAAGCCTTAAAACTTCTCTTGTTTAAGAGAGATAAAGCAAAAGAATCTACTTGTCAAAACAAACACGGGGGAAAAAAACCCTCAGTACAACCCTAGACATTATCTCAATGGGAAGTGGCACTCATTCGGGGCTTTTCGGTAGCATTCTTTGCCCAGGAGTGAAATCTATTATAGGAATTAGTACTGCCCCTTAAAATGGTAGCATCACTAAGAAGCAAATGAATCCTACTCTCTTTCCCTCTGTTTTCCTATCCATTCTCCTTCTTCTAAACAGCATTCAAAGGTTTCTTCAAAGGTCTTCATCCTATCTTTGTTGCCATGGTCTCTCACAGAGTTGAAACAACATTTTCAAAACTAATGCCTGCTCTAAATGCATTGTTGTTGGGATGCTGAGTCAGTTCTCTGCTGGCTAGGGTGAAAGAAAAAGAATCTTTGAAAATCAGTTTTAACATTCAACTAACCTGAATGGGGAAAAGCAAGACATCTATACGCTGCTAGACAGAAGCAAAACTTTTCAGGGGCGAGATGCCTTCTATTTTGGGGAAAAAAAACCAAATTGTCTTGAGGTTTTTGTGTCAGCTATGCTGGTTTTACTCTTTCTTTTCATTCATACCAGACCTGAGAAAGACAATCCTTTCTCAGAAGGGGAAAAAAAAAACCCACAGAAGAATACTGTTGATTAACGCACACCTCCCCCCCCAACCCCCCTCATCTAAATCCTTGCTGGGGGTGGGGGGGACAGAGGATGCTTGGTATGCATTAGCAGTGACAGGCAGGGCTAGCTTTGGCACGGCTGAAATGAGTAGGGGGAAATGATGAAGAAGCACCATTATTTCTTAGTGAACTCGCAAGATATTTTGCTTGTATTCGGCTTTTCTCTTTGCCTCTCCTGTTTAACTACTTGCACGTTCTTTGAACAAGGTCCGACTCTAACACACATATTTGTACAGCACATAGGAAAACAAGCTTACTAGCCCAATTTGAACTTTTAAGCTTTACTATATAAATAAGAACACCTATTTGCTAAGTAAATTAGAGCATCGCACACTTCGTACATATATTCCAAGAAAAGGCAAGATCTTTGTCACAGACTGGGTTACATCAACTTTAAATTGTTTTTAGCTGCCTGGCTTCAATTTTTTTATAGACCCTTTGAACATCTGTCCTTAGCCCGTGGTCTGGCATGGCATGCTAAATTCTGTATATTTGTTCATTATTCCTAGGGGAGGAATTTGCATGAAAATTCTGTTGGTCTAATTATATGCCTCAGCTAGAGAAACTCTATTCATCTGTCTGCAGCAAATTTCACCTTTATGAAACAGATGATGACTTTGCCAGAGACTTTCTGGACACTGTAGCAACTGAAGGCTTTACAGCCTACATTTGTAATGTGGGTCATAAACTGAACTGAAGGAAAAAGAAACCCCATAGATCATTACAGTGCTTTTGAAAACAACCCTTCATCTTCTGGGGAAATGAAAAAAAAAAAATAATCACAGTTTAAAGGGGAAAGATGTTTGCAGCAGCTTATTAAGGATAAAATGCAGCCTCCCCTGCTACTCGTATCTACCTGTGTCAGGGAATTCAGCTTGTGAATGAAGAAAAGTTTGACAAGGATATGAAAACACAGCTCAAGAGCATGTTGTGGGTCTCGATCTCTGGGATAGATGGGGAACTGAATATTGGAAGCATTTCAGGGTGACATGATGCAGAAAGAAGAATAAAATGGGGCAAGAGTTCCTCCTGTAACTTAAAAACCGCATGAGTGTGAAAGTGCATCACTAAACGGGAATGGTAAGGAGCTTCCTGATTTTTCATCCTACAGGATGAAGATCAATACACTGAAACAGAGCTGGTGATTATGGGGTTTACCATTTCCAAAGCTGTCCACATTTTAGGAAGTTTAAAGGTATTCCTAAAGAGAGCGTGCGTAGACTGTACATTTTGCGTATACTCCTCCTGCTCCTTTTTTTTCCACTTTTCTCTGTGACCACTTCATTTCCCCCCCCCATGGTTTTAATTCACATAACTCTCACCTTTTCACCTGTAAATCCTTTCCCTCCTGGTCTTTGGAATTTCCTGGTTTACTTTTTCTTTCTGTGCCATTTGTCTTCCCTTGCTCATAATTCGCTGATTTTCACTTAACTTTACTTTTCCATGTTCTCCTTTAAATTCTATCCTCCCAAAACTTTCTTGTTCCTGTTTTCTAGTCTGTTCTTGGCTTTACAGACTTATTAAACAGTGTTTATACACTGTTGCTGGGGTTTCCATGGCCTTTTTAAGGCTTCCTCTATTTATTTCTATTCTCTGATCAGCTGTATCAATTCATCAATCCTATAGCCTAATCAACCATGCACACTTCTTCCTAATCAATCTACCTCATCATCTGAAATCCATTTCTCCAACTAATTTCTGTTTTGGATACCAGTGCTACACATCTGCATTGACCTTTTGACTTTCCACTGCTCGGATCCTTCCGGGTTCATATGTTTTCTGTCCAACAAGCACCTCTTCTAATGAGTAAATTCTTGGAGCCCCTCACTATGTATTTCATTACCCTTGTCATCTTCCTAAATGGGTTGCCCTTTCTTTTGCCCACTTGACCAAAATCTCCCTCTTTTCCATACCCATCACGGTAGCATCAGAGATCCCGATGACAAGAATGAAACGGAGAATGCTCTCCCCGCTTGCCAGCCTGGGCTTCCCCTGCCATCTTCCTTCCTCGCAGCTTGTGGACTTTCTACGGAAATCGTATTTTCCCTAGGGAGCCGCCCGTGGGATGTGCACAGCGGCGGTCAGAGGAGAGCAGCGCCTCTGGTGCTGCCTGACGGATGCACTGCAACCGCCGGCTCTCGCTCCCGAAGGGTCGCACCAGAGGAGGGAAGAGCTCTCGCCCTCATCCCCATCCATACAACGACACATCTGGCTCGGTCCTCTTCTCCTCCGCAGGCAGATTCACCGATGGCCGTGGCACTACCTCCGGCAGAACGCGGGGCAGGATTTGGCCCCAAATCAGAGACCTCACCGATCTGTCACAGGAGTTAGCGCCAGTGTCTGTCTCTGCTGGGGAAGGGCGAAGAGCTAGAATAGCAAGGGTATTTCAGGTCAGGCCTGAGGCGAATTAGCAGACAAGTTGTGAAGCTTACACAACATGTGGCCACATTATGTGTGGCTCCAGTCAGCGCTAATAGCCTGTCATTGAGCTCCATGTTTAAACAATTTGAGCAAACAGCAAACACAGAAGATGGGAGGAGGGAAAAAAAAAAAAAAAAGCCTTCGAGGAATAAGAAAGATCAGGCTAGTTAGTTAGTACACTTGGCAAGCAAATATCGCAGCGGTGAGGACAGCAGAGTACCTACCAGGTAGTTAGAGACATCACCCAGTTCCCACCGTGCAAAAGTAACATAATACAAGCCCAAAAATGTATAAGTTGTCCAATTTTAAAATTCACTCAGCCAGCAATTTTTAGATCTACATAGGAAACCGATTGTTGGTTTAGGCTGTGTCTGATCATGTGAATTATCTGAGAGGAAAAAAAAAAAAGAAAAATATGGTTTTGGTTTAGCAGCGAGGAAACCAAAAAAAGGGGGGGGGAAAGGAGAAAAAAGAAAAACAAGTTTTAGTAACAACGAAGAGTAAAATTCAACCACATCCACATAAATAACATTGATACTAGTGTTGGTAAGTAAATATAAAAACATTTTAAAATAGAAGAACTTCGAAACCATACTGCATTGTTTAGTATGAAAATAATAGCCTTTCGAGCCAGTACTATTAGGGAACGTATTTAATCCAGTGCAGAATTGGCTATGAAACCGTCCACTCTACCATGGGAATGCTTAGCTCAGTATCTGGTAGGTTGCCAGCCATTTAAAATGGTTTTGTGTTGGTTTAATGATTGTTCCCATGAGCACTGATGGTAAGGGTTGACATTAATTAAAATACTAAGTCATCAGAGCTTGCATTGTGGGGAGCGGGAGAATGGGCTGGATCCAATTGTCTTCAAGGTTTCTTTGGCCTTCCACATTTTTCTCTTAGATGCATCGTACATGCCAAGTATCCTCTTAGCTGAGGTATAACAATGTAAACAGACTGTCTCCGCAAATATAAAGTAATCTTTTTAGGTTTTCCACACACTTTCATTTAACCGATTAGAGGACACTCATTAAAATCAGCTAATCATGTAATGTGGCTGTGTTCTGAATGCTAAACAAAATGCCTAAATGAAAGAGGATTTTAAAACACTGTCTGCTTCTCTTAATTTATTTCTACTGTATACTGAATGGCACACAATACAGTAGGAATTCTGGGCCCTATCCTCATTAACCTCAAAACTCATTATCTCATATAAAAACAGGCCCTTTCCGTAGAGTGTGTTGGAAAAGGTACGAAAAAGCATATTAAAGGTAATGTGTTTGGGCACACGCTCTCGAAACACGAGGAAGGGTTTTGCTTAGCACTGTGAAGTTAATACAGAACAGCACAAAATCCCGAGTAAGACCCGCTGCGAAAATGAGCTTTGCGTAATTTGGATAGAAGAGCTATCCTTATGCATTTCTCTCTTATTTTACTAAGTAACCACTCAAGATCCAGATCTTCAAAGGCAAACAGGTAGGAATAGGTCACTTCATACCTGGAGTCCTCAAAAGGTCATGTAGAGAACGAGTAAAGAGGCTGAGCTTTTCTACCCCTCCCATCTCCTCCGCAAGGCTGAGTTCCCATCCTACCCACAGGGACTTAATGCTGCAGAGAGTGAGAGTGCAAGAAGGAAAGTTTACGCTATATATAACGCGATCAATAGCATAAGAACGAAGACCTCTGGCTTGAACAACGTGGAGCAACGTGAAGAAGCAAGCCAAGCCTACAGAAACGCAATGGGGCATTTTTGCAATAAGCAATATACAAAATAAAGCAGACTGCCAGTCTCGGCCCAAAAGGTAGAGCAACCCTTTCTATTTCAAAATGCGTTTGCTCCTTTGGATCAGAAGTCAGGCCATACTGTGGCTTTGGGTCACCTCCCCAATGTCAGGGGAAAGCCAAAACCTGGACGAGGTGCCTGAAGCCAGTTACTGTCCCAGCTGGTTCACTGGCACGGGGCTCACACCGCTCCCCTGTGACACCAGGGGCTGCTGTCACCTCTGAATATCTGCGCTGCAGCCACCAAGCTGTTTTGCAAGCACAGACACTGCTCGGCAAAGGCCCCTTTACCTCGGTCGCAGATATAGACGTACGCCTTCTCCGTGCCCTCCTGATGTCAAGCAGGTCGCAGGGGTTCAGCTCACCACAGAATTCTGTGATGACAAATCCTGGAAGACGGGAACACTCTTCGGCTTTTTGGTGTGAATGTTCTTTGAATGATCTTCTCATATAAAGAAAAACCTATGAGGTTCTTGTGTCTTTCAGGAGCTCATCCCTGTAACCTGGAAGAGCGAGAGCAGCCAAGGGAGGTCCTTGCCCACATACATGAGGGCAAGAGGCCTGGTGTCCTCCTGGGGCTTGTCTATGAACACAAGGGTAAAAGGCTTGTGGTGCTTTTTAATTATTTTTTTTTTTACTTTAAAGCATTATTTTCTTTTTTGTTTGGTGGGGGTAGGGGAGTGGCTGTTTGCTTGTTTTGATCGTGCAGGCGGACTTGGGGGCACCAGGCAGTGCCCGGGCAGCCCCACCACCCCCTCCTCAAGGGCACCACCAAGCTGGAGTGGCCGAGCACAGGCTCTCGGCACAGCCTGGCCACGGCGGTGCATCGACAGAGCACATCACCCCGTGTGACACCCCGGGGTGCCGTGGAAGGGGTCCCTGCCCGGAGGCACGGGGATGGCCGGCGATGAGCCCCGGGGGCGGCACAGGCGCCCAGGTCATCGCTGGGGAGGCTGAGGCCACGTTTCTGCAGCTTGGCAGAGCTTTCCCTCCTCTTCCTCCTCGGCTGAAAGGGGTAATCCGCGGAGCCGGGCCGCAGCGAGTGGGTGGTCCGGGCGGACTTCATTTCGGGCTGTCCCCGCTGTCCCCGCTGTCCCCACGCCGGCCCGGGCCCGCTCCCGCAGCTGGGCCGAAGGCGGCCCGCAGACCGCTCTCGGCACATTTCTTCATTTCTCACTTGAGTGCCCTTCTTTAGTTCCCTTTCAACTGCCCACTTTATATCGGCTTCATTACACCACCGCTCCATTTGTAATGTAAATCGGGAAACTCAGGGAAGTTTTTCTTTTGGCCTTGTCTACGGAAGAATACCGAGAGGTATTCAAAACGTATTAACACAAATCAATGGCACCAATAAAAGCAAAATCTCCTTAGCAACATAATCTTGATTGCAAAAGGAGAACTGAGAGCATTTAGCAGAACAGTGGCCCACATGGAATACGCATTTGTCTAGAAGAATGCAGCACAAAGCCTAAAAGAGAGATGCTGAAAAAATCCAAAATTAACTCACACTGAACAGTTACTCTTTTTTTCAAAAGTACACAATTGGCTACATTAAATCTATCGTGCGCTTTTCTGCTCAGCAACATTGTATCATACCGCTTTGCAAGCCCAAATTACAACACCCGGAATGCTTCCCCCCGCCGAGCGGGAGCACCCTCCTCCCCGCCGCGGCACACACGCGGTCGGGACGCGGATAACACATACATATATGTACGTATGTATGTGTGTATGTATTACACACGCGTACATTATTAAAAAAAAAAAGCTGTTAAGGTTTTTCCATTCCAACCACAGAGCTGTGAAATGTTTCTACGCAAGGAAAAGCAGCCGCCTGACGAGAAGGGGGACCGTCCCCGGAGCACGGGAGAGCGCAGGACGCGTTTTGTGTTCCCAAGGGCCGGGTTAGCCGGCATCTCCTATCTGACCATCTTAAAAAACACGTGAATTACACAGATGGGAACGATTCTTTTCCGAATAAATGGTGCCTGCCTTAACTAGATGGAAAATGTATCTTGTTTGAGAGCGCTGGTGTATAAAAAGAGCGTACAAACAGCTTCAACTCTACTATTCAACCCTAACGGTAATACATATAATAAATCCTACTACCATTAGGGCTTGAAAAAGCTTAAAGAACTCCAAATGCAGACTTAATGAAAAGCCAGTTTGAAACACTTAAGGTAGGCAATGCCTCTAAATTTGGTAACTCTAGTCCTAGAGTCACCTAAATTACCCAAAACCATTTCCTTTTTTTTTTTTCTTTTGTAATTTAGACAAAAAGTATCAACTGGATATTTGAAGAGATCGTCCTATGGTAAAGGAGAAGTTTCTGGGGTTTTTTTCCTTCTTTTTCTTCCTCTCCCCAGCTCCCCCTTCCCCGCAACATATTGGATAGATGAAAAACGGTAAGGCTGAGTAGATAGGTTAACAATTATTTTATTAGTTTATAATACATACAACTTAAGAAATGCTTTAAAAAAATTTATATTGGAGTTCATTCCAATTCTGGGTCAGGTCAGGAAAAAACAATGCTGATGTATTAAATAATATTCTATAATTCAACAATAGATTAACTTCAGTAATTTAGCAGACATGGTTAAATACTCTTAAATATGCATATATACAATTGTGCAGCCTTTAAAAAAGTCCTTTTCTTCCTATCTTCTCCTCCCAAAGCCGTGCGCCCTGTGAACACAGTACTGGCCTCTAAGCTTTCAGTCTCTCACCCAGACTTCAAATATTTGAAGAGGAATGTTACAATAGTGGAAATCACAGCAACCCTATCTTCTAAACTCCATCTGAGAGGAGATGCCCAACAGGCAAAATTACCATCAAGTCTCTCTATAAATAGCAGCTTCCTTAATATCCAGTTCTAGGTTAAATTATTGCTTATGCATTTTCTGCCTGAAATAGATTTATAACATAGTCCAAAATACTGTTTTTTAAGTTTGCCTTCTTGAAAGATAACGTCCCTTCAGTGACCTATTTACCATTACTGCTTTGTACGTTTAACAGGTTTTTCCTAAGCACATACAGTCCGATGCAATTCTCTGCAAACTCCTTTAAAGCAACATGAATTACACAGGGCTAATTTAGCACACGACATTTAGGCACTGTTTTGTAGTTTGCTGTTCTATTTAAAATTTATGTTTGGAATTAGTTTTGTATTCTGATTGCCATATTCAGTCTTCTATGGAAACAAGGATCCCAGTTACACTTTTCAAATCAGGAACTACTCTGCATTCCTTATTATCTCACTGAACCAAACCGCCCATTGACAGTATTACCAAGTATGCACGCTGCATATCCTGACAACTTGGAAAGCCTGTTGCAAGCACAGAAGGATCAGAGATAACCATTTAGAGCGGATGAATGAGATACTTATTATATTGGTACGACGAAAACAGTTCAAATATAGAGCCACTAAAAAGATCAGTTACGTTGCATCAGGGTATCTGACTTTTTGAAAGATTTAAAAAAAAAAACCCTAAAACACTGTAACAGAAAAAAATCCCTTCAGCTAACTACCAAGTCTAGTTTTTAATATGAGGCAAAGTAACTTTCAATTATGAAGTTAAAAACAAGGGGGGGGGGGNAAAGAGGGGGGGGGGGGGGTTTGGGCTCAAGTTTCAATAAACATTACAAAATCTACTATCTGCCCTTCAAAAGTGAGCATTTGTCAATGGTTCCCTTCTCCATAAAAGCTACAACTAACTATAAAATCCTATCTTACTTACCTGAACTTAAATTATCCTAACTGGATTCTACTCCTGGGCCTTAGATATACTGTCACATGACAGGAGCTGCCTGGACAAGTCAAGGATTTTCTTTGGAAACAATTAGCCATGCATTACAGGCTCCAGCTTAGGAAAAGACTGTTGTGTACTTGCCGCAGAGCTCTCATCAGCAATTCCGTTTTGGTCTGGATATTTTAAACTAAGCGATGCTGAGTTTAGAAGGAAGCTTACCTCAAAATTTGCATAACAGCAGAATTGTCTATTAATTAGGGTATAACCAAAATAAATTGATAGCACACTTGTTAAAATAAAAATGTAATAGAAATTAAGACAGTCTACATAATTACTGAAATGGATTGCTAGCTTTTACTTAACTTTTATTATTCAATACCATTTCATACAGTTCAAAACTATTTTCCATCACACTCGGATAATTCCAAACCTAATCCTCAAGTTCAATCTTTTTGGGTGTTGCTTCTCCTAATTCCTATGTTTTATCCTTTGCCTCACTAAATCTTTCCTAACGGTCTGTTGTATTCTGAGTGAAGCATTTATGAACCTTTTTTCAACAAAATAAATCTTAATGAAATATCAGTGGGTGAAACAAAGTAGAAGAATTCTTTAAAGTGCTATCTTCCATGAAAAAAATAAAATTTAGTTTATAAAAGATGTATTATCCAGGTGTCACGTGGTGGAGATACACACACCAGCACAAGTATCAAAATATGAAGTTTCATGCAAGGACTCATTTTTAAAAAAAAAAAAATTCAAAATTAGTCTCTAATTCAGCCCACGCTGACTGAAACATCAGTGTGCAAAAAGATGAAGTTCAAAAATTAATGAACTGTAAAATACTGTTACCAACAAAACAACCCAAATGGATATCTGTAACTAATGAAGAATAAATGCGTGATGTTTTCAGCGGGGAAAGTTTTTGCTTCTAGAGTACTTCTCCCCTTGGGACTTTCCCACTTCCTTAAGAAGAATGATACTGTTTCTCATTACACCAGTATCCCCTGATTCACCCAGCCTACAGAGAGAACTTTACAAAGAATAAACACAGGAATTAAGAAGGTAGCACCGTTAGAAATAATCACTCTATCCAAATCAGCAAGAAACTTCATTTTTCCTTATCCAACATACTTTGACATTCAGCAGCCTAATAATACAGGGTAAAGGGAGCTCTCATAGCTGTATATTGATAACATTCATAATGGTCATGCATATTACAATCAGAAGTTTTCTAGGGTGCCGTTTGCAAAGTAAGCCTTCATGCAGATAGGCATTCAGCTTATTAACTCCATTTTCATATTTCCTATTAGTCCCTGAGAAGTTAATATTTCTACCTACAATATGGCTATTAAAGGCATTATAACGATCATACACTTAGCTGTTTGTGATGGAAATGCAATGTGGCTTTAGGGAGAAGCAGCACAGAAATTACAGCAAATTAGCGGTGATGAATAAGGATCTTATTTCTAAAATGCTTTGTTTTCATAAGCAAGGATGCTGAAGAGCAACATAAATGATTTTAGTCACGGATACAAAGCTAGCCAACACCACTTACCCTTAATAAGTCGCTACTATGAATCCAAGACATTTGGGGCTCTGAGACCTCTCTAATTGAGCATTTCCTTTACATAAAATCATCTGGATTTTGACCTAATGTAGGGTCATCGTGATCCTTCTTTTAATTGCTCAACAGCAGTGCTGGGAGAACTTAAAAGAACCAGGGATTTTCTTTGCTTAACAAGTCTTTTGCCTCTTCAATTAAAGTGATCTCTTTAAATTGTTCAGAATTCAAACGGGGTTTTTTGGTGGACAATTTGCATTATTGCCAGCTGCTCAAAAACTATAAGCTAAGGCTCCCAAAACAAGGGGACCAATTTAAAATTAAGACTTTGGGGTGGGGGGTGGAGGGAAGGGGAATAAAGACAAGTTCTTTTTCTTTGCCTTCTGGCTTCTGAGCAGTTACAGATTGCATTTTAAAGCTCTTCCCTACAACCTTCAGGGCTAAATAATGACTTTTAGAAACAAAATGAAAACTGACTTTTAAGTAAGCATACATCTCAGAGATAGAGCATTACATTTAAACACCGTGGTCTTGAGATTTACAAAAAAGTATCATTTAACAAATTGATTCAGAGATTATAATTTACATCTAAGTACCGTAAAAAGTTTTTACAATCTACTCTGCTTGGTTTTGAGTATCACAGGAAAATTGTAGATTTGCCATGGGCATTTTTGGATTTTCATACGTAGGTTATTAAAATGACTCTTACTGCGCTATAAAATCTACTAACTCTGTGTAACCTATCTCCACAAACATTATAATTTCTGGTGAAGTTTGCCAATCCCAGCATAAACTTCAAATCATAGCTATTTAACAACAGATGAGCTCTACAGGATTCTTCATGTAGGGTCAGACAGAAAGCCTTTTTCCCCCTCAGGACTTATTTCTACCTATGACCAAAAAGATTAAAACTAATTAATTTTGCTTATATTACAGTAAGAAAGAAATCTTTATTGGCCAGTTAGAGGCCACTATATCTAAAAACACTAATTAGCCTTCACAGGGAGTCATTGATGCCTTTACCATTAGTTTTTCAGGCTAAAGGTGAAACAGACATAATTAGCATCATTTGTTAAATGATAACTATCAAGTGGGTACCTAAACTCCTACTATTCAAGGAAATTGGAAATAGATAAGATTATTTGCAGGAACTGCTGCGTTGCAAGAAACTGAACAGATTACTACAATGTAATATTTATTTTAGCAAAGAGCAGGCTATGTCCTGAAGTCCTACTACAGCTTCTGGCCTGCCCAAATTGTTGCAATTTCATCCTTTGCCAATTGGATAAAAAAAAAAAAAAGGTAATGTATGTCTTCTCACTAGCACACAAAGTAAACAGATTCGGTATTTTAGAACCAGAATCAAAGGAAAATCCTGATGACTGCTGCAGGCATTAAATAGTTGATTAAAGTTCCTGCCATGTTCAATTTTTATCATTGTAATTAATGAATTGAAAGGGATTGTATGAAAATGTTTTATAACATTCTTACTGGGTGAGTGTACTACTTCATCAGGAGAGTAACACTTTTGAGCAAAACTCATCTGTATATAAAAGCAGTTTCTCAAGTCTCCTGGTTGCATTTTAAGTCAGAGACATTGTTTTAATAAAATATCAGAAATGCTTCAAGAGGCAATTAGCCCAGCCTCCTTACTAAGGGATTTAACTTTTTATTTGCTCAGAGCTCTACTTTGGACCACTGTACTAGAATTCTTAGAGAGAAAGTAATAGTTAGAATACAAAAACGCCTGTAAACCAAGTAGATGACTGCAGATGCACCTAAAAGTAGATCTTAACCAGCACTACCATTTATGTGGAAGCTTTACTAATGAGATACTCTTTCTAAACCTGTAAGCCACACTCTATTCACTGCTCTGGTGCTAGCACACATCATGCTCAAATTAGCTTTACTGTAGGTAGGTTTGGGTGCTGCTGGTAAGGTAGTTGTGGTGTCACAGAACACAGTATGGAAAGTTTGGGTAGTAAACTACGGCAAACGGCTCATGTTGAATGCGGTGCTGCTGTGAACCTACCACAAGCCATATCTAATCTATCCCTCTGCACTAAAGAACTACCAGTGGCAAACTGCATCCGTGACACAAACCTATCTATACAGTCATTATGAGAATTATAGTAAAATCTAGGCTTTGTATGATTCAATATTTTTTTTATTGAAAACTGACAGTTGAAGAAATCAACATATACTTCTGGTCATCAGCATTTATCACCAGTTATCATTTCTGTCCAATTCCAACCTCTTCCCTGCACCTCCAACCTCCACAACCTCAGCTGCCATCAATGTTAGGCTTCTGGCTTCCCTCACAGGCTGAAACTGGTCCGAGATTATACCTAATACTTCTGACTGAGAGGAGGAGTGCTGCAGACCCAGATTTGTAATAAAGAGGCTGAAACTGATTTCTTTAAAAAAAAATATAAAAAGTTACTTTGGAGAGAAACCGTTGTGGGACCCAGAAGACTGGGGTAGCACAAAACTGGTATTTGCTAATTAAAAATCATATTCTGTCAAGTCAAAAGAAACACACTTGGAGACTTGCATGAACAGCATAGCTGAGCTATTTTCAAAGTAAACAGCAGGAATCCACAGACAAAAACTGAGCAAAGGATGAGTTTTGGGAACAGATACAGAAGGCTTAGATTTAAGAAAACTTAAAACTTTCTAGACCATTCCCACTATCTGCAATTTAGGAATATAATACTCACTAGAGAATATTTTACAGAGAATAAATATTTTGAAGACATAGAAAAATAGTTCACAGCATCAAGGTACCTGTAATATATTACCTTGAAATAAAACCTGTATTTAAAAGATTAGAAAGAGAAGATTATTCTTGTAGTGGTATCAACTTTTCATTCATACAAATATTAAGCAGAGTATATCTGGTTTTTCGTATATTCACATTATTGCTTGCTACCACAACTGTACAAGGAACATATTCTTAACTTACATTAATGTTCATGTACAGTAATTTTAAATACCTAAAGCAAATTTAAAAATATGATTGAGCTGCAATTAAAAAAAACAAACACAGCTATGTGTGAAGATATGTACAACTAAGGTGTAAGTAGAAGAAACAAAATACAACTGGCCTGACCCAAGCATATATCATATATCCAGTTAAAAAAGTCTTATGCTTGTGCAGAAAATAAGCTTTGTAAACCAAAATGAGCAGAAGCAAGGGTGCAATAAATAATCATCTAACACATTTAAACTTACACTGTTGCCCAGTGTACCCTGCTTTAATTATTTTTAATACATGGCATCTGTATTTGCATCTGGAACTGTACTGTTCAAGGTTTCTTCAGTAACTCTTTTTCTGCCTATGTGGCTTTAAAACAAAAACAACACAAACAAAAAAAACCCTGAAAGGTCCTCTTGGACAATAAGTTTTAGTAAAACAAGTCCTTCTGCACCCCTGTGTACAGGATCTGGTAAACAGTAGGAATAAAGCTGATAGATGGCATTAGCCTGAATTAGAACAGCTACATTATAAACTGCAATACTAATATATTTTTGTGATCTTGAGTTCTACTAACCAGATGCATGCAATTCTCTCAGCGATTCTTCTAGTCTGAGTAAAACAATTTATTTTGCTGCCTTTTTTTGTTTTAACCTTTAAATTAGAACTTTTTCAGAACCAGCTGACAGGACTTCTTTATGAAAAGCACAGAGATTTCTACTAATGCAATGACATTTGGTTTCCAAAAAGCAGTTTCAAAAAGAACTCTATCTCCTTCTTTTGTTGGAAGAGGCTAGCCAATATCCCAAAAAGAAATAAAAATATTTACAATTGACTAGTCACTGACAAAAGTTTAGGAAGATCTTAGAAGGTACTTCAGCATGTAAATGAATGATTAAAAGGACTTACACAATGTACAGTCTATCAGTTGTGTCATTTTGGGATAAAAAAATACCTGCTCACTTGTATACCATTTTCAGCTGTGTATTTATAGTAATATATATATGTACACACACGCGCGCACACATATAAAAGACTCTGAAAAATCAAGATACATTAATAAACAGAAGTAGTAAAAGTAACAATAACTTAAGTAGTAGTTAACATTTGCATGAAATGACTTCGCAGTTTGACCAAATGCACTTAGAACATGCTCTTTTTTTAAAAAAAAACAACAATAACAAAACAAAAACAAACAAAAAAAACAACAAAAAAAACCCAAAAAAGAATGAAAACACCACAAGATTCTGTAGAACCAATGCTATGTCACCACCAGGAGAGCACCAAGCAAGGCACCATTGGAAAGACAACATACTTGAATAAGTCTCTATAAATAAATCAAATGCTAATCTGGTCGAAAAATCGGTGTCTTTGGTAAAAATTCTATAAGGATGACCTGTATAAAAAGAAAAGAAATATATATTAAATGGAAGATGACAGCAATCCTATAGTCTATCACAATGATAACGATAACAATTTTTTTTTTTGTTAAAGTACATCAAGTTGTGATGACAATCAAAGATCATAGTGTTTTTCTTAGATAGGAGATCATTAGAAAAGTCATATTTGATAGAATTGTTTTAGAGTTCAAAAACCAAAACCCTTAAAGAATCAAATTCAATTGGAAAAGTTTGCCTACCAATACCTAACACGTCTAAACAAAATGAAATAAGCTGCTACATAATTCTTCTTTAACATAATTAATTTATTGGGAAAAAATATGAGAGAGAAATGTATTAATTTAAATAAAAAACCAGAAGGCACAAGGTATGAAAAGTTAATTTTCAATTACACATGCAATTCCCTTTACTTCAAAATTGTTTCTACTTACTATAGGAATCTAAATCATGTTTATAGTTCAAAACTTGTATAGAAAGGCCTATTAACCTTTGCAAAGTTCCCATATCTTACAAATCTGCAAGTAGTTAACAAGAAACTTGACTAATGCTTTTGCATTATTATTCTTATGGCCCTGATTCAAATTTAAACTATGTGTTGCTGAGCTGTGTACACATGGTAGGGTACACTCCAGAATACAATCCGAGTACTTATCCTGCTTTAAATAGAAAGCTTAAAGAAAATGTTCACTTGTGCATTTTCTTTCTTCAGAGAGACAGTCATAATACAGCAGCATGATTGTATTCATAAAAAAATAAATGCATCTGGTAACACAACTGAGTATTTTACTGGTAAGGGGAGCTTGCCTTTCTAAGAAGTTACAAAAGACCTTCTAAACGTTTTTGATTGTAAAGGAGAACACAACTTGGCTGCTCAGAGTACACACTTCTATCTCTGATAGCATATTGAACATCAGAAAAGAAGTCAGTCTCTGATTTTATCTCTAAGGCAAACACTTGAAATAATGAGGATCAAAATCAGGTGTATGAGTTTATTTTTAGAGATATTCAGAAGTGACTTCTGTTCAGAAGTGATGCAAACTGCTCAAAATCCATTGGTCACTGACATGAGTCAACCACTGGATGCTTGAGATACCAGGGCTTCTGATATTCAGGCAAGGTTTCAAAAAGGGAGGAAGAAGTAAAGCTGGAATGCTGTGTTTATGCCAAAGGTGTAAGACTATCTTGTCTTTAATTTATTTAATTATTTATTTAATTTAGCATCTACAACAGTGCATTTAGAACCTCAGGTTGGCAAAGCACCACATTTTGGGTACAAGAGTCTAATTTAAATCACCTGCTTTGAAAAAAATTGAGGATAAATGTTTATTATTTAAAATTAAATCATTAAAACAACATTAAGGGTAGCTTTCAAGAGACTAGCAAATCAATTCAGTGAATATGAAAGAATGGTACAGAGAAGTTTTGTAAAAATTTTCTCTTGAAATATATCCAGACATAATGTATTAGACATTTCACAAATTGAAAATAAAATCTTCGATCTTTATCCTATAAAACTTTATGTCCATGCTTACATATTATTAATGTAATCAGGTCAACTGATTTTAAATTGTATTTAATAGAATGAATGTTCATCTGTAAATGTTGCTGGGCCATAGTATTTACAAACTGGCATTGTATGTGGTTTTTTCAATTGAATCTGCAAAACATTCAACCTGACAATGTTTTTCTGTAGAAAAACAAAATTTTCACTGAAATAAAAACCCCTCCATTCAGGTAAAGCTCAAATCTACTTTCTGAAATTTGCTTTATTCCCTTTTCAGTCACATCTCATACACCTAAACCAAGAAATTTTGTAGAATGGACGTTACAAAAAGTCTACTTATTCAGTGACCTGAATAGAGCCATTCTGTAAAAAACGCATTTTAAAGATCTTATGTTTCAGGCTAGAAACAAGATATAATGTAGAAACAGGAAAAAAAGGGGAAGACTAAAAGAGAGTCTTTTAATATAATTTCTAACTATTTAACCACTTTTAAAATTTTTATATGCATGATAGCTTTGTTGTTTCAAAGAACAGACTAAGTACCATATACTGAAAGATCACAGATAAGTTAGAACTAATACAGTAGCTATTTCTCAAAGGCTAATCTTTATTTTTAAAAAGTTAACTCTTCCTATCACCTATTTCCTAGAGCATTAAAAGAAATCAGGTAATTTCTACTGTTTCTCACGTTTTAGGAACTTAATTTCATCCCATTCTCTGTGCCTCCAAGATATTGAAATGAAAATAAAAACAGCACCAAAAAAGAGCAAGGAGGTTGCAAGCTAAACAAACTGAAATCCCACACTGGAGATCATTCGTTTTAAACCGCATATAACTTCTCACCGTATATTTCCAAGAAGGGCTTATGGAATCTCGGCCAAAGACTGAATTGAGTTAAAACTCCAGAGACTGACTTAAAAATATTTTAGTGACACCACTTGGAGATAAAGATACTTTCAAGACGGTTGAGGTAAAAAGCAGTTAAAATCTAAAAAGGCTAAAGGTTTCTTAAGCTCCAACAGCTTAGTTGAAAGGTCTTCTTCCATACTTTTAGACTTGATTAGCATTATATAAAACAGCCATATCTGACTTGCTGCGTAACCAAAGTTGTGGTTATTCTTTATACAGCATCTAAAATTTCACACTCCATCAGCACATGTTCAAGCTATTTTATCTTGGCAATTAATTTATTATTTTTCAGAACACAGTGAAGCCTTGTTTTCAAGTCATTCATAACTTTATAAATCAGTCCTGCACATGAAACCATGCATCTGTGAACCGTAGAAAATCCTTGCACTCAGGCGATTAAGCTCCTGACACCTTTACTGATTAATAATCATGAAAAGAATAAGATCAGAAGCAAAATAAATGATCATTTAATAGAGAAACTCACAAAACAGCCCTTTAACTTACATATTCCATCATGTTATTCGTTTCACATTTCCTTTTGCTTAGTCTCCAATGCAAGCACAGCTAGACAAGGAGGAAAGAAAAAGAAGAAAAATGAGCTGTATTTTATTGCAGCACACAGACTAGCCCATTTGTCCACCTTTCATATTTTTCGTTCAACAAAAGCATCTGTTTCCATACTGTGCAATTCAAACTCCAACAGTACGAAGCTGCTCCCTGCGGCACTCACCTTGTGGTATAACCTATTGTTTTCCCATTCTAATAACTTCTCAATCGATCTTCGTGTCTGGAAGACAAATGAGAAAGAATTTTACTCTTGACTGGTTTTAGAAAAACTTTGTTTTGCAGCTGCTTTTGTGTGAAAAGGAGAGAGGTAGAGGACAGTGACTGAGTACAGGGTGGTCTGTAGTACTACCAAAACTTGTCTGGTATTAAATAGTAACTAGAACAGAAAAGACTTTTTATAACACCCAAATAACTATCTTCAACCATTTTGGAACAAAACCTGTTCATATATATGCTTTCCAGTTCTTACAGCAGTTATAACTTTAAAAGCACAGAAATTTTGAAGCCATTTAAGTATAAAAGCAGGAACACTGATCCCCCAGTATCAGTGGTCTAAATGCACCACTTCTAAGAAGGTCGGCATCTAAACTGACAAATGTTGCAAACTATTTTGCAATGCTGTAGGTCAAGTACAAATACGCACTACTCTAAACAAAAGAGAATTTTTTTGTTATTCTTGTATCCAGATTTTAGAGACTGGAAACCAAATGCAGAAAGTTACAATAAATTGCACAAATGAATATTACTAAATCTGTGATTTGTAGGAAGAGCAAACCCAATACTTAGCATTCTAAAACAGTTTTACTGCCTATGTCGTCCACACTTGATACTTCAGATAGAGAATCCTGAAAGCTGTTCTGCGCAGCTTTTTAAGATTATGCATGCTAGTATTAAAGGACTTTCTGTGCTGTAAAGTTTCACAGCATTCTGAATGTAATTATTCAGTTATATTTACATTTGAGAAATACATTCTGACATTTATGGTCATTTGACTGCCAGAATATATACTGCTTAGCTCTAAATGGGATTTGCTACTGACTATGAATAAAAAGAGGATAATTCATGGTGCCAGGTGTTAAGATGAGACCAACAGAGCTGCAGGTGCAAAAGGACGGAGCAATGACAAGGATCAAATACAACTTAGTGCAGCTGCAGCTTCCTTACAAGGCAGAGAGGGGTGAGGGGAAGGGATGAGAAAGCATCTTGCTGTTATTACTACAAAATACAAGTACTGTAAATGAACCTTAACAAATCAAACTAAATGCCGTCATGAGAACAAGAAAGTCTGAGTAAAATAAAAATTCGAAACCAAATTATTCCTTTCCCACCAAATACTAACATCTCAGTTTTCAAACATCAGTTTCTCTCTAATATCGAAGCAGTTGTGGGGAAACACATCTAAGTATGTACTGTGGTCACATGATTAAAATTAGATCATTGCTATCTATGAGTAATCATTACACTGAATTTTTCTTATGTTTTATTTTAAAAAGCACAAGTCACAGAGTTATCAGAAGGTGGATGTACCAGTGACTAATTTATCACATCAACTGGGAATTGAGTATTTTGGGGGTTATTGTTATTATTATGTTTTTAAAGACAGTGCCCTTTAACAATAATCAGTAGACCTCACTTGTTTCTTTGTAAAGATAGCCTTTTAGAGTCTGCTCTCCTTTTAAATGAAAATAGGGCAGCAGTTATGGTCACACTTTTGTTAATTTAGTTGCCAGTCAGCTCCAAATCAAAAGAAAATAAGGCTGCAGAGTGTAATTAACATTCAGTTCAGTCGTTTTGTCCCTTGTCTAGCCCCCAAGCTTTGTTAAAATTGCCATCTGAATGCTGAAGGCTGTAGGGAAATCGATTTGATTCTAATCGCACCATGAAAAGAACATGATCTAACTGCTTTCAGCCCTCCGTAAATCTGTACTAGGTCTTTAGCACAATGCAACTTCCAATTTAAAAAGCACTGAATGTCTCGTCAATGACTTTGTGAAGAAAAAAGAACAAGGAGCAGACATAAAAATTCCAATAGTTGTTTAAGCATTAAAGTTCATTTGCATCACAGCAAACCTGAAAAGGGCTGACCTCTCAAACCGCCTCTCAGGTCTATGAAGTTGTAGCCTTGACAAGCTCACATTGACAGAGCTCATTGACTCTGAAAGGCTACTCTATCAATGGTGAAAAATGGCAATAGGTTCTACTCTGAGCAGGCATCTGCCTGCCCACCCGCTGCTAAACCAATGGCAAAACTGATTCAAAACCTGAATCTACCTTGTAATCTTCCTTTCCAGGACCTTTTAATAATAGATTAAGATCACTATACAATTTAATTTCATTGTTTGCCCCGAAGAGTGTGAAAAACATCCAAGCTTTTCAAATTCCAATAAAATTACATGTATATTACAATACATACACATAAATAAGAAATTGATAGGTAGTTATGTACTATTAATTGGTTTATTTAAATAAGAAGCCAGTTTAGAGTCATTTGACTAGCGTGAGATGAAAACACATGCAGCCTCGAGACCACGATTATTTATGTTCCCAGAGCCTTAAATACAATCCTTCCTGTAGTATAATTCGGGATAGTCATAGCTCCCAAATCACGCCATATTATTAATACAGAAGTGTTAATGAAAATTAGACTGTAAAATATTTCTGCAAACCTCAGAGCTTGGAATAAAAAGAAATGAATTAAACAGCATCACACAATTCACTATAGTAAGTTTTCTTCCTACTTGACAGGTGAAAAAAAGCACTTGCACGTGCAGCTTAATTAATCACTGCTCTTGACATCTCAATGATTTACAGTGAGGAGCAGGTGAGGATATACAAAACCAGAAAGGAACACTTGATTTGAGTGTAGCATTTCCAGCACACTAGGATGACAAGCTTATATATTCTATCAATGGTGTACAGAAAAACCCATACAGCAAATTATTTGTTAGCCACAACAAAAGCACAAATTAAGTGGAAGAGAGACTTGCTTATTGGAAAGATTTAATACTCTCCAGCTTTTAAAATTTTTTTCTTAAAAAACCCCAATCCAATATTTGAGCAAAGCTAAAACTGCAATTCAAGTACACTTTTTAGCATACCAATGATAAGAAAGTATGCTTTGTAACATACTCCATGAAAAAAGCAGTCTTTAATGTCATCCACAGAATTTTGTGAAATAGACCTCTTCAATCAACTATCTAGTTGCAACGTTAAATGAAACATTCCTGCAAAATAACTGATTCTTTAAAGATATTCACGTTTGACAGTGTCTTTTGAAAAATCAGACTACCAAAAAAGCCCAACTCTATATTTTCAGCAATGCTTATTGCTCCCAATTTTGGCCTTAAACATGGAAGAAAAAACACAGGAAGGATGAACTTTTCAAGCAGAAACAAGGTGGTATTGAATAAAAACTGTGTGTTACTACCTGAATTACCAACTGCAAGATCTTTTTGTTACGACTCTGCAGCATCTGGTGAAGTTAAGTTACAATTCCAGTTCTGGACTGGGAGTCTGTGCAGCCACAGGGCCCCCTCTTGCAGTGCACAACCTGGAACACACACGCTACACTAAACCGTACTAGTGAATGGACCAAAGCCCCCTCAACTCCTGCTGTACATCAGTGAATGACTGGTACAATATTTAACAAAAGGATCTTACATGACTCCCAAAATGGTGCTAATTTGAGTACCTTCCTTTGTCTTTATTTAAGCAGGGAAACAACATGAACAGCAACAACACCATCCTCCCCTATCAATTTTATTAGTTCTCTGGGAACAACAGAAGAATCTCCCGCTACATTTGGTCTTTGACTTCTCATCTGAAAACTCCAAAACATATGTAAATGTAGTGCAACATTAGTCCAATAATAGCACGAGAAGATTTTCAAATTACTTCATATAAAACTATCATAATGAAGTATTAATAATTTTGAAAATTGCCCTGAAAATATACACTTTATGCTCAAATTTCAAAATACAAGACGACCAATTTAAGCATATTTTTGTTGATTCTTGTATGTATCAATTTGTATCATACCCCATGGAAGAAGGGCCAAGGATCCTATCAGAGGTCTGAACTACACTATCTCACTTAAAGAGAGAAATGATGGAAGCAGGAATTTCTGTTCATTCTCCAAACAAAGATATACCTAACTAAAAAATTTATACCCAAGTAATTTAGTTATCAGCACAAACAATGAAATACAAAGTTAGAAGATGACTGAGTCATACAACTGCATGCTCACTTTCAACATGCCTGAACGTGCCCCAAGCCAACTTTGAGGCCCATATTGGTGCCATGAAAATGCCAAAGCTGTACTCAGAACATGTGTTAACTGTATTTCAGGTATCTTTATCTGTGCCGAGAAAGTCCCCACCTTGAACACTATATCACTAATAAACCCTTTAGAAACTGTAAATTGGTAAGATTACCATCTTATCGAGGAATTCTTTATTTCTGAGAGCCAAAGATGACCAAGGTGAAACCTGAGATGATTTCAGATCCTGACATCCTGGAATACCTGCTTCAGCACTTACAGTAGTTTGAAAAGGCGTCTGTTTGACTACATAGGTCTATCTTGCATCATCTTCCCTATTAGTAGCTAGGACATTTCTTACTAGAGTCTATTGTAAGGGCGCTCATCCCAGAAGCCACGGCAGCAGCACCCATGCAAGGAAGTGAGTGAATTGAAGAATACCTGGAAATAAATGTAGCATTCTGGTGCTTTTCATATGATCTTGAAATAACTCCCTTGTCCAACAGGATTACTATTGCTGCATCTTGTCTTACCTTACAGATGATTCTGGGCACAAAGTGAGCCCACACCAAAGCACAGATCAAAGCTCCAGATCGGGCAAAGAGAAATATAATCACCAGAATTCTGGAGCAGAACTGACAGCGTGAAGCTGACCTCAGGAAACTTCACATTCTAAAAGACAGCCCTGAGGATATTGTCCCACATCTGCATATGATCCATACACTGACCTAATTTGTACGGGTCTCAACCCTGGGTTGGTACATCACAGAGAGATTAATTTAAAGCTTAATGAATCAAATCAGATCAACTACTTTCTGCAAAGGTCTCTTCCACCTCATTGTCTGCTGATATAAAGAGATGAGCAACATTATTTGACATTACTGCATGTAATAGTTTTTAATATCTAAGCCAAAGACCATTCCTCAGAGACTCTGGTTACCTTGATTCTCAAACTCCTCAACCGTTTAAAAAAGTATGAAAGCCATGAAATCTGCAGAGAACGGAGAAGGTGGACAGAAACATACACCCCGAGTATATTACCGAGGAGTACAACAGAGAACATCTTGTAGTGTTATCACCAACATATTAACTGATAGAAACATGCAGCAGAGAGAAATTATCAAGGGAAGTTCCTAAAAGCTGACTACAGAAGTCTAATATAAATTTCCTCTCAAATACAGACAATCCAAAAGACTGAAGGTGCTAAGGCCACCGGATATTTTAGCTGTCCTCTAAGAGCTAAGTCACCAAATAAGTGTAGCTATCTACCTTCCTCAATGAGATGACAGCAATTAGAGCCAACCATTGCAGAAATGTCATACTATGGAGAAGCCTTGTAGAAGAAATAGTCTTGAACTTGGTAAAATTAACACACTTCCCTTGAGAGGGCTAATGGAGATGTGGAAAAACACATTTCACAGGCAGACACATGTTGAACTGATCCATGAAGCGTCAGGATTATAACTAGTGCTGTTACTTGAATTTGTAAATAAAAATTTTTAACTCTTTTACTCTAGGATTAGATTCTAGCTTTGATTCTCTGTCATTATAAGGAAACAAAAACCATGAAGGTCTATTTCCTCCAAACAAATTATTCAAATCTGACCATGACAATCTAAAGCATCCACCTCCTGCTGAAAGACATTCTCACAGAAAGGGCCACAGAAAATGAACACGTAAAATGGAATTGACCGTAACAGGGATGAAAATAGGATTGAAACTCCACCAAATAACTCATCTGGTGTCATCCACTGTGGGAAATTATAAACTGACTGTGGATGAAAATTCCACCTCCATCTTCTCTTTTAAGGTTATAGAAATGTTAATTGGGGTCTCCATCATTTATTTCCAAAATATCCAGCTATGGAACATCGTTCAAGACCAGTGCAGGTAGAGAAACTAAAGAATCTCAGGTTACATCTCTATTAGGAAATGAAATTGTGCCCAAAAACATTCCCATTCACTTGAAGCCAGCTGGCAGGGAACAGTTTACATCTCTACCAGTAAGTTTTCATAACCTCCAAACCACTCATAGTGCCTGGAGCATTCTGATTATGCCTAGGAATTGTTACAGAACACAGACCCAGAGCCTGCCACCAACCTCTCTAAGAGTACAAATTATAATGCGCCAATTCCTAGGAGCACTCCCAGGTTTAATTTATTGGAATGTAGGAAGCCTTTGACTCCTGCTGTTAGGAGTCTCTGAGGGCAGGGGCCAAGAATGGAAGAGGAGCTACATGGCCAGAAAGACTGAAAGGCAGCACAACTTAACAAAATAACTCTAGAAGGCCCTGTAAAATCCAATGCTTCACTAGCGTGCATGCTGAAGAGAATGATCCCTCTGAAAGGGACAGCCTCTACAGTGCCTTGCCTGTCTAGGATTGAACCAGAAAATTACAGAATCCCGAGTAGGTTGATCCTGTAGCTACTTAATTTAGAAAAAATACATCTGGCTACTTTAAAAATGTATTTTCCATCATCATCATCATTATTGTTCCGAATTCAGCAATTTATTCCAAAATTCAGCAAAAATAATTTTTATGGGGAACAAAATGAAAAGTAACCAGTCACTTTCTACTTCACATGTATGTTTGGTATGGTAGAAAACTTATGAATTCCTTCAGCCTTCTCTTTTGTAGCAGAGCTATCCCCCTCAACCTCCCAACTGTTTTGTCAGCCGTCATGTTTCTTGAACTACCTTTTTTTTGTTAAATAACAAGTTATTTTATTTATATATAGTGCTTGAGTTACTGAGAGTGCTTGCTCCGCTTATGCAGAAAATTACACTTTACCCTGGTTTGTTTAACAAAGTGAAAAAGTGAATACATCCAAGACCAAGACTACTTTGAGAAAAAGCAAGAGAAGAGGCACAGAAGTGTAACTACCTCACGCTTGCCAGCAGCCCATCCCAGTTTTATGTTTGTTTCACAGTAATACAGGCTAGCAAGTTATTGTTCAGTGAAGTGCTTTCTACTTATTTTAATTTTGAATATGAATTTCAGATAATTTTGCATTCTAATTCCTTCCATAGTGTTTGCATATGCTCCCTATTTGGTATCATCTACAAGTTGCTACAGACTGAATCCTAAAAATGGCCCTTCCTAACCTGATTTCCAAATCTGAAAACTAGCCAGACCATGTTTAGCATGCTCTTTCAAAACAGCTCTATGTGAATTTCGACTAGCTCACACTTGTTTCTTCAGAAACATATCAAATAGGACATGAAAAGCAATACAAAAAGCAATATCAAAAGAAAACCACTGCATCACCTATGGCTTCCCCTGTATACCTTAGCCAGCACAATGTAAAAGGCACTACAATACAGAAATGTTAATCCTACATGTATTATTTTAATATAAGAATGTTCAGATATCATTCTAATTACAAGTGCAATTAAATTTTAAATTGCATTTAGAATATTCCCTGTAGAAACCAAAGATATATGCTTCATTTAAGATTAATATTAAACCTATTATTAGGAATACATGAAATTACAAATTTAACTTTAGATTACCTATTTTTTAAATACTAAAGGATATGCATTTGACCTATAAAGAAACAAACTAATATTTTGTGATTTACTTATATTTGTAAGTATTCTTCATGCTCATCTTATTGCCTTGCCCACCCCAAGTAGGTTTGCAACATGGCAGAATTATCTGCTCCCACATCTTGTTACCAACTCACTACTCCACCCTTTAGGAAAGCACATGAAAATCTGATAAACCTTTAGAGGATGCTCTGAAGGAAATAAAATTTGATTTCTGTGGTAGAAAAAAAAAAGTAATAATCACAGAGCTATACACATGATCATTTCACATTTATAGTGTTCTACAAGCTTTGCCACTAAGTTCAGTATGTGACTCTTCTGACCAAAATTATAGGGAACAATTTTTAAAGAAAAATATACCAGGTCTGAATCTTCCAATTCTTTTAAAGTTTTAATTTCATAGCTAATACTAAAAGAAAAGATTACTTTAAAGACCACTGAATATATTTGAAGACAATGGTCAAGAACGTATATTTGTTACACAGAAGCTCTACTTTTAAAAAGTTTTCCTAAGCTGCCTAGAGCCACTATAGAGATCACGTGTTCTGGTTAGGACAAGCATAATAAATACGTTACAAATTTAAAGATTCTCCCAAACTGAACTACAATGCAAACCATCACAACAGAGACTTCAAAAACAAGGCACCTTCAGTCACTGCCTTGAGGAACTGCTTGGAAAAACATTATGTCATTAGAGTATCTCAGTGCCAAGTCCCTGGCAGATAGGCAGAGGAGAAAAATACGTATTTCCTTGAGTTTTGAAAATAAGCACAATGTATTCATAGCTTCAATAAAGTGAACTAGCGTATGTTAACATCAGTATCACCCACTGACAAGCAAGACTGCTGTATTTAAGAAAATTCATTCCGGCTCCTCCACCACATATTTAATTTAATCAATACTTTGGAAGTTGTAATTAGCTTATGTTTATACAGCACTCTGAAAATGTAAACTGCTACGTAAGTGACAACTAATGACAAGGCTTAAGCAGCATTCATCAGCTTTGTGTGAATTCACAAACAAACAAGTAGCTCTTGAAAGTATTAAGTACAGATCACTCTTAAATATCTCATTCTATTCATTTTAAGAGATTGCCCATGAACCTTCTGAAACATGCAATTTACATGTACAATACCAGCTTTTAAGAAATCTAGGGGTACTGCAATTCTATCATAGCTTTCTTTGTTACCATTTCTGTTGAAATTATTTATCTTATTTACACAGCATTTAGTTAATACTGAAAATGAGTGTCAATTCATTTGAAAAAGTGGCTTCAAATGGGCACCTCAGCCTGTAGTGCTTTTTGAATTATAATTCACTATGTCAATCTTTTTATTTAAAGAACAATAACTTAAAGACTTAATCTTCATTTGTACAATCTGGAACTTGTCCCAGAAATGATGGTACTATCTATGAGTAAAACTGCTGAAGATCATTGACGATCTAGATCTGCAAAAGCAGGTCTGTATTTCCTGTAATTTTCTTGCAGCTTTTATTCATTAAAATCGAATCAAGACCAGATAAAAGAGAGTGGCAATAAGATATTGCATCAAATTAAACATTTATTCTACTGGTGAAGAGTAGCGGGCTTTTTCTCAAATACCTCAATGCAAAAGAAGAAAGAAAACAATACTGTACAAAGACTTCCAAAACTAGCACTGAACAAAGCATTGAAAAGAAAAATACAGTGAAGGGAAAGCTTTCATTGCATGGAAATGCATTAAAGTGATATAATTAACAATTAAGCTTACAAATGTCTGTGACTTAATAAATTCCTAGTTTGAAGCACCTACTGATTTGGGACAAACCCATAACTTATTTTTCACTGCACAAAATAAGCATATATTCCCATTCTACACAAACTTTCAATAATTGTCTGTAACTTCAAAAATCACGTTTACACGTGATAACATTCTGTTAGAAATTTAAAAGTCAATGAAAAGCAGTAAAAATACAGAATACAGAGAAAAATTAAAAGAACTACTGTAACTTCACAAACTCTGAAGCTGCAGCTTTCATTTTGTCTGCATGAGCCTTAAAAAACATTTCTCTGAAAAAGAGCTACAAAGTATACCAGCAATTTAAGAGCATGGTGGATTGATTCAGCCTCATTAAAACAGGTATTTCTTAATCGGTCATTCTGAGAAAAATTACTCTTCTATATTAAAAGCAAGCAATTGTATAGCTGAAACTGTTGTTTGATTTAATAAAATCCTTGAGAAATACTCCTACTTCTTAGCTCGCTGTATAGGCAATTCAACAACAGAAATTTGTTAGTCTTCTGTTTCAGTAGAAAAGGGCAAAGATCAAGGCTGGTATATTTTTATTGTGTGATTAAAACATGTTCTACAGAAATTTCAGTTCTACATGGGAGCACTCCCATCCTGCTTTCAGAAATCAAACTCTCTAATTACATGGTCTTTGGGAGTCTTTTGTGATCACTGCAGCAAAGGGTGTAACACACAGGCCAGTTCCAAGTAACTGTGCTTTCACCAGGAATCACTTAGGACGGGGCTGAATTAGCAAAGCTCTCTGGGCAGCACTTCCCAGATAAGTGCAGGTACTGTACAATACATAACCTTTTATTTATTGTTCATTTGTTGTAACTGTTTTACATTATGAGCGTCAGTGGGAAAGAGTCCATTGTATCTAAAAGTTGAAAGGAAGAAAAAAGGCACACGTCATCCTGAATCTCTGTTTCCTCAAGAAGTGAATCCTGGAGTTGTGACTATACCTATGGCTGCAGTCTGGTCAGTGAAAGGAGATCTGAAGAAGTCAAAGCATGGAAGATAGTTTGATCAACACAACCCTCTTCCAAGACACGGTAAAGTCAGAGACAAGCAGTAAAAGAGTTCAAATGTAAGTGATTACTTCACACTGAATAGATTAGTCTGCCTTGTATCAGCAAATCTGTGGCATTAGCAGCATCAGCCCCTACCATGTTACATCCTGCTATCATTTCCTGCTACAGCAGCACATTACGTGAGAAAAACGGGTCAAACTAAAGAGCACCAGAAGCTTTCTCCTTTAGAAGTTAAACATGGACATTGGCAGTGCAAGTTTTCCTTGTGTTTGTACTGAACAGGGCTAGGCCTAGAATGGTAAAGGTAGTCTTCTCTGCAAGCTAGCTAAGTCACCAACTTATCTGTTGAAGCAATCAGCAAATTATAATTTCTTCTAACAGACTTTCAGGATACGGATATACAATCATGCTACAGGACACTTACTAGTTTGTGACAGCTTAAAGACAGAAAACTTAAGGTTTGTTATAATTCATACTGACACCAATATTTTATTTGGTTTTCTCCATGGACCTCAAAGTTACCAGGAGGCTTTTCTACCTTATTTTGTATACAATTAAAACTAGCCTTAAGTAATTTCGCAAAGTGACTAAGCATTAAAATCTTAACACAGAAAGTCAGATGATAGAAAAATGCATACAGGCTTTGTTATGATCACTGTTCATCCTATAAATATTTTTTTAGAATGCCTGATTTACTGAACCTGTAAAACAAGGACTTTGATAAAGGAAATGATGATGATGTTCAGTGTACTGAATTGTACACAATTTGTAGCATTAAGAGGTATCACACAAGACAGAATATACACAAGCCCAGCCATGAAACGGAATGATGAACAGTACTAAAAGTGAGGAGAGGATAGGGAGGCACGGAGACTTCTTGCAAAGTAGTGAAATAGGACTAGCCAAAGACAACTTTTATAAACATGAAAACAGAAGATATGGGGGGGTAATCTACTTAACTGCACTGAGGGAAGGGAAGGAAAGGGAAGTGAAAAACTGGCACTTGCAATAAGCTTCTGTTGTGAACAAAACACTAAGTTTACACAGACAAAACACTACTTTCTAGTTCTTAATGTAAAAAACCCCACAACCTTACTCATCTACACCTTGGATGGAAAATCCAAAAAGAAAAATCAATTATTATCTTTTAAAACCTGCCTTTTTAAACAAAAACATATGGCTATGTGGGCTGCAGTGTAATCAGAAGCTCCTCAAAACAAACGGCCACTCAGTCACTGCCAAATTCTAATAATCCCAAACAGTATCACAGAGAAGATGCAGCTATTAAAAAAGTACGTTGAAAGTTACTTCACTAATAATAAGTGCTGTACAGTACATGGTTCTAGCAGAGACATTCAGCTGTACTACCACTCATTGAGTTATAAGCTCAAAGTTCTGACTGCGTCTGTTGTAACTTTAACTAGTATGACAGACAACGGATATCAAAATGCATGAAATCAAACTTATTTAAATAAGTTCTAACACACAGTTTTTAAAGGTAGGGGAGAAACAAAAAAAGAACAAACCCAGTACAACTCTAACTATCAAAATATGAAGAGTTCAACTTACTCTTTTACTGAGGCAGATAACTGGCCACATACTACAACCTAAAGTGCAGCAGCAGCAAAGGCATCCACATAGTAGCCATCGTACATTAACTGGAAGGTTCTTCTTAAGACAACTGTTCACTCTACTGATGCTGGCTTTAAATTCTTCGGGTGCAACCTACAAGGGGACAAAAAAATCCAAAACAAACTAGTACCACAGCAGTGTGATTTAATACTCTTACAGTGGTCTACATCTGGAACTCGTTTTCGTAATAAAATCTTAACTCTGATTCCAAATTCCTATACACAGATACTCACCTTTCCAGTTAAAGAGGAAGGAAATTCTGCTTCAAATTTGTTGCTTAGTCCAAACCTGCAGAAACAAAATGATACCAAAATTATAAACAACCCACATCCACACACCACAACTTACAAGCACCTCACAACACTCTCAGGGTTCATAGGAGAAAGGCATTAATTTCAGGGAAAAATAGTTGCTCTTAAAAGTAATTCCTAAAATTATCATAACAGACAAAAATACATCACTGTACACAGTTTGAAATCCACCCTGATCATAGGCTTTTCTTAAATTTCTGCTGATACTATTGACTCTTCCCCAAATTCAGCAGTATCTTTATAAGCAATAGCAGCAAGTATGAAAAATGAACAGAAGTATTTAAGGGGAGAGAGGAAGTAAGTTAATGCCACAGTTTGAATTACCAACCCCCCCTTCTTCCACCGATACAGATCTGTTTTGAAGAAAAGCTCATGCAGTGCTATTCCACTCAGGCCATGCTAAATAGCTATTCTAAGCATAATCAATACCAGCTTGTTTATTCAGAAAGATGTACGCTAGTAAGTTTCAGAACACAAAACACTACCTAACAAAACATGATTTAAATGCTAACTAATTTAAAAGAAACATACCAATTGCAAATGTAAAGCTATGAAGGACTTCGAAACAGGCTGCAGTTACTGAGGATTCTGGGTTTCAGAAGATCTAAAGATTAGAAGAGTTTTGCCTTGTCTATTGAAAAAAAAAAATGGTTTTTGTCTTACAGTTGACTGTTTGAGTTCAGGAATGGATGAATCTCAAAGAAAATTTGGATATTTTCTGGCATCCAGTCTGAGCAATAACTTCTAATAGGGACTATACAGCCTAACAAAGCCATTAATAATGACTGGCTACTAATTTGGTAAACAGCAGTTAGTTTAAAATTTCATTTGTCATTAATAATCTGGTGAATAAAAACCAAAGAAGTATTACTATCAAATACTACAAACACCACAAATCAGAAATTAAACTGCTCAAGACTTGAATATTGGGAGCAAGACCTATCACACAGAGCTCAGTTGCGTGCAGAAAAGCTTACCTGAGCCTTGATAGTTGAAGAATTTAAAAGACAAAATTCGCTTGGACAGTATGTTTATTGAGCAGGTAAGCATTTCTCAGGGTTGGTTTATTTTTTCTTACTTAACTGAATAATCTGCATGCCAATAAAGAACTTTGTCCTAGTAATCAAATGGGCAGTTAAGTGCTGTACCAATGGTGAGCCACTGCGGGAAGACCTCACAAAACCCAATGGACAAAAGGTGGAAGATGAGCTTCTGTGCAGGTAAATAAAAGGTGCTGAATCTTGGGAAAGCTGAACTATGCTTATGCGATACTCAACTACAGTTTGGCGGCTACAGCTCATGAGAGGGATCTTTTATCACCACTCATGATTCTCTTAAACATCAGCTCAACGCAAGCAGCAGCCGCCAGAAATAGCAATAAAATGCTGGGCACCACTAGGAAGGTGATTAAGAACAAACACAGAGGGCATCGTTTTCATTCTCCATAAAACCCTCGTATATCCACACACAGAGTACTGGGTGTGGTTCTGGCATCCACATTTCATGGAGGACTTGGAGTAAAGAGAAAGAGAGAAGGAAGACTAACATAAGTAAGGGACTAAAGCAGCTGCCTTAGGAAACTAACAAGGCTGACACCAACTTGGAAAAGGTGGCTGAGAGGGGTATATGATCAAAGTGCAAAGATTCAGGAAGGCAGTGGATAAGGTGAATGATTAACTGCTGATCACCAGAGCCCACAACAGAGGGCACTCACTGAAACTAGTAGGAGATTGGTTTAAAACAGATAAAAGAAAGTGCTTCTTTAAACTGCAAGTTACACACTTCTGGTTTTGTTTCCACTTGAGGTTAGTAATGCAGACTGTGCCAACAACTTTGAAGAAACATTGCACCCATTTTTAAAAACAGTAGAAAGGAGGACCCTGGGAACTAATGACCTGTCAGCCTCACCTCCGTGCCTGGCAAGATCATGGAAGATCACTCCTAGAAGCTATGCTGGGGCACATGGAGGACAGGAGGTGATTTGAGACAGCCAGCATGGCTTCACCCAGGGCAAGTCCTGCCTGACCAACCTGGTGACTTTCTATGATGGAGTGACTACATCAGTGGACAAGGGAAGAGCTACAGATGGCATCTATCTGGACTTCTGTATGGCTTTTGACACTGTCCTCCACAACATCCTGCTCTCTAAATTGGAGAGAGAAGGATTTGATGGGTAGACTGTTTGGTGGATGAGGAATTGGTTGAACGGTCTCATCCAGAGGGTAGTGGTCAACAGTTCAATGTCCAGATGGAGACTGGTGACAACTGGCGTCCCTCAGGGGTCAGTAGTGGGACCAGTACTGTTCAATATCTTCATCAATTACATAGACAGTGGGATCAAATAGTGCACCCTCAGCAAGTTTGCAGACAACACCAAGCTGAGTGGTGCGGCTGACACACCTGAGGGACGGGATGCCACCCAGATGGACCTGGACAATCAAGAAGTGGACCCATGTGAGCCTCATGAGGTTCAACAAGGCCAAGTGCAGGGTCCGCACCTGGATCGGGGCAACCCCTGTTATCAATACAGGCTGGGGGATGAAGGGTCCCCTGCCGAGATGGACTTGGGGGTAGTGGAGGATGAAAAGCTGGACACAAACCAACAATGTGCGCTCACAGCCCAGAAGGCCAACCATATCCTGGACTGCATCAAAAGAAGCATGGCCAGCAGGGCGATGGAGGTGATTCTACCCCTCTACTCCGCTCTGGTGAGACCCTACCTGGAGTACTGTGTCCAGCTCCGGGGCCCCCAACATAAGAAGGACATGGACGTGCTGGAGAAGGTCCAGAGGAGAGTCACAAAATTCTATGATTCTAACAGATTGCACAAGTTCCCTGACAAACAGACGCTAAAGGAAAGACAATGTTGTAACACACATCATCTCGCACAACTGCAGATGCCAGAGAGTACAAGGAGAATGGACACCAGGAACAGCTAGATTTTCATGCAACTGATAAGCAGCAATGCCTATTGCTACAGTTTGCAACAGGACACTGGGCTAGACAGTTTATGAATCTGATGCTGTAGGTGATTTTTACATACGGTCTTAATGAAAAGTAAACAAGTCATCTCCCTGTCATTGACTGCAGGCAGTAGAATCACAGAAGCATAGAATGATTTGTGTTCAAAGGGACTTCAAAGATTACCTAGTCCAACGCCCCTGTCACGGGCAGGGACATCTTCCACAAGATCAGGTTCCTCAGTGCCCTTTCCAACCATACCACACCTCCAATAATGGGGCATCCACAACTTCTCTTGGGCAACCTGTTCAGTGTCTCACCACCCTCACCATAAAAAATTTCTTCCTTGTATCCACTATAAATCTACCCTCTTTCTGTTTAAAATCATTGCCCCTTGTCCTGTCATGACTGGCCCTAGCAAAAAATCATTCTCCATCTTTCTTAGACGCCTCCTTTATATATTGAAAGGCTGCAATAAGGTCTCCCCATAGACCTTACTTACACATAAGTTACCTAGCGTATTTGTAGTTAGAATAGTAGCTCTGCAACTCCTACAAATCCTTCAAAACTGGCAAAGAAACAAATAAAAATTGCTAACCAGAGAAATATATGGCAAGTTTACGAGTTCAATACAGAACAAAGAAAAGCCATGATTATTGGAAACATATTTCTACCACTGAAAAGCCTGTTGAATACTCCACGACAGAAGGACCATCCACCTTTCCCCAAAAATCCTGAGTGAAACCAAGTGCTGAGGCAAAAGTTACATAAATGTCAGAAAGAAGTGTCATGCCCTGTCAGTTAAGCTACTTAAAATTGCCAGTAGGCTGAAGTGAGAATCAAAGCCTGAAAAAATCCCTTGGATCCGTATACATTTCATAAGCAGCCGAGCCTGGAGAAGGACTCTAAGCTCAATATACACAGCTGCTATCAGAAGTCTTAAAAATAAAAGGTAACACCACTTTACTACATAATTAATTCATCAAATCAACACCAGAGACAGATGTCTAAGAGAGACATCTTTTCAAAGAGAGAAAAGATTTACTATGAACAATGGAATTAAAATTGAGCAATAAGTGAGTGACCAACTAGAAGAATAATTCAGTCCAAAGCAGCTCTTGTTGCAAGAATTAAAATGAAGCTGAGGCGCAGACCAAGAGATGAGACAGAATTTCAGCTGTCCCTCTACCCAGAATACTATGGAAGTCCTTTACTCTGAGGCATGAGCAGGTAAGGCAAAGGCAGAGGAGGTCTCCCAGCTTTCAGTTAAGTCACAGAAAGATGTAATGCTCAGTCTCATGTTGAGGGTTGGCTGGGAAATCAGCAGGACAGAAACAAGGCTTTTTTTTGTGAATGCACGATCCAAAAGTATTCAAATGTTGACAGCTTCAAATACAAGGAAATATTCATGGAGATCGCAAAAGCCATGCCTGATAAAGACAACTCCGCTGGCAAAGCTCTAGAGGTATCTAAATTTACAAACACGCTGAGGCAGAGTGAGGCACAGAAACTTCTGACCAATAAAGTTACACTTTGGTGAAGTTATAAGCAAATGAGACTGAGACTCGGTACTCAAGGCTTGTGGCACTGTTTAATACATGGTGGGGTAGCGAAACTGACACATCAAAGCTAACTCAACCAGCTACCAACATCATTCTGAGCTTTCCATATTACACTTTCGTCAGCGTACACAGGTAGTAAAAAAGGGTGACTTCATACATTAAAAGTTTTGGTAAGTAATTATGTGATCTCAGTATTATTGCTCTTGACTGCATGCTGCAACATGGAAATTAAGATATTAGAAACTCCACAGAACACTACCACATGTTCACTGTAAAGACACAACTGCTCTGACAAAAAAGCGGCAAGAAGTGTCTTAAAATCAAACACTGGAAATTAATATTCTGGAGATGCATTTCCTCAGACCACTGTCCTCATACAGCACTAAAATTTCTTTTGTACAATACTCCGTCTTCAGTGACACGTACTCTTCTCTGCTTGCTCTATGCCTTTCCCATTCCACATTATGTCTTCAACAGATCCATGCTCACCTCATGCATGAGTACTTCCCTTAACTTTTCTGGAACGTGAAAAAGTGTTTCTTGTACATGACTCTGCTTGAAGAGCTTCAGCTCAGTTCCTGCCCTTGAGTACAGTGAAGAAAGAAATGGTGAGGCGGAAACTTCAAAGTATAGAAGTTTATAGTATAGGGGACAGTATAGACATTCCTCAGTCTGCAGCTCAGATCTTCCTAAAACCTAAGATTGACACACACTATCCTCTTCCTCTTTGTTCTCTCTTATTGGGACACGAAACCATTTTTAAATTGCTCTCAGCCAGACTCTTTAGTTCCACGTGTTCACAACCCTTACAAAATAAATATATATTCCACAAAACTTAACACTCTCCATCCATAATTCTTACAAAGCCCTGTTTTCACTCGTATACCCTTGATACAGAGTAAGGCTCAAAAACACATAAGCAGACCTAAATTAATACTTTAAAAAACTGAACTGGGTGAAAATATATTTTGTGAGGGTTTTTTTTCCCCTCCAGTTATCTTGCATCAATACACAATGCACTAAGATGACAAACAGCACAGAAAGAAATTCAGTAGCGTATCACAACAGCTCTCCATCATTCAGGCACTGCAAAAGACTAATAAATCCAATATTACTAGCTAATACAATCTGACATATATATAAGGCACATATGTCTCAACTGGTCAAGGAACAGGAAAGCCCAGGAAAACAGTCACTGAAAAATACAATCAGACAACCTATCACAAATATTTTCTTCACAATTTCAAACTCATCATGTATCTCCCTTTCTGCCCTAATAGGATTTTAGAAATGAATATGAAATACTTCGAACTTTCAATTCAGTTTTAAGTAAAGCTCTATATTTTCTCAGCTTTCAAGTTTCTTGCCGTTAGAAGAGATCACCTCGAGTAATCAGAGACCACATCAAATATTATTCCTGACTACCAAACTGCTGGTGTGAAAACAGTTTAACTAAATATTAAAAAAAAAAAAAATTACAATTTTACAATTTTAAAATTTACAATTGTGTGCACCATGCTCCAAACAGCGAGTATGAGAAGATAACTCTTAGCGCTAAACAAATGCCCCACACCCTGGAAAGGCAAGGCCTTAGTATGTTTTATTTAGGTAATATTTACCTGCTTTCCTTTAATCACTTTTAACTACACTGCTTAGAAAGGACTCTCAAACAGTTCCACTGTCTGTTGGATGAAATCAAGTAATAGTAAATGCCTTTCTGACATTAATCTGTAGTCATGGAAATGACATATTTGAAACTCAACATTATGACTCCTGTGTAAGATCAGAGAGGATATGACAATAGACTATGAAAAAAAAGAGCTTCTGTTTAAATACACACACAGCAGAAGCAGTCAGCAACTCTTTAAACTGCAGAGCCAAGGACAGATCAATCCAGCATTTGTTTAACTGCTGACAATTTTTGTCAGACCTTCAAAATGCATAGATCCTTTTATACCAGACAAGAGGTAAATTATATAAATTGGGCTTGACCTAGTCTTTAAATCCACCAAATGAATATTCTGACAGTGATCTAACTTTTAACAATAAGCTTCTTGATCAATGACAAAAAAAAAAGTTATAGGCTGCACAAAGGTAAAAGTGGTTGGTACTGTTTAATGAACTGTTCACACCTGGTGCAATAAAAAAAGCAGATGAAGATCAGTTGCCTAATTTTGGAGGTACGTGTCCATATTTCATTGCTCATCCAAAACCTAATGAACAAATATTTTCAGGAAGATCTTAAAGTAGTAATGAGCTAGTGACCATTAATGAACAATTAATGAGGCAACTATCCTTCTTCAACCACAACGCTCTTACTAGTCACAGACACACTACGCAAGCTTCCTCACGATTCCCCTAACGGGCCTTGATCTTGTCTTGCCCAACTTACCTCCCAGTACTGGAGAAGAAACAAGTGTTTGCCTCCATTTCAGTTCTTTATACTTTTGCATTTGCCAATATGAAAACTATCTAATTGTGGTTTTGATCTGCTTACCAGAAATGGGCTAAGGCTACCAGTTTATTTTCAGAGAAGTCATTGGATGGTAACAACTTTTGTTCACAATAAACACAGTCATATGCTGAACGCTTCTGCTACACACTTCTGTTCCTTTACGGGGCCTCCTCAGCCTCCTGCCTGTCCACGTCCTTCCAACCCTCTCTCAGTCTATCGTATCTTACTTCCCGTTTTTAACCAGACAGCAAACTGCACTGTCTGGTTGTTAGTATTACTTAATGTCAAGCAATTATTAAAGCAGTAATGTACTAAAGTGCCACAAAATTACTCCAAATTTAGCCCCACATTTCTAGACAGGTCAGTATCTGAAAAACCGTAAAGTTCATGGGACTCACATAATGGTAGGGGTTGGAAGGGACCTTCAGAGATTGCCTAGTCCAACCCCCCTGCCAAAGCAAGGGGAGCAACAGACCACAATAGGCTTGGAGCAACAGACCACAATACTGACAGCTTTTATGCTTCTATTGCAAGCCTAATCCTGCTGAACACTGAATACTAAAAAAAAAAAAAAGTTTGCACTGCTGCGTTTTGTCTCCAGCCTCTGAAACTGTACATCATAACTGACAACCACTACACTCCAGTAGAGTGAGCCTGACAGAACTGGCTGAAGGAAAGACACCCTCATCTGTTATGTTATTGAGAAGTACTACACTATATCAGTCACTCACTGCTAGATTGTCAGAGAGACCGAACATTCACAAAACAAAACTCACAGTCACTCCCATGTTAAACACAGCGAAACAACACGTATCGATCACAACGTGGCATGATTTTACATGTATCTATCTGCCTCGTAGACGCTTTTTCTTTCTTAAAACCCCTCAGAGCTACATTAGCGACCACATGTTAAATGGAAGCGGGCACCAGATACATAAACAACCCTCAGCAATAGTCCAGCCGGTCATGTGCTGGCACATACTGTTATCCGCAGGAACCAGGCACCTTACTTCCTGACAGCTCATCCCTTTGGACAAATACTTTACATTCCTCTGCCAGTCACAGCCCCACTCAGCCTCCTTTCCTCACCGCCTCCTTACAGGTTTGCACCCGCTGGCGAGTCCCAGGCGGCACCCGGCTCCCCGGCGGGGCCCAGGACAGCCCTCTCGCCGGGAGAAGGGGCTGGGGGAAGCAGGACCGGCCCGCACCTCCCCTCGCCCACCTCCTCGCCGCGCCCCAAGCAGTGACCCGCCGCCTGGGCTGCCCCCGGCCGCAGCCGCCCCCGGCCCGCCCGCCCGCCAG
>VUYV01000164.1:671052-684276 GCA_008711295.1 Anarhynchus alexandrinus | reverse complement strand
GGGGCGGGGCGGGGCGGGGCGCGCGGCCGCCTCAGCGTGAGGCGGCGGGGGCGAGCGTTGGGCTCCTGAGGGCCCTGCCCGGCCCGCAGCCTTAGCGGCGCTCTGCGAGGGGTTTTGTTGTTGTTTGTTCGGGCCGGGTGTGTTCTTTCCTCTCTTTTTAGCCCCCCTTTTTGGGCATCCGTGGAAACAATCCAGGGGTTTGGGCGCCTGCTGGTAGCTGAGGGGTGCCCACTGGGCCCCCTGTGTGGGGGGGGAGTGTGAGGGAAGCGGCCCCGAGCCAAGGCTGGCCAGTTGAGGTGAGGGCCGGTGCCAAATGGTGGTGTGTGCCTCGGTATTTTCGGTGCACGGGTCTGTCATACCTCAGGTGGGCTTTCAGCCTTCCATGGAAAGCACCACACCAAGACCATTGTGTGCATGGGGCGCAGGGCAGTCAAACACAGTGCAATCACAGAGGAATGGTCTGGTTTAGGACTATAGCTATGACGGTTAACCAGAAAACCCTAAAAATCAATGGGGCTCTCAACTATAGCTATGACGGTTAACCAGAAAACCCTAAAAATCAATGGGGCTCTCGACTAGAGCTATGACAGTTAACCAGAAAACCCTAAAAATCAATGGGGCTCTCGACTAGAGCTATGACAGTTAACCAGAAAACCCTAAAAATCAATGGGGCTCTCGACTAGAGCTATGACAGTTAACCAGAAAACCCTAAAAATCAATGGGGCTCTCGACTAGAGCTATGACAGTTAACCAGAAAACCCTAAAAATCAATGGGGCTCTCGACTAGAGCTATGACAGTTAACCAGAAAACCCTAAAAATCAATGGGACTCTTGACTACAGCTGTGAAAGTTAACCAGAAGACCCTAAAAATCCATGGGACTCTCAACTACAGCTGTGAAAGTTAAGCAGAAGACCCTAAATATCCATGGGACTCTCAACTATAGCTATGACAATTAACTAGAAAACACTAAAAATCAATGGGACTCTTGACTATAGCTGTGAAAGCTGACGAGAAAACCCTAAAAATCAACAGGATTCTCGTTCTCTCTCTGCCGTTTTGGTATTTGTCATCACCAAAACCTAAAGCAAAGGCTGGGAAACGCCGGTGAGAGCATAACGGCCTTGGCAACAGGTAGACCGTTGACTGTTGTGACAACAAGGGAAGGCAGTGCTGACATGGGATTTAGCAGTAGCAGGGTGACATTTTGAAAAGGGAGAGCAGATCTTTTATATTTGAGAGTGAACTGGTGGATCATGTACTCATGGCAGTATTTATTGTATAGATACGGTAGTTACGGTGACATGGAAGACTTCTCAAGAACTGTTTGGGACTGAACCTGCTTTTCATGAGTGTGAAGAGAATTCCACATTCCCCTTTCCTCAGTACTTTACTCCATATATCTTAATTGCAAGAGGCCCTTTCTTATATTAAGTCTTCACTGCTAGATCATTTTAATTCTGAAACTTGCAGTTCTTTTTTCCTGTCTAGTTACAGCATATATACCGATAAGCTTATTTTTGAAAGACTACATTGCCACTTTATCTCCATTACTCATAAGATCCTTGTGGTGTATTTCTCAGAAATAAAGTCTATACAAAGACGTGAGGGTGCTTACTGCTCTATGTAAAAGCAGGGTACAAGCAGTGTAGTTGTGTGATAGTCTATCTTTGCTGTAAAGGAAAAAACCAGCATCTTTTACTGTCCCATTGGAAAACTAAGTCTTTCTGTGTCATGAGCTATTTGTAACAGGTTTCATTTCCCAAAGAACAGAGTTCTACAGAATAACACAGAATTCCCCTGAGTAATAGTTTGCTTTCATACCAGTATGCTTACGTGTGGGTTTTTTTACCTAGTTACTGTTCTAACATATGTCTCACACATAGAAATTGCATTTGGCGGGACTGATGACTCATTGTTCTAACAGTCCTGAAATTGAGAAAATGGACCAAATTTAGTACTGGCAAAAGTAAGAGGAAACCCGCTGGTTTCAGCGAAGCTATGCCTCCTTGTGTTAGCTCGCTCTACAGAGGAATTTGGTAACCCATTTGTTTGCAGATGACTGTTTCACAGTAGCAGCCAGGCTATCAGAGTCATTGCTGTGCGGCACCATGCTGGAAATCTTGGAAACGACATTGAAGGGGTGAACTCACTTATATCAGCCCTGAGTCCTTGCAGCCGTGCTACAGGGCCAGCTCTCCTGTTTGAGGTCCGAGATCCCTGTGCTGCATGGCGTGACAAGCTTCGTTAGCTCGCTTGATGGGTTTGAGCTATGACTAGGAGAAAGAAAGTCCCAGGACCCTCGATTAGTTCATTGCATTAGGTGTGCATTACTTGCCTGTTCTGTGGTCTGCTGTTTACAGCTCTTCAGTGTGTGGTAACCTTTAACAGATGAAGAGCTGTGGTAGACATTCAGCTGAAGTGCTACATTTCTAGGTTGAGATGCCCATGGCCGTGACACAGGCTGCATGAAGCCTGTGTTCTGTAGCACCTGGTGCGCTCAAAACACGGTGGCTGACTGCAGTGGTGAGTGCAAGGTACTTCGGTGTATCAGACTTCTGGGACAGGCACTTAAAACTGAAGCACACAGAGCTAACAACCACCCGTGAAAAATTCAATTTAAGTGACATTTTCATCATCTCGCATGGGCACTGCTAGAATCTTGGTTTTTAGGCAGAAATTAACTGCCTTAATTTTGAGATTGCTGTCTCATTTACCAACACCTTCAGTACTGGTCTCAGCAGTACTGGACCACCCTGAGAGTCAGTAAGTAAACTCCCCGTTTTGTGCCGCTGGTATCCTACCACACACTGAAGAAGGTCTTACCGGGGGCTTCTCTTCTCCATTTCAGGAGTATCACACAAGTAGTCACTCCTTCACTGCTGTCACCTCACTGTCATGCGCTGGACCCCACCAGCCACGCACTCCCGAGTCCGTGCCTTACATCATGGTGTTTGCTTGTGACTGTTGTGGTGCGTACTCGGACCTGAAATGGTGGGACACCTCTCCTCTTCACAGTCCTTCCTCTGGGAACAGCGGGAGTAATGCCAAGCTTGTACTGATTGAATTTTTAAGCCACTTACCCTCTTTATATCTAAATTAAAGAGAGTGGGCCTAAAGTCCGGCTTGAAGAGCAATGTGCTGTAGGAGTGCCCTCCTCAGTGAATTTGTTTGCTCCACCTAACAGTTCAGTGGGGGAGAATTGGTGCCGCGCACAACTCTCTCTGACCGAGTGTGGTGGGTTGACCCTGGCTGGACACCAGGTGCCCACCAAAGCCTCTCTATCGCTTCTCTCCTCAGCTGGATGGGGGAGAGAAAATATAACGAAAGGCTCGAGGGTCAAGATAAGGATGGAGAGATCACTCGGCGATTACCATCATGGGCAATACAGACTTGACTTGGGGAAAATTAATTTAATTTGTTATCAATCCAATCAGAGTAGGGTAATAAGAAATAAAAACTAAACCTTAAAACACCTTCCCCCGACCCTTCCCTTATTCCCAGGCTTAACTTCACTCCCAATTCTTCTACCTCCACCCCGAGCGGTGCAGGGGTCGGGGCGTGGGGATTGTGGTCATGTGGTCAGTTCATCACACATTGTCTCTGCTGGTCCTTCCTCCTCAGCGGGAAGACTCCTCACACTCTTCCCCTGCTCCACCGTGGGGTCCCTCCCACGGGAGACACCTCTATGAACTTCTCCAATGTGAGTTCTTCCACGGGGTGCAGTGCTTCAGGAACAGACTGCTCCAGCGTGGTTCCCCCATGGGATCACAAGTCCTGCCAGGAAAAGGGCTCCAGTGTGGGCTCCTCTCTCCACACAGCCACAGGCCCTGCCAGGAGCCTGCTCCAGCACAGGCTCTCCACAGGGTCACAGCCTTCTTTGGATGAATCCACCTGCTCCAGCATGGGGTCCTCCCTGGGCTGCAGGTGCATATCTGCTCCACCATTAATCTCCATGGGCTGCAGGGGGACAGCTGCCTCATCATGGTCTTCACCACGGGCTGCTGAGGAATCTCTGCTCAGGTGCCCGGAGCATCTCCTCCCCTCCTTCTTCACTGACTTTGGTGTCTGCAAAGTTGTTCCTCTCACACATTCTCACTCCTCTCTTCTGGCTGCTGCCATACAGTCTTTTTTTTACCCTTCTTAACTATGTTATCCCAGAGGCGCTTCCCCCATTGCTGATGGGCTCGGCCTTGATCAGCAACAGGTCCATCTTGGAGCTGACTGGCATCGACTCTATCAAACATAGGGGAAGCTTCTAGCAGCTTCTCACAGAAGCCACCCCTATTGCCCCCTCACTAGCAAGAATTGACCAGGCAAGCCCAATACACTGAGGTACTCGCTGTCCTCAGAGTTGCTCTGTAAGGGCGGCGTACTGTAACCTAAAAGGGACTCTAAGTTATTGACACATTTCTTTTTCTGTAGCTCTTCATTCCAGTTCCCTCTCTTTCTCTTTTTTCATCTGCTTTATTTATTTTCCTCTCCTTTATCGTTTGTCCCTCTCCTTTCTCTGTGCCTTTCTTTCCCAGTTCCCTCTTTGTCATTGCTTCTTTCCTCTGCTTCCCTCTAACATCTTCTCTGTTGCCATTTGCCTCATTCCTCCCACACTCTTTGGCTTGTTTCTCCCTGTCCTGTCCTTTGTTAATTAGTGCATTCTTGGACTTCTGAAGGAAACTGTTTCAAGCAACAGGGCATTAAAGAACAAGCAGCATCTGCAGGAATAACCTTGTTCTTTGAACTCCTACCACCACTTGACAGCAAAGCAAAGCTGGCAGGAGTAGCTTCTCTATTTTTTTCCCCGATTAATTAAGAGAAGAGAGGTAGTAAGAAGGAAAGCAAGAGTGGGTGGCCATAGCGAGGGAAGAGGGCAAGCAGGGGAGGATAGGAGTGTAGAGAAGCCAGAGACAGGAAGATAAAAATAGTAGACTATAACTTCACTGGCTTCACAGAGGGAGTTTAGCAAAGCTACAGGACTGTAGCAACCCTCCACGGACACTCACCCGAGGATGTACTTTGCTGTTTCTGCCCCAAGACCTCCTCTCACGTCAGTCCCTTCCCATGCCACAGAGCCTCTCATCTCTGGGTTGGCTCCTCTGTCTTGCTTAAATGTTCCATTGCTTTGGACAAGCCTGGCTAAAGTGCTACTGACAATGTAAACATTCCTGTAATGGTATCAGTCATCACCACCCCTTGAGTTTCAACAAAACATAAAACAAAACAAAACCTGAAATTGAGATTTTAGTTACAGTATTGCAGAAATGTGGAAAGGCAAAGTCAGGAACAGGTAGGTAGCTACAAATACCTTCCAGTACCTTCCAGTACCTAGAGGGGGCCTACAGGAGAGCTGGGGAAGGACTTTTTACTAGGGCATGTAGTGATAGGACGACGGGGAATGGCTTCAAACTGGAAGAAGGTAGATTTAGATTACATATTAGGAAGAAATTTTTCACTGTGAGGGTGGTGAGGCACTGGCACAGGTTGCCCAGAGAAGCTGTGGATGCCCCATCCCTGGAGGTGTTCAAGGCCAGGCTGGATGGGGCTTTGAGCAACCTGGTCTGGTGGGAGGTGTCCCTGCCCATGGCAGGGGGGTTGGAACTAGATGATCTTCAAAGTCCCTTCCAACCTAAACCATTCTGTGATTCTATGAAATAACACAGCAGAACTTACTGTTACAGCCACAGGATTGCATTCCTTTCTCTGACCAGTTTCGTTGGGTTGTTTCTTGCTGATTAACTGATTATTTTGCAAAATCTCTGTAAAACCACAGGTAAACTAACCAAGGTTTTCTGTGGGAAAAGCAAAGGGAAGTCTTGACAGCAAACCATTATAATAAGTCAGAGTTTTGTTGCTGACTTTATGATGCAGAATTGAGATAGAGTAAAAAGATATGGTGAATAGCTCCAATTAACTTTATGTTTTTATTAACCTTTTTTCTTCCTGACAAGCAATTTATTTTGTTTTCCTTTTGGTCCAGTTTCTTATATGGCATTTATGTGGGTTTAATGAAGAGAGTTCAAAAGATACCTCTATATAGAAAATAATATTCCTGAAAGAGACTCCATAAGCCATTAATAAAGTACAGAAAGCAGAGATCTCATGCAAAGAGAAAAGCAGATACTTCCTTTTCATAATTTCCTTAACATACAACAAGATGAAGAATAGAGTCCTTGTAGTTTCAAGTCTGCTAAAACTGAGGACGGGTGCAGTTAGATTCTCCTGCTCTTTCAAGGACCACATGACAACATGTTATTGGAGGTAGAATCTCCTAATCCAAAAAGAATTTGTGATGTGCTCGACTTAAAGATCTACTTGTGTTCCACATAACCTACAGCCAGGATAAACTCCTGGATGTTTTTAGGCATGACATTGGGGTTTTTCTCTTGTCTTCAGTAGGACTTGCTGACATAGGAAATACATATGGTCACTTGTTTCTTCCCTTCCTGTCAGTACGACAGTCTAATATAGCAGAATCCTTGCTCCTTTTTTTTTTTTTATAATCACCAAAATTAAACAGAAACACAGAAAAATGCTCTGTTTTTTTTTCTTTTTATGTGAGCTAGATGTAACCTTGAAATTGATGGGTGGTGTTCTATGCTGCAAGTACAAAAGTATAAAGTCTACTAAAAACAAACATATAACAAAGTCATATAAACATATAAATGGAACAGCAAGTTCTAGGGTTTTAAGATGTTCTTAAAAAGGCAAATGTACAATATGTACCTTTCTTCAGAAGATCACCTTTAAGAACAGTATGTGTTGTAAATGCTGAAAACAGGTGTCAGGGAACACTGTGGGCTGAACTCTCTACTGTGTCTGTTCAAGGTACAGATGTTGTTAGCTGGGTAAAGCTGTAGTGGACTTCTATCCTAAAAATAAAAAAAAAAAAACCACAAAACAAACAAGAAAGCCAATGACAAATGTGGGGCTTTTCTAGGTGCTATTGGAATGAACAATCATACCCCCCTGAACATCAGTAGGGATTTTAATTTAGTGCCTTTATTTTTCCTTGTTTCTTTGTTTTTCCATCCTTTGATGCCTCACCTCATAGTTTATATTTGTTTGGAGGACAGTTATTTTTCTCTTGGTAAATATGACCGAATTCCTAAGATGTTTGCTCACCATCTTAAAGAAACAGTGAGTGACTGCTTAACTACTGCGACTGAACTACAAATCTCCAAGTCACTTTAATAAGAAGCCTTTATTTGAAGAAAGTGTTAAAAATCAGGTTTACTAATCTGTTGTTAAGATAAAATGCCTTCATGTAACATATTTTAGAGAATTAGACAATGCCTCTGTCCATTTTAGCTTGAGAATAAAAAGTGCCAAAGTTTTTATCCTGCTTAAAGGCAAATACCCTCTGCTATGCCACCCACATGTACCCAATCTGTCGGAAAACTGGAACTATGTATTCCTTTAGGATTGAGAACATAATTCTTTAGCTGTCAGATTATTCTGACAAATTACATTATAATTACTTCCTCATTAATTTCTGTGACAAATGTTGATCTAAAGAGAACAGGGAAGGATGTCTTTCATTTAAAATCATCAAAACATGAACAACTGAGATTTCCTCTGAACACTTGAACGTTCATTAATATTTGGGTATGCTAACATGATCATTCCTATTGCATATAAGCAAAGAGAGATTTCTAGCACCTGTCTCTTTCAGATATGACAATTTCATTTCCTTCTTGAACATGTTAAAATAACATCTTTTCTTTTTGCAAGGAAGTATTTTTCTCTCTGATGGTATGAGGCATGATCCATAATTGGTCTAACAGCATGAAAAAATAGAAGCTCTCGTTCTGAGAAGTTGTTTAAAGTGTGACAAAAGTATTCATAATGGAATACACTACATTCCTAGAGTATGGGGTCCTCAAGGAAGGTAAAGAACAAATAACAACTCCAACCTCTGTGATAAAGCATGAGGGATGGGAATAATTTGCAACCTGAAAAGAAACGTAGTTTCCTTTTGAAGCAAAAGAGAGATTGGAAAGGAATTGCCTCTCTTCAGGATCCAGTCCCCTCTTTGAGTTCATTTTTGGCTGCTGGCAGTCTCACCCTAAGCATCGGGCCTGACACAGCAGAGGGAAAATCTGTGCATTATCCCATCACCATACGAATGCTACAGTTTCTTGATGCATCTGTGAAAAAGCAGGAGAGGAAAGAATTGCACACATGATTCAAAGGCACTTTGTGATCAGATTTGTAAATCTTGTTGCAGCTTGGTTCAGCCATTGGGGTAGAGTTGTTTTCTCTCCTCAAAGGTATTTGAGTCTCCCACTCTGGAGATATTAAAAACCCGCCTGGACGCCGTCCTGTGCAACTTGCTGTAGGTGACCCTGCTCTGGGAGGGGGGTTGGACTAGATGATCTCCAGAGGTCCCTTCCAACGCTGACTATTCTGTGATTCTGTGATTCTGTAGAGTAACAATTCCAGCCTGCAGCAGAGAATGAAATCTGTTAAGTTTGGGTAACTGATCTGTTTGTACACAATGGACAACTTGCACCAGAATGTCATTGCAAGCAAGAGAATAACCTGTATCAACTCTTACCCACAAAGGAACGGGGAGGCTGCATTCATTATGCTTGCTTTGCCCAAGGAGTTATTAAAGTGCAGTCAGACTCTGCAATTCTGCAAGATTCTGAAAGATAGGAGATGTTGGGTCAAATCCCAGTTCTGCAGCTATCTTGCCCTGGGACCGTGGACAAAATTGATTGTTTGAATCTATACACCTTTCCCATAGTGGGTGAATTACTGGCAGAACTCTCATTGATTGGGAAGCTCCCAGGGTTTTTCCCACTGGGTGATACCTTAACATACAAGTGCTGTTTCTATGTGTGCATCTAGGAAGTGTGATCACGGCTTTTATTTTTATTTCTTTGGTACCCTTGAAAGACCTTTTGTAGCTCTGGAGAATGAGCTGACCTCTTTTGTTCCCCTAGCCTGAAAAAGGTCATATTTTGTTTAACTAACCTTTGAAAACACCAGGCCAAATTCTACTCCCACTGCACCATTCAGAATGGCTGCGGAGTAACTCTGTCTCACAGCTCTGTAACTGAGAGCAGTATTTTTACCCAAACCTTTCCATCTTCTAACTTGTAACAGGTCAACGTCTCAGTATGCCCAAGGGTGCAGACAGTCATACCTCTTATATGCTGTAGTGTTAGTTGTATTCTAGATGTATAGGTGCTTTAATAGCAATATTAGTTCTTTGGTTCAGCTGCAGTGTAACAGAGAGGACCTGGACTGCTAAAGTGGAGATGCTCGAGTCTCAGCTGCTCTTCAAGAGTTGGACTCTTTTTTGGCTGATATTTTTTCATCTGGTCAATACACAATAGTAATTATATTTCATTTGCACTTTAAAACTGTGACTTATACCTTCCTCGTTACATCTTCTGGTGGTTTAGTTTCCAATACTTCTTTCTTCTTCAGAAGCTTCGTGCTTTTTTGGTTTTTTTTTTTATTTAAATGTCTTTCCTTNCACTAGAATAGTGCTCTGAACTTTAAAAACTAATTTTCAGGACTTCTGTCATTTTTTTCCATTAGATTTTGGCATAGCCTCAACACTATAGCAGGCTAAATAAACTTTGAACTAATATACTTACACAAGATTGTAAAATACGTGAAATTACTTCGTTTTTATGATTTTTCAAAGAGAAAGCTTCGAATACAAGCTTGGACAATGTATTCATTATAAATAAGAAGAGGCAGGCCGTGCAAAACTTTTGGATATTGTTTTAATAAAAGTCTTCATTTTGGGTTCCATTTTGACATGCTTCTATTTTGTGCTTCTTTAACATGTTACTTTCTTCCTAGCAAAGCAAGAGGTAGGGTATGTCTAGCCTGTAGTTCACTGAGACTCTGGTTCCTGGAACTTTTGGGTTTGTTCCTTTAATTTAAATTGAGGATACAAGTACATATAAAAGGATGAAACTGCAAAAGGGCTGCTTCCGGCCATAGGCATCAGAGATTTGTTTTCACATAACAGTTGCTTGCACAAAGCTGAGACTGTATTTTGAAGAGATGAAGAAATGAGGTGGGAGGTTTCTTTCTCACAGAGGCTTCCGCATCATATAAAAATCAGACCGATGTTTGTCCTGACTTCTGAGAAAACCCATCATTTTGGCACACATGGTTTTTGTTCTTCCATTATCTTAACAACAAATGTAAAAAGGAAAAAAAAATCCCACCATCAGTTCCTTGTGGAGCAGAGTTGGTATCCAGAACACTAATCAGGCGTGGATGGTACAGGATAGAGGACAGAGAGGATGCAGTAGAGTGCTGCTTCCAGCCATGCTCTAGCTGCTCTGTGGACCTTAATTTCTAGGAACACCAATCCAGCATCTTTCTTAGAAAATACATTCCCTCAAATAATCAACAACTTAAAATTAAGTCAGTACTATGTCAAAACGGATATTAAGCAACCTTTGTGTGTGTCTTCATTCCAGAAAAAAATATCCTGTATCTTCAGGCACTGTTACATAGCAGTCAGAAATGTGTCAAGTGTTCTCTTAAAACTACTTCCATTTCATATTCCCATTGGTAAATCCCACAATGAGTTTCAAAACTTCATTTACCTGGTCTAGTGGGAGGTGTCCCTGCCCATGGCAGGGGGGTTGGACCTTGATGATCTTCAAGCTCCCTTCCAACCTAAACCATTCTATGATTCTATGATTTCTCTTGTACTTAAAAGCTTTTTTTTATTATTTTTTTATTTCCGGGCTAAATTTCTACATGGCTAGAGTACATCCATCTGTTCTTCTGGTGATGTTCTTCTTTAGATAGAATAGCTCTTCTTTCTCACAGATATTTACCTCAATGGTAGAAGCAACAGCCACGTTGCCTTTCTTTGAGTCTTCTCTTCACATGGGGGTCCATGTTTTTCTAATACTATACTCGTACAGCTGTTCTCTGGACCTGCTCTCATTTAGTCTTTTCTAAGATGGAAGTGGAAAGCTGTCAACTGTCCCAGACAAGGTTTCCCCATGCATAGTGGCTTTAGTATTTCCATCTTCTTAGTGGAATGACCTTGCCTGTTATGCTCTGTGATTGCATTCACCTGTCACCTGACCAGCCACAGTGATGCTTCATAAATGGGGATTAATGTGCCCAGGTGCCTTAGCGCTAATGTCGTGTTCAGTCATGGAGTTCCTAGCTTATATTGGCTTTGTCATTGCACTTCTACACTCCTCTTCTCAGAAAATCCACTTCTTCCAGTATGGAATTCCAGTCTCTGCAGATACTGACTTCACCTCTTTCTTATGAATAAGGTAGTCCTATTGGCTGTGCCAAGAAAACAAATAAAACTAAGTAATTCAACTGCTTCTAAGACTTATCCTTGAGGACCTCCATGATTAGCTGTATCCCCCTCTGCTTCCTGAGTCTGCAGGAGTAGTATCACCTTGCCTTTAGCAAGTTCCTTCATAACTTCGCAGTTCTTGAGCTATCCCACATCCATACTTTCATTCCAGGAAAAAGGAAAGAAATTATAATCCATTTTAGGCTGGATGAGGTGAACTCAAAATTCATACAATATTCAGACTGTGAAACAGGCAGCTCCCAAATTCAAAAGACTGCTTTTTGGTCACTGTCAAGCAGAATGCTTCAACCTAAGCATGACCCCTAAGGATTGAAATGCACGAGGGTTGAATTTCAAGGGTAGAAATTAAAAATTATGTTTGACATCACACAGAATCTCACATTCTTTGCTGAGTTGGCGTCTGTATTACTACAAAGTGTCACTCTTGTATTGATTTGTGATACATCAGTGTAAAAACATAACTGGTCATGGCTGAGGTGCTCCAGAGTCCACAGCAGCATTCTGAATCCTTCTTTTGTCTCATGTGAGCTTGGGGTTTCAGCTCCATCTCCCACCTCCGCTGAGGCTGTTGCAGAGGTTTAGCTTTATCCCCATTGAAGATATACCACCACAGCTTTCCCTCATACTTGTCACCTCTAGTAGCTAACAATTTTAGCTGCTAGAGCTCTAAACAAAGGTCGTTAATGAAACCAGGACCCAGACTGCCTGGAGAAATACCTGGCAAGACTGTGGATAACAATAATCTCACTTGGTATTTCCTCCTTTGGCTCCTCCATATGATCTCTCACAGGAGGACAGTGCAGAAACACCAGTGTAGACTTCACTATGGTGAGAAGGTGCAAACAAGAAGCTTCCTTTGCATCCAGACACAGAAGGGAACCCATCAATGAGCCACCACTCTTTTTAAGCGGGTTGAAGAGGGGGACAATTAAGACCTACACCCACGTATTTAAGTACAGACCTTCTTCGCTTAGGAATCAGGTCTGTAAAAGAACCTGCATCCTAGGAAGAATCTTGCAAAGTGAATAATGAAAGTTCCCACTCTGAATAAATAATGATAGCAGAGTAAGGCCTGCTGGTTGGTCATCACATTAAAGACAGTTATCATGGTAGACCTGCAGGTGAAGGTAGAAGACACAGGATCAGGCCGTGAACGGAGAGAGCAGGCTGAAGGCTGCTGAGGCTTTTTTTGAGTCACTCACTCAAATGCGATTGATTGCAGTGCCCTGAAGGACTCACATAGAAATTGAGATCTAATTGGGTGCAAAAAAAAATAAGTGAAAAGCACCAATGAGTTGAAGCAGGAGCAGGGTCATCTCCCCAAGGGCTGCAAGGGGCTGAAGGAGAGGGCAGGTTTTTCCCCAGCAAGAAGCACCAGGACCTGAGGTTCCTGCACTGGAGGTCTGTGCCCCGTGTCCCAGGGAAGGGGGTTCCTCAGGTCTCTCAGGCAACCCCCCCATTTTCCCAGAAATGGCTCGGTTTCCCCAAGGGGGCCTCCGTGCCAAGTCAAGGTGGCATTCATTTATGACCAGGCATGGGGGCAAAGGAAGTCTTCCTCGGAGGGGAAGGGCACCGGGAAGCTGCATCTGCGGGGAAGGGGCGGGGGGGGAGCAGGTTCCCCCTCCTCAGCCCGCAAACTCCGGGGTAAGCCCGCTAGCCGCCGCCGGGCTGCGGGCAGGTCTGCGGGGAGAGGCTCCGCGCCTCTGCCCGCCGGGCCCGAGGAGATGGGCAGAGTTTTAAGAGGGGTGGTGGGATCTCTGCCCTGTCCCCCCGCGGGCTGCGAGGAGCCGGGAAGGCGACACTTGCGCGCTCCCATCCCCGGCGTAGCGGTTGCCGGCCCCTGCCCTTAATGAGATTCTTTGAAATCCCCCCCCGACCCCGGAAAAAAAAAAAAAAAAAAAA
>VUYV01000164.1:629283-666106 GCA_008711295.1 Anarhynchus alexandrinus | reverse complement strand
CCCCCCCCGCCTCGGCCGGCCGGGGGGAAAGGTGTGGTGTCTGGTTTTTTTGTTTTTCTTTACCCCCCCTTTTCTTTCCCCCGTCCCACTGAAGTTCTCCCTTCTTCTCCCGTCCAGGAGGGTCCGAGTCCAGCCAAATTCAAAACGGGAAAAGGATGAGGACAGCTTTCACCAGCACCCAGCTCTTGGAGCTGGAGAGGGAATTCTCGTCCAACATGTACCTGTCCCGGCTGCGGAGGATCGAGATAGCCACCTACCTGAACCTCTCCGAGAAGCAGGTGAAAATCTGGTTCCAAAACAGGAGGGTGAAGCACAAGAAAGAAGGCAAAGGCGCCCAGCGAAACTCGCACGGGGGCTGCAAGTGCAGCACCAGCCAGGGGCATTACCCCAGGTCGGAGGACGAAGAGTCTCTATCCCCCTCATCGGCTACCGAGGATAAAGAGATCTCCCCGTTATGAGCCCGACCCGCAGCACCGGGGCCCGGTCCGGAGCGGGGCGGCGGCGCGGCGGCTCACCTGGCACCGCTGCCCCGGGGGACAGCAGCCCGCCCACCGGGAACGGGCTGGCCCTCGCCGGCCGGGAGGTTCATTCTCATCCCTTCGCTGTAATAGAGAGAGAGAGAAATATATTTTTTGGAATGTAAATGTTTTAGTCTTGAGAGTTCAACTAAAACGTTATTTATGTAACCCCAGGAGCGGGCACCTGCTCTGCCTAACGTGTAACACGGGACTGGACTCGCACGGCCCTGGGTGCCTCCCCCCGCCTCCCCCTCCAGGCAGTTTAAAGGAAAAAAAAAAAAAAAAAAAAAAAAACCAAAAAAACAACAGAAAAACCCAACAACGTATTTGGAACCGAAAGACGAGGCATTAAAAAACTGAAAAGCAAACAAAAACCTGTAGGGCTGCGAACCTCCTGGACGGACTTCTTAACAAGAGTAAGGAAAGGAAGCGACGAAGATCGGTCGTTTGGGTTTGGGACGGCGGTTTGTTTGTGAATAGTTTTATTTAAAATTTATATTTATATTTATTTAAATAAATGACATCAGACAAGAATTTAATTTTTTTCTTCTCCCCCCCTTTTACCCCACCAAGTACCAGCCCAGTCCGAGCAGCGAAGGTGGGACTGGCTGGGGCAGGGTGCGTTTCTTCGCAATCCTTTGTACGGTGAAAACATTGGTGTATATGTGTCCGACCTCCGTAAAGACTAGAAATAAATGCCATCGGCTACTAACCCGAAGATGTTTTCTGTTCCCCTGCGCCTCGGGCCGGCTGGGGGGCGGAGGAGGGTGAGGGGGGGACCCCGCTCCGGCCGAGCGGAATGCAAATGAAGCCGCTTTTCTAAGCCGAGCAGCTTTGTGTTATTTTCCAGCCCTCGCCGCGGCTGACAGCTTTCTCCCGTCTGCTCGCCCGGTGGCAACCGCGCCGGGGACACCCGGCTGCTGCTGGCCCCGAGCCGTCGCTCCGGGGGCCAAATCCTGCCACTGCTTTGGGAGGTCCATCCTTATCTCCTGGCAGGGGGCTGGTGCAGAATGGGATGGAGCTGGAGTCGGTCAGTCCCAAAAGAGCCTCTTTATAACTTTTTCCTGGTTCCTGCAGTCCTGGCAGATGGCATATGAGCAGACCAGAAGTGCCACTCGCACACTGTGTTATTCCCCACTCACGCCTTTTTCTTGGGTGGGTTTCCCACCAACCCCACCTACACTTTTGACTTCAGCCTCCGAAACTATTGCAAAACTTTTTAGGTAAATAATTCCCTGCACAGTCCCTATATTTCTCGTGTTTGATCCCTAACCTTGGACCTTTGGCTCGGAGGGATGTCTCTGATTTCACTTGCCTGCTCTGCTTCTAATCAGAAAAGAAGTAATAAGCCTGTGTGGGGGTTCTGCTGCCATGTGAATAACCCAAGCACCCTGCGTGCTGGAGAGAGATGCAGCCCCAGTGCAGTGACTCCCTCACTGCCTGATCGTTTTGGAGGAGACATCAGGTGCATGGGCAGGTTTGGGGTAGGATGGAGGGGGGCTGGTGTGGGCACAGCCCAACAGCCTGGACCTGCAGGGCTTGGGGCAGAAGCAGTGCCCAGCACACCTGCAGCGTGGCAGGAGGGGAAAGGAACGGCAGGACCAAAGTTTCTAGCCTGGACTTGGAAAACAGACAAGATCTCACTCCTCCATTTCACAACCATCTCACTGCCTCAGGTGTGGGCCCATACAGAGGCCAGCAGCCCACATCCCAGCTGAGTGGCTGGGGACGTTGTTTACCCAAGTGGCAGTCAGTCCCCTCACTCACCAGGCTGGGGAGACCAGAGGGCCAAAGGCTCGTGGGCCTTGTGACTTCTTCCCAGGGGACCTCATGGAGGGCCTGGCCGAGGGGGCTGCCTCCTCTTGCCCTAAAATTTGCCATGGTGGGCTCTGGCAACCTGTTGTTCCTCTGCTCCACTTCACCTGTGTCTAGCTTGCTCCTATAATCCCACTGGGTCTTTTCCAACCCAGAAGCTCTGGGACGAGGCGTTAGCACCACAGAAGGTCCTGCCCACCCTCTCAGCAGTGTCATTCCTTTACAGGAGGGAGGCAACAGGCCTGTAGCAGCTGGGGAAGGCAAAGCTCTGCTGGGGGAGAAAAAGCATCACAACCTTTCAAACCTAATCTAGGTGAAATTGCAGAACTCAAAGATATTTTAAATCTGCAAAGATATTTCTTGGTAAAGTGTATCTGTTCTCAGTGTAACTCTGGGGAAGTACGCAGCTTGGTGAATAAATGGATATTTTCCTCTGCTTCTAGAATTCACCTCCTCCAGAGATACAAAAGAAGGGATCTCTTCATTGCAGTATTTAACAATTTCTTTAAAATAAAAGGAAAATGAAATTAGTTAATATTTCTTGTAGTAATCAATGTTTGCAGGTACCTTTCAAAGGCTGAAAGGAAATAGTGACATATTATTGCACACAAGCTATACTGCCGAGACAGTTGTCATCACCAGATTTCTCTTTATTTCAAAGTAAATGTTTCCTGTTAAAATTTTTGGAAAAGAGGAATGACGTGATGGTTTGCCCCAACATATCTCAGAAGGCTGGCACAACACTCAACCTGGCCCTAGCACAGGGAGGCCAAGCCAGTGTGACAGGAGCACTGCTGGAAGTTGTATGTACCCTAACTTGTAGGGTACCTAACGTTTGGTAGGGTTTTGAAGTCCAGCATTCAACAGTTAGAAAAAAAAATTTCCAAGGTAAATTTAATTCATTCACCTTGTGCCCTGACGTTATAATATGTTGGGGTTTTTTCTTCTTTCTATTATTTTTTTCTCTCACAAAGTGCAAAGTGCAGTCCCCCCCTACACACACCTCATTCAGTGCCCAAGACAGACAGTGTTCAGCCCCCTGTTTAATATTCCTCTTATCATTGGTTTTCTAAGGAAAGAAGGATTATGCGGTCTCTCTGCTTATCTGTCTGCCACTTACCCTCATCCCCTCGTAACTCTTAAGCCCAGTGATCGATGCCAACCCGCCGGCTGACATGATCGTTCTGTGATGGTCTCCAAGATGTCAAGTCCCTACGAGTTCTGCATAGCTCAGCAGCAGGCTGGGCTGGGGGGACAGACCCGGGAGAGACCTCAGCTGCCACCATCCAGTCTGGCAAGAATCGGGTACCCCATAACTGGAGGGCAGTGGGATGTCTTATGCCTGACAGCCTGCTGGAGGAGGATGTCCATAGGGGAACAGGGTGGTATCACAGAGGCAGACCTTGAGGCAGAGAGTATGGTCAGTAACAGGGCTGGGAACAGAAGCTATAGAGGAGGCTGAAGGGCCTGGGGGACATGGGACAGCACCCAAGAGAACAGCTTTTTCCTTTTACCACCCAGTGTGAGCCCAAGCCTTATTTGTTGCAAGCGCAGTGAATAAGAAACAAATGCTACCCTCTTATTTCTCTTTGGTACTTGTCACGACGATGTTGGAGAGTGCTGGAAACATGACCGCGTTTATCTCTATCGCTCCCGTGGGAGCAATAAATTCGCTTCTCTTTAGAGGTCGACAACGGAGCCTCGGAGGGGTTCAGACTGCCGCTGCAGCACTGCCCTCGCATCGTGCAACTTCCCAGCCTTATTCCCGGTTTTAGCACCGGATATATCCCAGGCGCGGTCCCGACACACTCCAGCTGCAGTTACTGCACTTACTGCGCGTTACCCACCAGATGTGCCCCTCTCCGGACCGTCAGGAGAAGAGGAGCAAGTGGCGGGGAGCTGCGACGGCTGCTGCTGGAGCCGCTCGTCTCGGTATCACTCGACAGCAGAGGAGCTGCCGGTTCCCCGGGGCGGTGGGTTTCAGGCGGCGGTGGGTGTTGGGCAGGTATTGGACGGCTATGCAAACATAGCATTCCTCCAAGAAAGCTTCCCCCCCTTACATGTTTATTTGCTTCCTTTGGGAAGCAATTGGGGTAGGACTAGATGATCAGAGGTCCCTTCCAACCCTGACTATTCTGTGATTCTGTGATTCTGTAATTCGATTTAACCCTTTCCAATTAAAAAGAAAAACTCGGAGGAGGAAAACATCCCTCTGGAAGAGTCTCCCTGACCTTGTTCTGCACAGCCGAGATCAGACCCACGGCACAGCCCTCTCCGGTTGTGGACCCTCTCTTTGAACCTGCTTACCGTGCTCTGGGCGGACCTGATTGCCCAAGGGCAGCGCCGGCTGAAGGCACCCCTCTCTCCCGCTTGCTCTCTCCAGTCCTTCCCTGGTGTCCCCCCGTCCTCCCCTCCCCGGGCGCTGCTGAAGCCTTTCCCCGCCGCCGGAGCTCTCACCGCAACGCCCATCACCGGCGTCTCGCACCTCCCGCCTCGGACTTGGGGCAGCGCAGCCCTTGGTGGCAGCTCCCTCCTCCCACCCGCAGGACGAGGCCACGGCCTGAAGGATCAGGCCCACTCGGGAGTTTCTATCGTGCCCACAGGGATAAAATCACCGGGGAAGGGGCGAGTCCGGTTGCCACCGCCTCGGGAACCCGGTGAGCATCCTATCCCCAGCCCGGGGGGGGATGCAGGCGGGGCGGGGAGCGCTCCCCTCCCGGATCCGGGGCCTGAAGCACGCAGTCCTTCGAGGGAAAAAAAANAAAAAAAAAAACAAATCCAGCAACACCCTCCCCAGGATGATAATTATTATTATTATGTCTTCGCGGCTGCTCGAAAGGGTAATCGTGAAGGTTTTGAGGACGAGCGCGGGGACGGGCACCCCGCAGCCCCCGCGCACCTCCCTCCGCCCCACCGGGTTTGGGTCCGGGGCAGAACCCCCGGGGCGGTTTTGCAGCCCTGTCCCGGGGGTGCCCGGTGGGTCCCCGGCCCTGGGAAAAGGGGAAATCCGTGCGCCGGGCGGCTGCCCGAGGGGGAGTCCCGCATGACAGCGGAGTAACAACCAGCCTGGACGGGATGTGCCNCCCCCAATCCCCCGCCCCGACCCCAGCCAGCATCTCCGGGGGGATTTAAGCTGTTGGAAGCCAACCCAAAGAGATCGGAAGCGTGTGCTGTGTGCTCTGGAAAAATAACTAGTTTCAGATTAATGAAGGAGTGACAATTTCAAGGCTAACGTTGGCACTGCCCAAGCCAGAGCGTGGGGAGCTCGCCAGGCTTTGCTTTATATTGTCTGCTTTTCTGAAGAGCAGACAAAGATGGATAGAGAGACATTGAAAAGCGGGAGGCGTATTTCAAACAGTTCAATAAAAGCGGGTTGTCACTTAAAGACAAGAACCATAGTGCTTTGATGACTTTGTATTAGCCTCACCGTTTCAAATAAGTGACTCGACTCTCTTTGCGGAATTCACCGAGTTTTAGTAGATGACACTTCAGTGAAGCCGCTTTAGGCAGGAACAAGAGCTTGTAACTGCGGGGCAAAACTCCTCTTCGGGCGGGTTTTGCAAAGATTGCCCACCCCGTCCCCAAACTAAGGTTAACCTCGGTAAAAGCGAGGTTTACAATTTACGTGTGAACCACTGGGGAGAGAGGGGGGGGGCGAACTCTTCGGCTCCGGCTGAATGTAAAGAGAGCGGAGGGGAGAGCTCGAAACGCCGGGAGAGAAGCGCTGCCCCCCCCGGCACAGCCCGGCGATCCGAGGGAGATGCTTTTAAAATCGCTTTTTACGCCCTCGGAGAAAGCACCAACGAGGGACGTTAAAAATAAAGTTCTATGTAATCCCCCCCGTGTCCTCACCCGCGCGGTAGCAGGCTCCCATGCGTCGAATACGTATTATACATATATATATATATATTTTTTTTTAAGACGGGGACCCCCGACTGCTGCAGCCCCCCAGGCTTTGAAGGCACAGCGAAAGGGCTTCACTGTGGGTTTGAGCGAACCATTTAGTCACTGTTTCATTAGGCACTATTTGAACCTTGCAACATGTGGTAATTTCTGGGGCAAGCTGAAAAGGGGGGATTATGTAGGAGGGACACAAGGAAATTAGCTAACGGTTAATTTAACTCGTTTTCTGGTAGAATTTTCGATACATTCCTAATTGACTGAGGAGGCAGGTGAAGTCTTCAGTTCCAGGCAGACTCATTCACGGTGAGAATAAATGGCTCTTTTTCAACTCACACTGCTCACAATATATCATCAGGGAAAAGACATGCAATGAATATGTTGATTTTTTTTTTAATTATTATTAATGGAATTACACCCTGCTACGCAGGTGTGAGGGTAAAAACTTACACTGAGATGAAATCAGATTAACAATGAAACGAGAATTTTATTAGCTTTCTATGTCACATAGACCTGGATTTAAACTGTCAAAACAAGAAACAAGAGGGGGAAAAAAGATACTCTGAAGGCAACAGTGCCAATCAACGGGCAGAAGTAGTAGCTTGGTATCCAAATAATAATTAGCTGTAATTCATGGTGAATATCCACACCCCACACTCTACGCTATTTATATCATATAGAGAATGTATGATTAGCCTATAATGGCAAATCTCTTTTGGGTGTGGGGTTTGCCAATTAACCCCAATCACCCCGATTTGCTATGAAATAGGAACATTTGTTCATAAGGTCCGAGTTTTAATAAAACATTAGATCGTGTTGGAAACCAACGCTGGCTGAGAGAGTCTTGCCGTGTTCACAAGGCAAAGGGGCCCAGACAGGTTTGGAGTGTCCCAGTGGCATTTGGGAGCAGCCCGGGGAGCAGCGGGACAGGAGCTGTGACCCTGGACCAAGGGGTGATGGGTTGGAGGTGGCCCTGGACTGGGGGCCAGCAGGTTGGAGGCGACTCTGCAATGGGTACCAGCGGGTTGGAGGTGACCCTGTACCAGGCACTGGTGGGTTGGAGGTGACCCTGCACTGGGGACTGACAGGTTGGAGGTGACCCTGCACCGGGCACTGGTGGGTTGGAGGTAACTCTGCATTGGGCACCAGCAGGTTGGAGGTGACCTTGCAGCAGAGGGCAGTGGGTTGGAGGTGGCCCTGCACCAGGCACCAGAGGGTTATAGGTGACCCTGCACTGGAGGTTGGTGGTGACCCTCACCAATGGGTTGGAGGTGACTCTGCACCGGGCAGCGGTAGCAGCGGCGCTACCTGGGCAGCATGCGGCGAGGTGATGGGCATAGCTGGGCAGGGACCCCGGCCAGGGGAGTCCACCACGTCTGCCAAGGGCCCCTTTGTAACCTGCTATAGAAAATGGAGGTATTCTGCATGACAAAGGCCAATTAAGCTGGCTATTCAGGACCTCTGCAGCTGGTAGCCCATTGGGAGAGTGGGAGGAAACGCGAATATATTAATTATGCAAAGGGGCGGTGAAAAATACCAACAACCGCGGTTCTGGGCTGGGTGTTGGGTATGTTTGTTTGGTTTTTTCTGTGTCAGTCCCGTTATTTATGTATGTATTTGGTGGCAGGGGCGGTGGGAGGAGAAGATGGGCACAAGCCCCAGCCCCCCAGGAGCATCCCCCGCTGGCCTCGGGGTGTTTGTGAAGAGCAGCAAGAGAGGCTGCCTGCCAGGCTGCAGGAGAGGGCTACAGGCTCTGGAAAAGCTGCCGTTTAATATACTAGCAAAGCTGTCAGTTTTCTCTAAGAATTCTCGCTCTTTTTAGTTTTTGTCACTCAACAGGGGTCAACTGTCAGCCTGCCAAAGGGCTTTCACAGGCTGAGGGGCACAAAACCCCAGGGCAGAATGAAGACCAGCCAAAGAAGAGAAAATACTGGAGATCTAACATTAAGATTGACCCAAGCAATCCATTTGATTTTCAATTTTACCTTCCCAAGCCAACAGGCTGTAATATATGTGTGGCTATAGTCGGTATGTAAAATGCAATTTCAGACTCCAAAATCCAAAGTGTCTGAGAAATATCTTGCATGACACGGTCACCTTACTCTAAATAATCCAACTCTTGTAATAGCAGATGAGTTTTGATTCAGAAGTATGTGCCACTGCACGCAGAACTGTGCTTGGGATCCCGCAGTCTTCAACCCTAGTCACAAATGCATGGATGTGACCACAGATGTTTCCCTTTTCTTCTGTAGAAGGATGCTGTGATAGAGCAAATTCAAGCTGGTTTTGTGCTATGAGTGCTCCCAATCTTCTCAAAATAGCACGAAGCTTAGGCCAGAATGTGGTCAGCCGTACATGCAGAGGATGCAAATAGCATTGAGCCAAGTATACTTGGCATAAGACACGTGCAATGCATTTGAACGAAAACTTGGTATTCGAATTTTTCTCCAGTATACTTAGATTGTAACTAACCTACCACCATTATGCCATTCCTCTAGAACAGCTGTCAGATCAGTCATGGCCTCATATTCTCAGTGTTTCTACAGAAAAGCCAGTAGATACCCTCAGTTTAGGTACCGTACAGGAGGGATACATTACTTTTTGTTTCAATTCACCTGAAAGACCAGTCCTGGCTTATGATGCATATTCTGGAGTGGATAGACAGGGATCCTATACTGACTTTCATTAAACTAGTAATAGTAAAGACACCATGAAGTCTTTAGACATGCAAGTGACAACTGAATTCAGGAGAACTGTGTTGGTGAGTCAATCTTGCTTGTGTAAAAACTCCCCACCTCTGAGGGCGAGCGGGGAGAGTAGTGGAAAAAATTTCTACTTGATGTCAACAGCATCAATTTTCATGGTGTTGTCATCACTTTCACCTGCTCCCATAGTTTTGAGATTGCATTTTTTTTTATTCAGTCAAATGAAAGATGTATTTTAATGAATTACTGAATTAATGAACAGCCATCAGGAGTTTGTTGGACCTGCCATTTTTTCACAGGCAAAATATACCAGCTCTAAAATCATTATATTAAAATGCCACTCCCACTAAGAAAAGATCACAATACAGAGGGTGGGGTTTTTTTATTTTTTATTTCCTGTTTTCTCTTGATAAAAACATTTTTCAAGACCTGATTTGTCTTTTGTAATTAATGCAAGACCGAGGGGGTTTAGGCAGTGTACAGTTTAATAGATTGTGGCAGCTCAGTCTGCTGGGTTTTCAGCAAAAGTTATCAAATTGCACTGAAGTTGTCAAAGTTTTTTTCTCTTTCCCAATTGCTATTGAGTGTGAGTAAGTGACTGCATGCACAGAAAGTAGCTCTCAAGGTTTCATTTTTTCTTAGGCAAAGGTAAAATTCAGTGGGTTCCAAATGCACGTCCATCTACACGAGGCTGCCTCAGCAAGGGATCGCCTCTTGAGGCAATCTACCAATTTGTGATAAATTATCTTCAGAACTAAGTTTCAGAATGAGTTTAAGCTAGAAATTAGGGAAACAACTCAGACCTTGCGGGATAGCTGCCATTAGAGGTGAGCGTGAGAAGAAAGAAAGGCCCAGTTTGTTGAAGACCTTTTACAAAACAGGCACTGATTCCTTCAAACCCCTTGATCCAGGACTTGATGCTTTTGGAAGTATTGGGGAACAAGACTGAGGTCATCACCTTGATACTCGGAGGGCTTCTTTATTGCATATACTATCAGTATAGGTGACAGGGGCAGCAGCCGCACATCTCCATGGGGTGGGAGGGCATGCATCCCCTGCCACGGTGCTGACCGGTGCTGCTGAGGTTGGAGCAGCCGTGCCGGACCTTACCAGCCTGAGGGCACCGGCCAATGTGCCCATCAGAAAAGCAAAGGGGATGATGCTGCTTTCCTCATTGGGGGAAACCCCATGAAAGTAAATGAAAGTGAATCCTGAGAAGCACAGGCTGCCAGGACGATGTGTGTCAGCCTTGTTCGTGCTGGAGTCTCATGAAAGAAGCCAGTGTTGTTCCTGGAAAAGATGGCCTTTGCCTCCTGTCATTCCCTGCCGCTTGTTCTCTGGGCTGTCCCATCCTTTGCACTTGTTTCTCTCCTATGGAAACTTCTGCCCTTGCCTTCATCCCCTTTCTTGAGAAGTACGCAAAACCAGAGGTTGTGATCAGGTCATCCTGTTTACAGCCCTGCACCTACATGGGAGGAGAGAGCATCAGGATATCTTTAAGACTTCTACTCCTCTCTAATTGACATTGGCTAATAGATCCCAAAATTGCAGGGGAGCTGAGAGGGTGGCACAAGCTTGAGAGACAGACAGAGGGAGGGACAGGAAGATAGCTCTCAGAAACTTAATCTCTTCAGAAACTGAGGTTTACAGCATCAGCTGCTGGCAGAAACCGCACTCCCATAGCTGCGAGGTCAAAGTTGAGATGGTTTAAAAAATCTTCAGTGTACATGCAGCCTTTGAAAGAGGTTTTTCTGGAGGAAGACTTCTACTGTACTTGAGGTACAGGAATATCAGCAGGAACATGCCGTGCCCAAAGCCATAAAGCCAACATACTTTGGGGGGTCTTTTGCCCCTAAGAACTAGGGGGCTCTGACCTGCAAATAAAAGACTTGCATAAAACTGCAGGAAGAGGAGAGAGTAAACACAGTGCATGTTTAGAGCAAAGGACAGCACAGATCTGTTGTTTTCATAACTGTTTTTTCCCTTGTTAGTCTTGTGTTTAGTTCTTCCCATAACTCTAAAGGGAAGTGGAAGAGATCTACTGTTTTTTTCCTGATGTTAGTGTTTTCCCCCCCGAGGCAAGCTCAAGGGCATATGAAGAAATTTGACATCTGAAATTAAAAAGCAATTTCTGTGTAAAAAGTAAACAGGAGATACAAGTGTTTGAAAGCTCTTTCTGTTTTACCTTAATTTAGGACCGCCAGCTTCGGCTCCCCCGGGGCTCTGCAGCAAACCGCAGTCCTCAGCCAGCATGTCCCGCTCTGTGTCTTCACCTTGGCCTTCCCAGTTCACCTTATTCAGGCTTCAGCTTATCTTGAAGGAACTTGGGAATCTCCCAGGTCATATTTTGCAGAAAGAATTTTTTTTCATATGCAATCAGGGTGTATTATACCCCCATCTTTCTACTGTATGACACTGCCTTTCACAGAACTAACAACACAGAAGCAACTTGTTTTGCTGGATTTGTGTCATTCCTTTTTTCTGGTTTGGGGGTCGCTTAGGAATGAGACAAGGAAGCACTTGCTTCCCTTTCACCTTCTAACATCTTTATCCTTTGGAAGCAAGCAGAATAATATTGGACACCAATTTATAGTTAATTTTTTGGGTTTATACACATGCTTTCTATTAAACACATAAGCGCATGCGCAGCTCTTTCTACGCACTGAAAGGAGCTATAGAAACTCATAGGAAATTGTGTGTTTTAAAAGATTATTTATATATAAAAATGGTATACATTTGCAAAAGGTGTGTTTTTGGCAGGGGATGCTGGCAAGTCTACAGAATTAACAGCTCTGGGCACGGGCTACATCCAGACCTGAGACAAGGAGTGAAAGAAGACATGGTCCAGCCAAGTCCAGGAGGGACTTTGGTGGGGACCTCAGTCCTTGGCGCAATTTGCTCCGAGAGGGAATTTGAACTAATGCCACCTAATGGAGAGTGAGAACCACTGCAGTAGAAGAGAGGACTGACATTTCGGATCAGTTCAGGGGAGCTGGGTGGTGGTTTCCCCCTGGGCCCTCTTTGGAAGGTACGATGAAGGCAAAAGGTGAAAGTTGAAAAGAGAAAGTGGAGAACAAAATTTTTCCCAACGCAAAGGAGTGTTTTGATTCATCGGCGATTTTACTGTTCAAGCTGTCAGACTGCATAAAAGGGGGTCCAGGAACGACCATCAAATCAAAGAGGGGAATGGGATTTGAAAACTTCATTCTTATTGTAGCCAGAGGAGAAAATGGCACAACATGAATCCATTTGAGGGACAAAGATTGTAAATGAGAATGGGAACGGCACAAAGGTAACCCATTCCAGCCCTAACAAGGTACACTTGTGTGGTCCTGACACGCTTTGGCTCTTTATTTTGTGCAGTTTGCCAGTTTCTTTGCTAGAACAACTGCATGCTCGCAGCCCTGGAGCAGTGCATTAGCCAACACTTTCATCTTTGAAGAACAGACATTTCTACTTTAATTACACTAATGCTAATCAATAAATGTCTGTGAACTGTTCTATAGTATTGTGAAAGTGATGTTACAGTGACTGAGGCAATACTTGCTGTATCAGTCTATTCCAGCCACTTAGAGCACTCCAAAAAGTAGATTTTTATTGTCTAAGATGAGCTGTGCTTATTCTCAGCAGAATAGGTCACGGGACAAACATTTCAGACGGTGTGTCTGGCTCAGATGCGTGCAAACACAACTGGACCCACAAACAAACCTTGAAGTGACCGTGCAGGCATGCGTTTGCATATGCAAAGTAGGATGTATGCATAAACGGGAATCTGCTTGCACACACTAACTAGCTGGAGCAGAAGACAGCATGGAAATGTTGCTTTAATTGTTTTAGAAAGTGAAGCAGGCTGGCGATATTTGCCTGGGCCACTTCATGCTATTAGCCATTTCCCAGTCTTGTAGGAAAGCACTGGGAAGGCTTTGCTGGTTTGTAGGTACAGCTTGCTGGGTTTGTATCCAGCTAGAAGAGAAGCGGGACAGGAATTCGGGAGTGAATGACAGCGAGGGTCCAACAGGTCCTTATGGAAAAACCTCCTGGGGACTGTTAGAGAGCTGCTAAGTCTTAAAGCCAAATTTGGAATAGGGCTGGAGCAGGACTGAGCGCAAATATGGGCCAGGAGGAAAGCAAAGTCTCTGCAGTTAGGTGATCCTCTAACCCTCCGTGGTATATTTTCCGTACAACATTCAAATTTGTTAACAGAATTTGTTAAAACCTGGTTAAAAGATGTGTGACTTCTATTTATATACACACTTGGCACCTTGTCAGAACACTCAGGAAATCTGAGCATCATTTTTTTTGCTAAATGACAACTTTCAGACGTACTTATGGGGGGAAATATACCCAGGCTGAGTTTATAATGTACTTTACATCGTTTTTAATAAAAGATTCATACTGCAGATAAGAAGATGGGATGGGTGATGGCTTCACATTTAGGGCTTAATTAGGCTTTCCATCTAAGACAAAAAATATTTGTATAATTCTGGTTTAATTGTCCATGCCAGAAGAATTAGCTATTTTCCCTCATTTGCATTTTTCAATACTTTCTGGTACTTAATAATCTAAAAATGTTGTCTTTTTTAGGACCCTATTGTCCTTCTGCTATTGTGGTATTTGGAAAGCACCCACCATGTATGTATGTATAGTCAGTGATCTCATTCTAAATTTATTATCAGTATTTTGAGTAAAAAGAATAGATTTTGAACAAAAGGAATAGACTGGAATTGCTATGTGCTCAAATAAATGCAACTGTTTATTTGAATGGATCATAATGCATTCGTGCATCTCAGCAACATTAAGGCAATATAATTTTCCAGATATGCAAGTTATAAAATGACAGGAGGTGCTAATTTGTGGTCTAAATGAAATGGATTCTCTCTGAAGGTTTATATTCAAATGCAAATCTGAAGACACTGATGACAGTTACCTGCCGGAAAAGGAGCTAACGCTTTTAATAGAGCCATTGCAGCGTGTCATCGGCAATGCTGTGGGCAACCCAAAAGTAAAAGCAGTGCAGGAGACTTGCCATTGGCTTTCTTTTCCTATTCTTCTAAGGTTTTATTAGCCCAATGTTAAGCCTCAAGGAACCAAACTACTTTGCTGCATTCCCAACGCAGAGCAAACCCTTACAACAGCATTGCCCCTTGATTCAAAATAGTGCTCTGCTAAAAACGAATGGAAAGCCGTCACTGCCTTTGTGCTGCTTTAGCTGATTTTATACATTTATATAAATTTCTCAGTTGCTTACAATAGCAGAAAGAATTGTTTGTTGGAGCTTTCCCTGACCTGTTTCTTAGAGAACAATTGTTGCTATTCCTTGTTCTTATGTTGAGTGAGGAGGATGAAAATAATGGACCACTGAGTACAGATTGTTGGACAAAGACCAAATTTTGGAAATGCTGTTGGCTATATCACTCACCGCTCAGGATCAGCCCAATATGAAGGAGTGCTGGTGAGCGCTGGTGCATATGTCTACACCTTTGAGCCATCTTCACTTTCATATTCAACAGATTGCCATTCCAGTCTTCCACATCTTCCTGTCTGTTACCTAAAAAGTTTGGAAAAAAAAAAAAAGTCTGACTTTGAGAAATGCCTACTCTTTTAGAGTATGGTTTTCCAAAATCAGTGACAAGGTACTCTTTGGTTTCATTGACTGTAGGGTCAGTTCCTAAGGTAATATTGACTGACATAAGAACTTTCAAAATATAAACATATATATATATAAAATATAACCCAAGACAGCTATTCCTATGATACTTTTCTATGCATTCAGTCATACATTATTCCTCAAACATCTGCATTTTCAAACAATGCTCAGTGAGAGAATTTTTACATGGAGTTACTGTGCACGTTGGGTTTTACTGTCATTTTGTGGCCATCAGACTGTTGGCTTTGAGATCCAGGAACATTACCAAAGCCTTACTCCAAATTTGGAAAGATAAACATATTTCTGGTATTTGGTGTGAAAACCTGCAGCCTTTGCTCTGAAGATGGTGAGGCACTATAACAAGTGGCTACTTATTCCAAAAAAGGAAACACAAATACACTTACATTTTAAGGCACCTTGGGCGGAAATTTCATTGTTATCTGGTTTGGTTTTGGGTTTTTTTTCAAGCTGCAATGTGTACACAGATTATTTTCTGTTAATACTGAATGATCATAATTAAAGTACACATTTGAAAACAATTATACTCTAAGCATGACAACCCAAGGAAAGATAAAATAACATGTGAGAATACAGGCTCAGGCCACTTCAGCACACTTATTTTCCTCCATGGACTGTATCCCAGCCTGCTTAAGTAAATTCTTAGACTGGATGCCTGAAGGAAAGCAAAATGAGCCCTCGCTGGCCGAAAGAAAATGAAAGTACAAGAATTGGCTATGCCATAAATTTTACAGGGTGTCAGAGCTTCCTGTTATTTCACATTTACTCAGACTGCAGAAATGTGAGAACTGTCAAAGACAGGACAACCTCCCACCCTCTGCTCTAAATAAGGATTACAAAATGCTGTAAGTATGCCTCGGCATTTACATACATACAGCTTTTTTTTTTTTTTTTTGGTACTGAAATCATGTACGCAACATTGCCAAGCAAATATTTTTATTTTTAAGGTGCCTAGAATACCCAGCAGTGTGTTCAAGTTCTTTGAGAAACATGATCATTATACTGCATACAGGATTGCAGCTTGAAATACTTGAAAGAGAGTCAGAGAGACACACACGCTTCACTATAAGCAAACACTTCTCTCGCTTGGATCACAAAGAGCCATCTTGTTTATAGTATTTCAAGTGAACCATTTTAGAGGTACTGCAGTGGATTTACAAGAAGAGTTGACAGTGCTATTGTTAATCCCACTCATCAGTGTACAGGGATTTCCCCTTGGGAACCAGGTCCAATGAACCTTTAAATCAGAAGACTTTCTTATTTGGTGACTTCTTTACAGACCTGATCCTGCTTCTGCTTCTGCAGTCGGGCAGATTAGCTAAAGGCGTTGCAGGCGTGTGCTCTAAAGAGAAATCTTCCAAACAGTTTACGACAGGAGGGAACAGTAGATTGATGCTCTTAGTAGTTTGTGCCCATTGATTCGTCTCTCATCACTGTGGCTATACACTGGAAGCTTACCCAGGCTTTTAATTAGAGAATTCGATATTGTTTAAGCACACTTCAAAGGTTAAGTATGTGATTAAGTGTTTTCCTGAATCACTCTCTGGAGGCACATCTCCCTTTCCATGGATGCAGAGGCAACTAACTCAGCCTGGGTACCTGCATGTAGGTGGCTAGAGCGGGCTGCTCCGAGTTCCTTCTCGGTGGATATAGCTCTAAAACAAGGTTGGACAGCTTCCCATATCCAGATCCCATATATCAAGCTCCATCAGCCAGTGTCTTCCTCTCCAGGTGTGACTCACAGCATAAAAAACCTCATTCAAACTGGCATTAGACTCTCTTGGGTAAGTTCTGCTGCTTTTTACGTTATAGCTCTGAAGGTTGCAGCAGGCTTCTGCAGCAGGTGCCTTCTCCTTACAAGTTTGTCTGGCCCTCCCCATTTGTTTTCTTACTACTAAATGTTAACCCTTAACATTTGGGAGAAAAACAATTGTGGATGTATTCCCTGCCAGTTCAGAAACTTTCCTGTCTTTGCGAGGGACATATGAAGGCATAGATGAGATTTTCCTAGATTTTCCTAGATTTTTCCTGCTTCACTTGGGCACAAGGTGGTGGTGTGGTAAGACATGGGAGGATTTTCAGGTGGGTGTTTTTAATGTTGGTGGGAGCTCTAATTTCCAGTCCTGCCCTCTCCTCACTCCCTATCTTCATCTTCACCTCTGCTTGTGAACTTTTTACCGTTCTTCCTGGGGAACGTTATTCCTCGGAGTGAGTAGAAGCCTTTCAAAGGGGCTTTATTTTGAATTAGGGGATCTAAGAGAGAAAATCTGAAATACCTCAGACTCAGGAATGGCAATTATGGGCAGTCTGGGCTGGGACATTAGTCCTTTGATAGGCAAGAAATGAAACCCACTGGTGAGCACACGTGGGATAAGTGGGGTCAGGCCCCTTGCTCCTCCCAATTCCTCCATCCCCATCCGACCTCTACCATGCCTGTAAGAGCACGGGGTGTGCTTCAGAGCGAGCTCGTAGAGCAGCTCGTGCCTGGTTGCAGTACGGCAGGTATGTGATGGAAGAGCAGTGGGGGGGGATATTCTCCTCCCCCCACCATGGAGTCGAGAGCTGCTGAGGGAACGCTGCCCATGCAGCCTTGGCAAAGAGGCAAAGACTGGGCCAAACCGAAAGAGGTCTGATTTATATCTGCTAAATTATTTTGACAGCTTTATAAGAGAAAAAGAGAGGGTAGTACCAGAATGATATAATATTGGTAACTACACATTAACTTCTGTGAGGTTTTATCTGGAAGCACCTTTGCACATGATATAGAGTAGTTCCAGATGGGGGTAGCACACACAGCATAAAATGTTAAATGCGCTTTTCTTAATGACATTACCTCTTTATATAAATGTTGAACTCAGTTTCAGGTCACCTTTATAAGTTTTTGTATTGGGCCCAGAGTTACTCTGCTGGTATATTTTCCAAACTGGGAGGATTTCTTGTCATTCTTGGCTTCCTTTTCCTAAACACTGCTAATTCACAGAGCACTTCTGCAGTACCACAGGGTTGGGAAACCCATGCTGTACACCAGAAAGCGGGGCTGGGATGATGAAAGAACGTTTCTCGTGAAGGGGGAGAAAGACTGATGCCTTTTTAAATGGAAAAAACTCTATATTTTACAACACCAAACACACATATATATCTCTCCAGATCTTTTTTTTCAAGTGCATATAATACGGTTGAATAAAATTACTGTGAAAAGGTGTTTAGTTTGAGAAATCTCTCAAGTGAATAGAAATTTCCTGGAGTAGTTTATATTAAATGACAGGTAACGTACACCTGCTTCATCCGCTTACCTGATTCTCCTCTCACACATAAGTGATCACTACAGTGATGTAGTGTTAGTCCAGTGGGTCTCCTCCTGATTTGGACCTATGTAGGCAAGAGTGGGACCTCTTTATGCTGAGCCGATAAACACTTTGTTAAACTGCTCAGGAAAATATTTTGATTGCTGAGAGAAAATACCTATAACACAGCACTCAATAGGTTCTGCTGGTGTTGCTGTCATTTAAAACAGTGGTGTGAAATTTGACAACGTAAATTCCTCATATCTTTTTCCAGGAAAGCCAAAGTCTTTCTTGATTTCAGTGGTGCAGAATGTGGCCTATCAAGAAAGTAATGTCGTTCCCAGAGGATTTAGCCCATTTTCAGATTTATGGGGTTAACTCCCTTTCAGTTTGATTTAAAATATTGTTATAATGGGCTGTGTGAAGGTTTCAAATGATTCATTATTAAAGTAATACTGCTTTTTGCAGTAAAATGACCAACTGTTATTTCCATTCCTCCAAACTTCTGAAGAGTTATAGCCTCTTCCTGGCATAATTTGGAAAACAGTGCTGGTTCGCTCCACTTTAAAAGCAGCTTTGAAGCATGTTGGGAAAATGTTACATACCACATCTCCTTTCAGCAAAATTGCCACTGCCGCCTTTTAATATTTAGAAAGTGCAACACTAGCGAGAATCCTTCAATCATAGTCTTTCTTCTCGCATAGGAACATAATCAACTGTCTCAAGAGGGAATAAGACTGGGTGAAACCAGTCTGAGAAAAATGTTATCCTGCCATGTTGGTGTTTGTGTGGTTATGAGGATAGGAAAGCTTTTCTGCTTTGCAACCAATAGCAGGTGGAGCAATACCGTTCTCCTGCTACATTTGCTGTCTCTCCTGGAAGAATTAGAGCGTGACAATAGAAATAGGTAAAGGATTTTTTTCTGTTTTTCCTTGTATCTGTTCAACGTGCACTTGATGCCTGTTTATCAATACCACGGTGAATCCCAAACTGCCTCAGCTCTGCTCAAGGGCAAAACAATTGTGTCGGTGTCGGAGAGTCTGGGTTACAGGAGGCTGCAAGCATCGGCTACAATAAGATATTCAGGACTTGGTTCCCTTTTTTTTAAGAGAGAAAAAGGCACAGGCAATTTTAGATGACAGACCATGGTAATACTTCTGGTCAAAACTCTTTGGGGTAAATTCTTCAGTGACAGCTGGGTGGTGGAAGATGTCCTGGCGCAGTTGTTTGTCCTTGCCCTCCCAGCAGCTCCCTGCTGCTTGCATCTGCCCATGGCACTGCTCCCACAAAGCCTTTCCATTTTTATAGTCAACAGAGATGGACCATTTTAACTTGATTGGTTTAAAGAAGAGTTTTTTGTTAACCTGACCCATTTTGTGAGAAACATGTCAGGGAGAAGTCCCATGAGTAGCTGAGCCGATAGGACAGAAATTGATGGAGTCTCCACATGGGGATGGGCGCAAGGAGTAGAAGAGATGAGAAGCTCTAAAAGCCAAGCTGCTATGACGCTAACAAACTCTGTTGCTCAGCAGGTCTTATTAGCCTGGGCACGGTGCCATGCAGCTGAGGGACAACGTGCAGCCAGCAGTGGCTCCGGCATCTCTGTGACATGCCCCGCTGCGTAGTGTAGATGTCTACTTTGTGTTTTCTTCAGACCGTTCATGCTACAACTGTTTTTAAGAGGCTAAAAAAGCCTCAGACTTGACAAGATGCACAGAGTTGAAGTCCAAAATGAAATTATTAGCTCATCAAATGTGGGCTCCCATGTATCTCAGGATATTAAATTTCACCTATTTATTTTTTGCAGGCTGGAGCCGATCCAAAGCCTACTGCAGCCTCTGGACTTATTCCAGTGAATTCAATGGGTTCTGATTCAGGCTTTGAATGAAGCCTTAACTTTATACATTTTTGATTACTGAAAGGACTCTAATCCCCTCCTGCCTCCATGTGTGCTGATACAGAGACCTCATTTTCCATTGGTTAATGCTGGAGTTTGTCACTCTGCAGGAAACATGCAACATTTTAAATCGATGCAGTCAACCAGTGTATTTCTCTAATAGATTTTGTGGGTATGTTAGTGGAGCCATGTGGCACAGACTCAGGACACAGTTGACATAAATTATTTCTAAAACTCAGTGAACTGTGAGCATAGAAACAGAAGTACCGTCCTTCAGCTTCAACATACAGGTCTCTGTCCCCTGAGTCACAGACGATGTCCCCAGAGGTGGGCGGTGAGTCACACACTCACAGGGCTGAACCAGCATCCCTGTCCAGGTGCATACTCCCAAAGCTTTGTGGAAAAAAATATCTAGCTGATTGCTAGAGTAAAGAAAAGCAGACGTTTCCCTTACAGCATTCACAAAAATAACAGTGGAAAGCAGAATGCTTGGTCCAGGGCAAAACGTTTTCGTTTGTGGGAGCAGCAGAGAAGAAGGGGAGATGGAGAGGTGACAAGGTAAACTCACGAAGCGAGGGTGGCATTTGCCATGTGAGCCTGAGCAAGCAGAAGAAAATATTTCGCTCCACCTTGGGGAAATCTGCGTCCTGTGTCTCTCAGCAACCAAGAGGCAACAAGTATACACAAGCGAGGGGAGGTTGGCACGGGACCAGCCCCTATATACAATTATTTGAAGAAACTTAGATGTGAGTGCTGAAGAGAGAGAAACCCCCGAGAGCAAGCAGTGATGGCAGCTACATACAGAGTTACTGAAGAAATACCCACAAACTTTGTTCCCTGTATCATTTCAAAAAGAAAATAGCACCGATGTGTTGAAAGAAGAGTGCAGGGGTTAATCGTTTTACAGATATAAATAACATGAGGTCCAGATCACTCTGCAAATACAGCTTCCAGCTATGTCTGACTCAATTTACTCGTGGTAGTGTAATAAGACAATTCAGCACATCGCCAAGGTATTTTGCGGTACGCTGTCATCTCCAGCCAACTTCTGAAGGGCTGTGTGGTGAGAAGGGAGACTTCACAAACCGGTGCACTAACAACGTGCGGAGCTGCTCTCGGAGGAGCCTGCCAGGTCCCGCTGAAGTTAACAGGTTGCAGCCTTGGTTCCAGTCCCAGTCTTTTTTCTGTCTCCTTCCCCGGCATTTTAATTCGATACTGGGGAGAAACCGTCGCTACCAGCTAATTACTGCAAGCTTCAGAAAAGAGTAATCTTTCTGATGACCTGCCCAGTAAACGAGGAAATCCTGAGCAAACACTGAGCTTCTAACAAGCCAATTAATGAATTATCAGTGCAATTAATAGTTTCCTTTTATTTAGGACTTTTAAACATCATAATAAAGAGATTTATTCCTCTCTGCACCGCAGTGGTTTGTGGAGTGTCGTAATTCAGCGTTAATTCTCAGCATGGGCAAATCTCTGCCTTTTCTACGTATCTAAAAGCTCTGGAAAATCAGACTGCAGTTACCGCAGCCACCAGCAAGGGAAGAACCAGTGCGTATATAGCGCAGGTTACTGGGGAGGGACGTGCCTCCCGCCCATAACAGGAGCCTTTGGCTCGTGGGTTGGTTCCCCAAGCTGGGGATGGGATACAGCAGTTTCAGTGCCCTCTTGCCTTTGCTGTCCCGTCCTTCCAGCAAAATAAATGCTCTTCGGGATTATACGGAGCCCGGTCCTCTGAGACCAGGGCCATGAGCGGTGTCTCAGCTCCCAGGTGGAGCCAGGCACAGCTCTGGCCTCACCGCTCGCGGGCTGCGGCAGGGCTCCGGTGACCGGCCCACCATTTGAGAGGGCTGTCTCTAACCTCATCTCTCTGGTGCTTGGAAGCCTTTTGATTCCCAGCCTAAATATATGTGTGATCAATATAGATTTCTTTACTCTTATTTCATTTACCAATATCTGTTAACCCGTTTATTCTTCTTAAATGGGTCTTCTGCCTTCTAGTGCTTACTCCGTTGGTACATTTACAGGACATTTATACTTCTTCAGTTTTCATTTCACCAGGTTGACATAGCCAAGCTCTCTAGATGTCCTCTTATCCTCCCACTTTCAAGGTAGCCCTTTCCTGCACGTAGGATTTACCTTTCCTGGCTATGCTTGACTGCAGCTGTATGTGATATTTCAGTTGAGATCTTACCCAGTGCCTTGTACAATGGCAGAGCCTTGATATGGGCTGGTACTTACTGACATAAAAAAAAATTACAAAATACTAAGAGCAAACATACAATTGTTGGATACAAATGCAAGTGTGAAGGGAAAACATGGAGAAATTAAGAAAGTTGCCAGAAAAAAAGTATGCTTGCACATACAAGTGCCTAAAAAATTACAATAATAAATTGTTTCTGTATGTAGCTTACTCATACGTTTCCCTATGCCTTATTTTTCTACCATTTATTCTAGACAATAAATCAAGCATCTTTTGACACTTCCTGGATTAGTTAGAGGAGGAAATAACGGATTATGGTAACATTTCTCTAGAAGAGGTGTCTTGTAAAGTTATCTACATCCCCCCCAAGAAATGCTGCAATGCCCTTCTCTTCCGAGAAAAAAAACATCTGTGCTAAGGGATGAAAACACAGGAGAAGCATTGCACAACTTTGCAAGTTTATGGGAATCTGTCAGGTCATGTTAATAAAGCAGCATTCTTGAAATCAAAGTTTAAGGTGATACTACCAACTTGAAATTAGGCCTGTGCCTACATAACAGGTAATTATCAAAGTGGCAAGTAATACATAATAACATACCAAACAAAAGTGTAATTTCTTTTCTCTCTTATGAGGGAGCTATTCAGATNACCCTTCTGAAAATATAAAAATCAAAGATTAGGAAAACAAACTAGTAAGAACAAATAATGTGATGAAAATATTTCAAAGGCATTTCAAAAGAAATCCTCAAGATAACATTTCAAAACTGTGCTATCGGGACTTGATTCTTTCAAAGTTTTTCTCCAATAGGAATCATAACAACCTAATAATGATCAAAGTTTGTAATGAAGTAAATTTAATGCCATGATACAGCTTTTTGATCTATGTCCCCACACTCTTTAGAAAAACGAGTGACCTTTGCATCTCAAAATCCTTTTGATACGAGTACAGGAAATGAAAAATCTTTCTAAAATGCTACTTTCTGTTCAAAGGAGTTGTCAAATAAAGTAAAAATCAGCCTAAATATTATGTGTAGTCACATTCTTCTAAGTTTTTCTTGTATGAATGTTATCTGCGTTACTGAAAACACTGCAAAGCTCACTTTCTTGAGGCAGCATACTGTACACTTATCAATATTTTTATAAAATGATGCATTTTTTCAAAATCTCCTGTCTTTTGATGTACTATAGGAGCACTTTGGATTACAGTCACTCTGCCTGTTGAACCCATACCCAGACACATCAGCTCTAACCAGGTGATCCTGGTGGCAGAAGGAGAAGCAGCTGGAAAGGAGATTCTTCTTTGCATTTCTTCAGTCCTGTCCCTGTTTTTCACCACTCTCAGTTCCCAAATTCATTTAGAGAAGTCTTGGGTCTCTATATTGACCAAACCCATCTCAATATCCTTCTCTGTCGGGCATGTATCTCCTGACTCTGTCCAGAACTGCACCAAGCATCTGCTCTGTGCCACCAGTACAGCTCAACGCCTCAGCACTGGTTTTGCCACAAAGGAGCAAGCGTCAACCTGTCTTGCTCTTGACCCAATTTTCCTCTGTCCCCGGTCCAGTAAATGGGAACGTGCTTCAGTCTGAAGACAGACAGACAGACAGACAGAGGAAGAGTCTCAGGATGTGGCTGTCTGTCGCAACAGCTTGAGAGCGAGCCAGCGCGACTGCATCACTGCACAAAGTAGTAAACAAGCCCAACTGGAGTAAGGAGTTGAGATAACCCCGGTGCTCGGTGTCAGCTCTCGAGCTGGGGAGAGTCACCATGAAGCAGGGACGTTTGACATTTTTCTCTTTTTTTTTTTTTTCTTTTTTTTTCGATATGCTCTGCGGAAAAAAAGGAAAAAGGAAACTCATAAAGAAATGTGGAAGATGAGAACCTGACAGCGTTTTAAATAGATTTTTCTAGTTTACTACTTGGGTCTTCTTAATTTTGTCAAAAAGGAAGAAATTTCTTGGAGAAAATTAAAAAAAACTCCCACAAGTGTCTGTTAAAAATTTACAGCAAAAAGCAGTGGCCTGTTCTGGCTAGTTGAAGCTTTGTCATTTATGTTAGCAGCTGCCAGAAGGCCATTTGGAGCAGTGAGTTTGCACTGTTAGCCACAGAGGGATTTTGGATGGAAGACACCCTACGCACTGCCCCGAGTCTCTTCTATAATGATGCTGAAAGAGAACCTCTGACATGAGGTGATGTATATACGGGTATCGCATGTTGAAGTTTTTTAACCACCTTATAGTGAGTTTTGGGAACCCTGATCTTAACCGAGGCCCCAAGTAGCATAGCCAAACAGAAAGACTTTTTATATGCTATATAGAGAGGTATGGGTTTTGACCACTGCTTATGGAATCCCTGATTAATTCTTGCGTAGTTAGTACAACGATTATTTTTTTTTTTTCAAATCTTTGGGAAAGAACAATGCTTGCCAAAATATGCTATTGTGTCTAATTAATTATTTTTCAAGATCAAAAGCTTCTATTCTACCTCTGAGCAATATCACTGGTTGCTGACTAAGCAAATCCTTCAGCAACTTCAGGAAATATTTAGCAGAATACTCAGCATGTTGCAGCTTCTTTGTGACTTTTTTTTGTATTATCTTACACCAGTGTAAACCAGGAGAAATCCCACACGCTCCAGTGTGCTTGACTATTTGTTCTGCTGCACCCGTCCTGTGCTTCTGGGATGCCACCGTCAGCAGAATTTGGTGAGAGGAGGGGGAAGCAGGCAGGGCGGCCGTTTACCAGCATACAGCAGGCACAGGCATCCCGACGAATTTAAGATTTTTATTGACCCAACTGTCCCCAGGATCAGGACCTCCAAATTTTAATAGCCCTCTGGTGATTGCAGAAGCCTCTTTGCCTGCATCCTTCCTCCACATGACAGCAGCGAACCCAGTGTCTCCACCAGATGCAGTGTATAACCTCTTTGAAGAGCATCAGACGTTGCTAGCGCCATGTGCTCCGCACTCGGAGGTCACCAGCCCCGCTGCTCTGCGGGGAGCGAGGGACTGGCTTGGTAACACCCGCCGGTTCAGAAGCCAAGGCCGGAGAATTTCTACACATTTTTGGGAGTATGCGTGCTAGACAGGTAGGATGCCCACTGCCTGTGCGTAGAAAGTAGAATAATGGAAGAGACTAGAGAGAGAAAGGAAAGAAGCAATAACTGAAAGCAGCTCTAGCAGGGCTGTGGAAGGATTTCATGAAGCTCTGAATCTGCTTTATGAAATCTACTCCCCTGCAGCATCGCGAGCTGGTGTGTTAGCCTGGCTCCAGATAGCAAAGGATCTCCCGGCCACATCACTCTGTGCGTTGCCACCGAGGGGCCTGTGGGCAGCCTGTGTGTCCCACCAGCTCTGTCCCACCGGCTCTGTCCCACCGGCTCTGCGCACAGTGGAATCCCATTGTGTTTCTTCCAGAGGCGCCTCTAAATCCCGAGGGACAGGAGCCGATTTTGGACGGCGTGCAAGAGCGCTTGAAATGCCTGCGTCGGGCCTGCCGCTCTGTTGTGAGAGGTTGAGGAATCTAAGCAAACGGTCAGCTTCTTCAGATTTAGGAAACTGTCTGGTATTTAGGCTAGAGTAAAAACAAATGTTCCCTGCAAGAGCAGATGAGGATGCTATGTTTCACTTCCTGGAATTTAGGGCTGGCAAAGACAGAATCCTTTTAATTCATATCATATCAAGGTCTTCTGCGCATTCCTTTTGAATGGGAGATGCTGGAAGTGGAAAGTTGGCTCTGGTTCTTGTGTGTTTCCAAAACAAAGTCCTTTCGGGGGTATTCTTAACATAGATTGAATGAGTGAAATGAAAACGCTAAAAACTTTTCTTTGAACCCCACCTTTAGGATACTGACTTTTCTGGGAGATAATCTAACAGGCCCTTGTAGGTACAGCTTCTTACATATAATGTTGTCCTGACGGATTTTCCGTTTTACCACTTCGGTTTTCCAAAAGTGAAAAACATCACGGATGATCACTGTGACTTCAGAGAAAACATGCTCATCCTCTTGGTCCGGTTCTTTTCTCACTAACACAATGCTGTAACTTTGTGGATTTCATCACTTACCCCTCATTTACACCAGTGAAGTCACTGCATCTGTGAAGTTACCGATTTTTTTTGGCTATACACCTGGCACCAAACACGAGCTGACGCATTTCATTCAGTCGGTCAAATCCAGTCTCCTCAACTGTAACTCTGTGACAGCTGTATCACGTGTGATATACGTGGGCCCAAAGGGTTCCACCCTAATATGAAAAGAAATGGTAGGCAGTCTAAACTTGCACCTTTGTAGCCTTGTAGCTGCTTTAGTGAATTGCTAAGTGCATAATTAACTTAAATCCCAGCAAGAGGGCATAAGCCTCTGCCTATACTTTCTCCACAGGCTTAGCTGTTCCTTCCACCCTGAGTTTTCCCTGCCCCAGACAAACTCGTGTTCCTAATGTAGACCTAATCACTATGTCCGCTCTAATAATCAGCATAAACACTCCACATCCTACTGGAGAATTTAAGGACTCACATCGGTGCATTTCAACAAGCCTGGAGGCCTGACCACCACCGTAAGGACTAGGAGGGTGCAAGCTCTGCCTGTACCTTCTGCATGTGGCATTTCTTGCGCTGTGGTCCGGTTCGGGTGCCAGGTCTCAGCGTAATCCCTGGGTTTAGGAGACCACAGACTGTGCCCAGATCTTTCCCAACAGAACTCAGCTCTGGAGACACCTGTCAGGCCACAGGACACCTCTGGCATCAGGGGCACCCCAGCAGGTGTGGGGAGCAGGCAGAGCTTCAGGTGGTAATGAACACAGGAGGAAGGCGGAGTGGATTTTTGCCATTTTGTCATTAGTTCTCCCATTTCACATAACCGCGCAGAGGAAACCCAGTCAGTCTTCCCGCAAAAGATGTAAACCAGTGGCATTGCCGCCTGCGGCGCAGGGATCATAGATGTCTAACACCACCCAAACTTACCCTGCCTCAGCTCTGCCTCCCCTGTTAACCTGAAAATGAAACAAAACATAAATATCAAATTGCTTCTTGGCTATTTTAGAGCTTCTGTACAATTCCTCTTCCTTCCTCCGTCTTTCCTGTGGTCCCCAGAGCTGAATCCTCCTGATGCACCAGGGCTGGAGCTGCAGAGATGCTCTTTTCCAGGCTCCAAAGCCACAAAGGCACAACAAGGAAAGAGTGGCCTCAGGAGCAGCCCATGGCCCATGTGTTTGGTGGCTGCTTGCCTTCCATCTGCGTTCTGCCTCAAGCACTGCCAGGCTGCTGCCAGGACATGCCAGCAAGCGTGTCCTCAAGCATGTTACTGTCCTGCCCCTCTGGCCACATCTGCAGGCTCACTGCATGGTGGGACTGGTCTTCAGGCCTCCCCAGCAAATGGTAGAGACCCCAGTCCAGATGGGTTAGTCATTACGTTGCCACATCAACGTATTGCATTCAAGCTCTGACATCAGGATGACATCAGATCTCTCTCAGTGCTGACTCCTTACCAAAGAAAGCCACAGTGGTGGGATATTTTGGATTCACGACCTGCTCTCAGAATCCAAACAGGGTCAAAACAGCCACTCCCGGCACATTTTAACCTCAGAAGCTTTTCTCCCTGAAGGACACCTCACCACAGCCTACTCTGGGTTTGACTTTTGCGATGTCTCCTTTCTGCCACGGTTCCTGGAGATGCCGTGGGAGTTGCAGAGCCGGCGAAGCTGTGGAGCTGGGTGGAGGGAGCCTATGGTGCCTGTACTCACAGCCGCTGCTCGTTTTATTTTTGCTTCTGGGTGGGAAGCCAGCAGTTGGTTTTAATCCCAATTTGAATGCGTCTCTCTCAGAATTTGGCTCTCTTCTTGTGTAACACTGCAACGCTGAGATATTCTGGGACACTTATACTAACCATGGCAGAGATGAATTCCTGGAGACTGGAGCGAGGTGTTTTTCAGTGCCGGGCCACATGTTTGAGTGATTCCAGCTGGGAAAGCCACTCTCTCTGGTGGTCTGATGTAGCCCAGGTTTACTGACCTTCATAAAACTGTGCCACCCACAGCAGTAAGACCCCCCTCCGTGCCACACACGTCCTCCTTCGCACTGTGCACCCCAGTGACCTGGGACTTCACGCTTGCTACTCCTGGGTTTGGGAAGGCAGAGAGGTTTCGGGACAAGGATGGCACCAAGAAGAAGGGAGGAAACTGCCCATGAGTGACAGCAGGCTTCACTCAGGCTCCAGTGGACGCTTTGAGGGACCCAAAGTTTTTTGAAAGCAAATTTGTTACATCCTTAATTCCAAATAATCCCTGCTACTGAAATGGGATGCAAACAACCTCTGCTGTGATCCTGCTTCTCTCCTCCTCTTCAAAATAATTGAGGGGTGATACTTACAGAAGGTGACTGCCTACTTGAGTTCCTCTTGTCCCCCTTATCTCCATTCAGATGCTAATGATGGTTTAAACCAATGTTTGTGATTCACAGGCCTAAAGCAAAGCTAGGCAGAAGGTCTGTAGACAGTACGGGAGCTGGCTATTTTTAACTCTCCTTCTTTCCTAAGTCAATATTGGGACAGGCAGCAATGAAAAAAAGCCAACATACGGAGAAGGAATTTGAAGCCGGGAGAGCTTCAGAAGCTGTCAGAACAAGCAGCCCCACAGGGCAAAGGGCAGCAGAGGGCCACTGGCAGGTGCTAAGTGGGCTGGGGGACCATTTGTCTCCTGGAAAAAAAAAAAAAAAAAAGCACTCGACTTTTCAGATATTTACAATGGCTTCTGTCCGCTCAAACTCTCTAACTACCTATATATTTTAACCTCCCGTAAGCAGAACTGCGTGCCTCCGACTTCCCTGTTAACGGCAGAGGCCACAGTTATACTTCCGAGCGCTGTTTTGATCAGCCCCCAGCTGTACAGCTGCTGATGTTTCTGGGGTAAAGCATTTCCTCAAACCCTTCATCTTGTCAAGTTGACTAAATCCTACCATGTTTTGGAAGAGGATAATCGGAGCAGGCTTCATAGATTCGTTCAGACCACTGGAGACTCTGCTTACAGCTTCCTTAACGAGAGGGTCTCAATGAAGTTTCATAGAGGCATGGATCTAAAGAACACCTTTTTCTTATAGTAGTATAAAACACGTTGGGAGGAAAATAACTGAGAAGGGAAAATAGAAGTTCGGTGATGGATAGGAATTGGAATAATTTGTTTGGATTTACTTTGGCTCTACAAATGTTTTCTCCCATCACAAAGAGAGAGGGAAAGGAAATTCTGTATTCTCTTGACAATGAGGAGAGCACGTTTCTATTCCCTTTGACTATGAAAATAGAAAATAGAGATGAAGTGACCTGTTCCTACTCTATTCCTTCTTTGCGGTGTCCTCGACTGATGGACAAAGAGAGCCAGCAAAGAGCACTGTTCTTATTTGGGCATTTTTTGTATCCTCACTGCTATTCCTCCAGCACTTAGCCTGTTAACGTGGGACAAAGGAAGCAAAACACGGATGGGAATAGGGGCCAGGAAGGTGAGGGATTATCCCATGATTCCCTTTCTCTGAAAGAAACCTCAAATGGGTAAAATCAGAATGGGCCCCATCTTCCCAGCTCTTGCGGTCCAGGTCCTTTCAGAGCTGCGGTCTGGGCTCTCCCTGCATCCCTCCAAGGCACCCGCGCAGGGCGGAGGAAGGATGGTGGATAAGCTCATGGCAGCAGAAGGTTGGGGCATGACGTGTGTCTCACTGCTTCCTAACTACAAACCTGCTCAACAAACAGCTTGAAAGATTGCTCTGGGAAGGAGTCCACCACGATGTCGTTGTTCACTGGTTCAGCAAGGAGTCCTCTAGCAAAAAGAGGGCGGACAAGGCTTGATATTCCTGTACTTTTGAAATAACAAGCAAGTTTTGACTCCTCCTACATCCCAACCCCACTTAAAAAGAGCAAAACGCATTTTCCAGGTCCATATTTTTCATACATCACAAGGAATCAGAGAGGTGCAGCTGATTCTTATTTTTTCCCCTCTTTTCCTACACACCCTGAAGAAAGATCTGATCGACCTGTGGTAAAAATTTGGGACCACTCAAGAGAACAACATGTCGTTGGGGGTGAATGTTAGCCCTGGAAAAACCTGACCAGCATCTTCTCCCCAACTGCAATCAAATTATGCTGTAATAGTTTCCATGAGGGACATGGGCCTAACAAATGAAGTGATATTCGACACAGAAACTATTAAAGGACATCTTGTTGTCAGATTCATGGGAGCTAGAAAAATGTCTAGTAATTTACGGGTCTTGAGTTTTTCAGCGCTCCTTCAGGGACTCCTTTCAGAGTTTGCTTCCCAGGGATACTAAGCAACTGTCTTCAGAAAATTGCTGCTTCTCAGTGTGTCGAGTTTAGCAGTCAGATAACAAGGTTTGCACTGTGAAAAAAAAACCTGTTGACAAGTAAGGTGTAAATTCGGATTCATTGCAATGCCTGCGTTGTGGCTAGAACAGTGAAATTCATGACTCCACCAGCACGACGCAGCTTGCTACTGCCACAGCAGTAATCGTATCGTCTTAATGGGATTTTTTTGTTTGCTTGTTATTTGGACAACGTCCTGCAAAATGATAAGTTTCTGTACGTAATGTTTTAAACGCAGTTGGTTATCAAGGGTTAACTTGGTTAGTGGAACCAAAGTGAAAGTTTTAAAATACTGCTGCCATGGAGAACAAATGCCTTCAAAGCGCCTATAGCATATGTTATTTAAAAGAGCACTGAATCAATGTTCTGTTTTGAATTATTTTTCTTCACAGTACTGCTCTAACTTTATTGCCAAAGAAAAGACTTCCAGAGCCAATTTTTAATCTTAATTATACCCGATTCAATCTGGAATATTTCCCTTGAAGTTAGTTACACCAGATTTACACAAAGCAGAATCTGGCCCGGTTTCCACAGCAGAGTCTTTCTCAAAAGATAATTTAGGCTAAAAAACAGAGTATCTGACTAAGACAGCCAATAGTCCAAGGATAAAAACCTACTTACATGCTGCCGTATCCCCTGTTCTTAAGCTATGCCAGAGCATCCCTGTCTGAGCTAAGTCTGAGTTGTAGCTTCACATCCATGGCTGCAGGGAAGGGACCTGTACCTGCATTTCCCCCTCATCTCACTTTCTCATTTCTTCCTCTGCAACCACCTTGCTCAGGTGAAGTGCATATAACCAAGTATTCTAAAGGATTGCCAACAACAGACAGGCAAATAAGCATATAACTGAAGCAGAAGTTGCTCCCTACAGTATTAGATGAGGTACAGACTGAAACCTGGTGACCTCAGACAAAAGGAAAAACCCAAATGTGACAGAAAAGAGAGGAACATTTTCCCCCGAGTTTTCAGTGTGTCAGTCTCTCCTGTCTCCCAGCTAACGAAAAAAACCTGAACACGGGAGCTTCAGTCACTGGCTCTCTTGGAATGGTTCTAGGTGTTATTAGTGCCTGCTTGATTTCTTCCATCACAGATTAGGGTTATAGAACTAACCTAAATCTTGTGTTTGAGTACAGGAAACACACAGCACTGCAAGAAGAACGACAATGTGATTGACACCTCCTGCCAACACACCTCCAGCATGATCTTGGTAAATAAAAGCCAAATAAATGGCTGAATTCAATGACTAAGGGGAATGACTAAATTAATTTCCAGGTCTAGAGCTTTTTGCTGACTGTGTTAACATGGATGCTGATTCTTGCAATTCCTAATGGTGGATTAGGGGTTGACCTGTTTTGGAAAGTATTGGGTAAAACTCGTAATCTCCACTGTCTCCACACAAACCCCAATTCTGCCTCTTAGGAGGCATTGACGACTTTCCCTCCTCTTTATCCTTGGGATGGGGGAGACCCATGCTCAGAATCTCTCCATGCCACAGAAACAGAGGGATAGTGTCTCGTTTGTGATGCTATTTTGTAGCATGAAACATCCAGGGAGGAGAGGGATCGTTTTAGAAAGCCAATTACAATTCAGATACCTTGTCCATAGTTCCAGTTATTCTACAGCAAATCACCCCGAAGGGATGTATCGTTAATCCCCAAGCGTCAGAAGAAAACCTGTTGTGGGATGAAGCAGAAAGATGACATCCCATATCTGGACCATGGGCAATTCAGGGGTAAACAGACGTGTCGTGTCTCTCCCGAGTTTGGCACCTTGTGATGCTCAGCCTACATTGGCTCTTCTGTGCCCGTGGGAGGGACACCCAGGCACACGCGGGGACTGATGCTGACACAGACCAGGGCTGGCCTGTGCCCATCCTGTGGCCGTGACCACTATGTTCAGGGTGGCCTTTGCACCAGCCAGCTCCCCCATGCAGATCTCAGGGCTGCGTCCCCGAGCACAGCAGCCCGAGGGGGCAAAGCTGGTACTAATAGCAAATAGGCACAGAAGCAAAGCAGCCTGGTCTGGCTGTGTTTCTGTCCTGCTGTAATCCATTAATTGCTGCAGCTTGAAAGAACGAAGCCAGAGATAACGGTCTTGGGAGTTACGAATTGAAATCAAACCTGGGCTGAATCAGCAGAGGAGTTCCTTTGATTTCAGAGGGAAAACTTCTCATTTGTGGCACGAGAGGAATTGCTCTCTCCGCTTTACTTGCAGCACGCCACATCCCCGGAGCTGCTGAGCCCGGCCCACGGCAGCCCGGTGGCTGTGCAGGGCTGGACCTGCAGGGATGGAGCCCTCAGATTCTCGGGGGTGGCAGGACGGCCCCTCTTCACCATTCCCTCCAAACACGGTCCATCCCTTAATTAACAACAGAGCCACCAAAGGCTGGCGGGGCCTGCGGTGCCCCGGCTGGGCTGGGCTCGCTCCTCCCGCGGGCTCCGGTGCCCTCTAGTGTCGCGGGCGGTGGCGGGCATCGCCGGTGGCCCCCCGCAGCGGGAGCGGCTCTGCCTGCCCGCCCCGTCGGTGCGGCGGCGGGGCCCGGGGCTCCCCGCCCCGGGGAGGTGGGGGGCCGGGGCAGAGAGGAGCGCGGAGGAAGGCGCCGGAGAAGGGCTAGCTGGAGGAACAACCCGTTTTCCCCTTGCCTTACCTCACCCTTAAACTGGGTTCGAGCCGCTTCTGGGCCAGGGCGGCCTGTTTATTCTGTCCCAGTCAAAAAGTCGTGGCGGGAGCAGAAGGAAAAACAAAGCCTGTTTTTTCAGAGAATAAGGCTTCCACGGCTGTTTTGGCATCATTTAACGCCAAGAGCCAAACGCAACAATGAAAGTAAAACAGCTCGACGTGGCGGCAGCAGCGGCCTCGGTGGGAAAACGACGGGCACAGGGAACTGCCTTAGCCAGACATGCGGGGAATCAAAATAAATTTTGGGGAGGGCAGGCTGGTCAACGTTAATTTCTTTTGTCTGGCTCCCTGCTCTGCCGGTGACACGGGATCCCTGCTATTCAGAGCCAAATCATGTTGAGCAAACAAAATGAGGGAATCTGATGTTGCGGAAAGAGGGACAGACAAAAAAAAAAAAACCTTGTAGGACTGTAAATGCACATAGGGCCTTCCTGCGGGCAGCGCACATCTCCCGAGGGGGCTGGGGGGGCCTTGATGGTCCCCTGACTTGTTCCCCTTCTGTCTCAGGAAGCCCTCACCGCTGTGTTCTCCTCCCTCCACGACAGATGCGAGCACAGATTTATAGCGACAAGCGATGAGAGGCCGCTCCGCTTTCTCCCTCTCTCAGGGGTTTGTTTGAGGGGTCTCTGCTCGGGGCTGGGGCTGCTCTTCACCACGCAGGGGTTCCTGCCCCAAAAGGGTGAGCGGGCTGCGGCTGACCCCCGCACCCTGCATCCCTGCAACGTGGGTAACCATAATCAAACCCAGACCTGCCTTCCCACCGAGACAAAAGGCTGCGGGGGGCCGAGCCGGGGGGGACCCCTACTAGCCCGCCCCCGCCTGGCAGGAGGCCGCTCGGACCCCACCATGAGCCACCTATTAGGCTGCCTAATACCCTCAGCCAGTTAAACACTGCCCTGCTCACCCTTGGGAGAGAGCCGCGGGAAAAACTCATTACTTGCGGCAAATTGGGACTCCTCCCGGGTTGGGGGGATGCTGAGCGGGGCGGCTCGCAGGCTCCCAGCCCCCCTGGAAACGTCCGAGAGCGGAGCGAGCCGCCCTGAAATACCCGCCCCGTCGGTGCCCGCTGCCCGGACCCACCGGTGCTGCGGGCCCGGGGAGGGATTCCCCCCTCCGGAGGGGACCCCCCCGCCTCCCGGAGCATAAACAGGCGAGAGCGGCTCTAGCCTGGGCGCCGCAGTTTTGTTTAAGATGTGCAGTTTCCATCTGTTGCCGCGTAAACACAGGCTAGCGGGATGCCTTATGCTCCAGCCCTTCGGGGGAGGGGAAGGCGGGAGGAGAGGGGAGAGGAGAGGGGGCCGCAGTGGTAAAAATCCCCCCACCCCCTGCCTGTCCTCTCGCNGGGCGGGGCCCCCCCCCCCCCTTGCGCCACACGGGGCGGGGGGTAGAGCCCAGGAGCCCTCCTGGAGGGTTTATTTTATCTACGCGGGACCAACCCATAGGCACCGCCGGCACTTCGGGGTCGCCCCACTCAGCGTGGGGAAGGGGGAAGCCACGTCGGGGAAAGCGTCACGGCTCCCCCAGGGGGACAATGGGCGACGGGATACCGTCGTCCCGGTCCCCGCAGCGCCAGGCTGGCCTGGCAGGCAGCTTTGCCAGTCCCCGAATTTGCAAATTTTTTTTGCAATTTTTTCGCTGGGTCTTGTGAGATCCCACGTGGAAGCCGTTAACGACCGCTCGATAATGATCATGACAAAGGCATTATTCAAATGAGGCAGGTAATTGCAACCAGAAGGCGCCTCCTCCCCTTTCCTTTTGCTCCTTTCTTTTTGCGAGAGTAACTGTCGCATCACATCACATCCCATCCTGACGGTTACTTCGCCAGGAGTCACCTCCACCGCCCCGCACGGTAAACCCCGGCCCGGGCGGGATCCCCTCGGAGCTCACGGGCGGTTGTTTCCCGCCGCTCTGAACCGCGCGTCTTCGTGGGGCTTAAACCTCCAGCTCCGACCCAAGTCGTGATAGGACCTTTCCCTCCACAAATTAAGGGGTGCAGGCTGCTGGGAGCGCTCGCCCCCCCAAGTAGACAGTTCCAGGGTGCAGTTGTTTTTTGTTTTGTTTTTTTTTCCTGTTGGTTTTTTTTTTTTTTTGGCCATTTTTTTGACCCCCTGGGAGCCTGTTGTTTATTCACAAGCATTACGGTATCCTGTTAGCATTCCGACCAGGGGCTGCTCACAGATCCGACTCCGATGATTTCCTGGAGGAACATGTGGAAGCAATAGCGGGGTTGTGCACTCGCTCACCCGAGCCGAGGATGCCCTAAGCGGAGGGCGCGCAAAGGGCCGGGAGCACCGCCGGGGACACCGCCAGCCCGGCCGGGGCACCTCAGCCTCAGCCGGCTTGTCACGGGGGTCGGTTCTCCTTTCTGCCCCCGTTCCCTTCGCGGCATCTTCGCTTCAGAGGCGTTTAATTCTCCTTCTCTTAGGAAAGAGGAAAAAAAAAAACAACCACCAAACCAACCCAAACAACCAAACCACCGGATCCTGGCGCTTGACTTTGAGGACCAACTTTTCTTTTGTTTAATACTAACGGGGAAAAAGAAGGTGGGGGGAGGAGGAGGGCCAGGCCGGGGAGGGCAGGAAGGGGGAGAAGCCCCGGGGGCGCAGCTCTGGGGCCGGTGCCCTCCCCGGGAGGCGGGCGGGCAGGCAGGCAGGAGGGCAGGCAGGAGGGCAGGCAGGCAGGCAGGGCCTCCCGCTCGGCTCCTTTCCTGGGGCTGCAGTGCCCCCTCTCCCGCGGCCGCCGCATCGCCCCTTCCCGCACGGTGCCTGCGAGCAGAAGGGGCTGCGAGGGCAGCTCCCCGCCGCCACCTCCCCCCCTCCCCCCGGCCACCCCCTTATCGCCAGCAGATAGCCACGGCCAACAAAGCAGAGATAGCCGGTGCTGGCTCCCCGNAGAAGAGCTTTCCCGGTCCCGTCGGAGCAGCGGGGTTCGGGGGGGCCGGCTGCTGGCGAAGGTTACCTTTCGTTGTGTCTTTCATTCATAAATGTTAGAGATTCGGCTCTCCCCCTCTCTCTCAGTGCCTCCTGCTCCCGGCTGGCTCCCGGCCGTCCGTCCAGCTCTCCAGCCCAAGCCCGGGCTCAGTGGTGTACAAAGGACACGAGGAACCCGCAAATTCGTTTCCAGATCGAACTCCTCGTCCATAAACTCACACTGTGCCCGTGGACACCCCGAGCCCGGCGCCCGACCCTGGAGGGTCTGAGGGAGGGAAGGCTCATTCATGAAATTGGGAGCGCTCGGAGTTTTCAGGAAAGTTTTTGGGGGAATTTTTTTTTTNTTTTTTTTTTATTATTATTTTCTCCCCCTGCAGCGCAAAACTCCCCCTCTTCCCCCTTTCCTCCCCCTCGCCCCTGCCATATGGCTAACCTCCCCCCTCCCCTGCGAGGCTGGTGAAATCTGGAGGCAGAGACTGGTCCCCCTGCCTGCGTAAGAGCCTCCCGCCTTCGCGCCCGCCTCCGGCCGCGGGGCTGGGGGCGCCGGGCGAGCCAGGGCGGCTCTTATTCTGAAGGGGCCGGAGGGGGGCTTCATTTCCTGACAGCTATTTACTTAAAGCAAATGATTAGTTTTGGAAGGATGGACTATAACATTGAATCAATTACGGGACGCGGGTTGTGAGACCATTACAGTCGGATCGGGAGGGAGGGCGAGCGGGAGGGAAAGAGCGCGGCTGAGCGGGGGGAAAGTCACAAAAGACGTGGACATATTTTGGATATTTTACAATCTGCAGGATTGGGGCTGCGGATTATAAAGGAGAAGGTAAGCGGTGAGGGGCAGTTTCCCCACCTTTTTCTCTTTTTTTT
>VUYV01000164.1:511062-629209 GCA_008711295.1 Anarhynchus alexandrinus | reverse complement strand
TTTTTTTTTTTCTTTTCCTTTTTCCTTTTTCCCGATGCTCTGAGCCGGGCGGGGGGCTTTTTTTCCCGCGGGAGGCGGCGGGCGCTGGCGGCCCCCGCGGAGGGGAACGGGGGAGCCCGACGTTCCGCGGGCCGTCGGGGCGCGGCGGCGAGCAGCGCGGGCAGCGCTAATGACAAACACATTGATTGGGACGGCGGGGGCCACCGAGCCGCATTCCTGCCGCGGGGGCGGCAGCGACCCGCCGGGGCTCCGCGGGTAGCGGGGGCGGAGGGAGGGGGACGGGGAGACGCGCACCGACAAAGTCAGGTAGGGTCGCGCCCCCTCTTCTCGCATCCTTTGCTGCCTTCACCCCGCTGCTCCGCCGTCCCTTCCCCCACCCTTTGTTTTTCACCACCTTCCCCTCTTCAGATCCCCCCTTCCCCATCTCACTCCCCATCACCGGGTAGCCTAAAATGCCCCGAGATCCCGGGCGGGGGCACGCACACAACCCCTCTTCGCCCCCCGCCTCCACCCAAAGCAACCCGATCTCCATCCCTGCGCGCCCCGTCTTTATTTTACACGTCTCGACGGAAGGGAAGATGCTGAATTTAGGCAGGACTGGTACCTGGAGCCTTTCCAGTTTACAGCCCCCCTTCTCGCAACGGGAACGCCGTGCCCTGCAGCACTCCCCGCCGGACCGCCGGAGCCCACCGCCACCTACCCCGGGGGAGGGCAAAATCTTCCCGGCCACCGTTTGGATTTTGTCAAGCGCGGAGGTTGCAAACTCGCCAGCCTCTGCCAGGCTGGAGTCCCCTGGAAAAGTCCTAGGAGCGAGTAGGAAATGGCTTTTTGGCTGTCCGCGGCATTGCTCAACATTTTTGGACGCGGATCCCGCAGCCCAGGAGCCGTTCCAGAGAACAGGACTTGGACAACTTTTTCTGGAGCCAGCAGCGACACATCTAGCGAGGCAGCAGCAGCAGCAGCCCCGGGGCTTGTCCGCATCCTGGCGGGGAGGCGGCTGCGGGGCAGAGGCGGGGGCGATGTCCCGGGCCCCCGCCCGCACCGAGGGCACCTTTCCAGAGCCCCTCGACGGCATTTTCGGCGCGTCTCTTGCGAATGATCCAGCTCCCTGGTGCTCCTCCGGGGCCCAAGGCTGCACTCCCGGGGAGGACAGGGCATCGCCTCGGCCCCGGTGGGGATAGACGGACCCGTCCCCAGGGCTGCGGGGCACGTCGCTCTCCCTTGGTCACCGGGACACAACGTCTGTCCCCCCGCCGAGACGCCCGCGCCTTCGGGGTCTGTTGCTCGCCCGACGTGGGGGGGGCTGGAGAAGAAGCCCTCGGGTCGCAGCACCAGGAGAATTAGCCAACCCCGGAGGGAAATAACGGCTTTGCTTTGCCCCACTCCATCTCCCCTGTCCCGCTTTTCTGTTTTCTGGCTACCTCGCATTAAAAAAAAAAAAAAAAAAATCGCTCCAACTTGGCAAAGGCTTTCCTATTGTTTCCCAGACAAACAGCGAAGTGGCTGGGAGTTGCCATCTCTGCTAGGTTTGCTCGGTGTCCCGGGCAGCCTGGGATCCGCAGCGGCTCTACCATAGGGGACCGGGACCGTGGGGAAGCCGCGGCAGCGCCGCTTCCCCGCTCCCTGGGGGCTGCCGCTCCGGCTCCCCGCGGGCAGGCAGGGTCTGGCAAGCGCCTGCAGCCTGATGGGGGCTGCAGAGTGTGAATGTAACCCCCCCACCGACCATCCCCATCACCGTCCCGGCTGGCTGTAGGCAGCCCGTTGTCTCCCCGACGGGGCGCACCGAGGCAACTGGGGCGGCTTGTTGTGCCCTCGGCATCTCCCAAGGTGGAGGTAGAGCCCCGCTGGGGTCCTGGCTCAGCTGCCTTAACTCCGTGTCCCTGGATGGGGCAAGAAATGGGATCAAAGCAAGGAGACAGGCATCAAAGGTTCCTCTGTCATCGGCTGATCAAAATCTGAACTGTGGAGATCCGACTTTTAACTCTCTGGGTCTAGAAACGCTAGGGAAAGATCTCCCAGCAAGTCACCTCGGTTTTAGCTGGTAGTTAACAAAGAGCATTTTAGAAAGGCCCTCAGCTAAACAGCGGTTTAGCCAACCTCAAAGCTTGGGGAGAAAAAGAAAATAAAAAAGTTTGAAGGAAAATGAGACCGCACAAAGCACTGGGATTTAGGAGTCCACAAGCAAACCAGCTCTCCCAGCCTGCGGGCGCTCTCCCGCTGCTTTAAAATGAGCCCCGTTGTTCTGGTACTCCTCGCCAGGCACGAAGGGGCAGGAGGTGTGCCAGGCCGGCTGCCATCGGGCACTGCGGCCATCTTCACTGTTATTTGCCCATCAATGTATGGGAAAACTTCATGTGGCTGTGAGAGTAATATATAGGTATTAGGTTTCAAGAAAGCAGGAAGTAATAAATATTTTAATAAAATACCTCTCCGCAGTACTACAGTATCAAGCTAGGATTCGAGTACAATGTATATAGACTTGCGTACCCCAGACCTTGCTGGTTATTTCCAGCTATTCCAGTTGGTTTAAAAGCAAGGGTGAAATGTATAACCCTATACAGTCCTCACCTCGCTTGCATCCTTAGATCGTCGTGGCCACAATGGCACTACTTCTGCATGTGAACTCTGAAAATTTTAATAGAAGATGTTTGCTTCCCTTGGTTTAAAGACCAGGGAATGACTTCTGAGGGGTTATTTTTCCTGGTGGTGGCAAGAAGTGCTGATAATTTACGAAAAGCAAGCAAGTAAGCAAACAGTCCTTTCTCTCCCTCTTGCCTTGCTCTCCTGCTTGACTCATCTCTTTCAAGCCAATAAAGCTTTGCATGGGTACCCAAGGGAAAAGTTTGCAACAGCGAGGCTTCCTAGCGCTTGTGGTCAACAGAGATGGATTGTTTTTTCCACACGATGCTTCTGGGCACTTGAGTTGGGATTTGAGGTGTTCTTTGATTTGATCCTGAGAACCTAAGTGAGATGCATTCCTTGGAGGTGCCAGTCTTTTTGTCTGTTTGCTGAGACAGTCTGGAAAATCCTCTTTGGAACAAGCGGGGAAATCTAGACTTTGCAAATTTCCCCCCTACCTTTAGCTGCTAGACTGGTGGAGTGTGTCCTTGAGGGTTAGGCTGAAGAATCGGGGCTGACTGGAAGGCTCTTTGGGTAGCAGCCACCACTGTGAGTCCTGCAGAGCCTGAACCACTCTGCAGGAGCCCAGCACTGGGCTAGTCGTGGTGTGTAGTTATTCCTTCATTCAGGCTATGCTGGATGCAAATACATGTAAAAGGCTATAGAATGACCCTCATTTTAGGAGAACATTTATGCCAATGTTTTTCATTGCAGAAATTGTCTTTTGTTGTTTGCGCCTTTCCCCAAATGAAACCTTCAGACCCGCCTGTTAGTGCTGTGGGTTGGCTCTGCTCTTGTTGAGAATTGAGTTTGCAGTTTGGGAATTGAGAACTGAGAAATGTTTCAGGAGGTCCTGTCTGAACATTTACATTCAGCTAGTGACATATACCACAAGGAGGAAATGTTCCCCTCTTTTTTTTGGGGGCTGGCCTTAGGTCTTCCTGGAAAAAATCAGTCTTCCCAGAAGGACAGACTGCCACTCTGACAAAATCACCACTGAAATTATCCAGCCCTCTCATAACAAGGATAATCACATCATTACGTGCCAAGATTTGGAATCCAACTATTGTCGTATCCCTTATGTAAATACAGAGCAATAGGGACCAGTTTGGTTTATTCTTTTTTTTTTCTTTCTTTTTGCTTTTTTTTTTTAAATCGGTGAACTCGCGTGATTTTAAAATATAAAAAGTCTGAATTTTAAGTTGATCCAGGAGACCCAGTTTAGATTCCATCTGCTATGTTGGAGACTAGCGTTGCCTTCTGCTCGACGAGCAATTTCTCTCACTAATGTGGATCAACATTGCCATCCTGTGGCCAAGAGGATGAACTGTAGTGACTGGGTAGCTGGCAGGAGAGAAGTCTCTCAGTCTCCACTCTTCTGGTAGATGGGCTAGTTTTCTGGCTTGAAAGAGGTCTTTGTTTGATTTACAGCAGTATGAAAAATATATACCATTGGCTCTTCTTGGTCTACCACGGTGCTTTCTCTCTAGGTCATGTAGAGCAGTCACCTACGAAGAACATAATTTTCTAAACACATATTTCCATCGGCTTTCTGGATATTGATTTTACTTTGTCTTCTACAGTGCAGTCAATGAAACCCATCTTGGTATGAAGCCAGGACTTGGCAGTGGGAGTTTAGAAGATTGAATCCTTGCTGATAATGGTTCTTCAGATGTTCTTTTCCTGATTTTTTTATAGAATCATAAAATAGTTTGTGTTGGAAGGGACCTTTAAAGTTCATCTAGTCCACCCCCCCTGCAATGAGCAGGGACATCTTCAAGTAGATCAGGTTGCTCAGAGCTCTGATGTCACTAAAGCACAAAAGATAGGTATCAAAATTTCAGTCAGATCCTTTCCAAACCCGATGGTTAAAGTAGATGCAATGACTGTTTTACCCTGGGCAATCAGCCTCCCCTGCTGAGAGTTTGGCAAACCCTTCATAGCATCATGGAGTTTTCACTATACACACCCATGTTTCTATTTTAGCTAGCAATGTTCAAGGTATGTAAGGAATTAAGGTTGGCTCAAACTTATGTGTTATATGTGCTGTCAATACCGGGCTTCAGCGTGCAGAAATCTGCTGGCTTCAGTGACGTTACACCAAATTATGGTTTGATGGAGCAGTGTTAGGAGCTGAACCCGGTGTATTTATTCAGGGCTGAGATTTGGGTGATTTAGGACAAAGAGGGCTGCTCTGCCTTAGGGGAGGTAAAAAAGGCAAATAAGTGCATACAAAAAATTAGGTGATCATAAATAAACAGAAACATGGTAAGCACACCTGCTGGGTGTTGTGGGAATGAGTAAATTCTTTTTTGCCCAGAAGTGTGAAATTGTACCTGCATTAAACCTTGACTCCAGCACTGATGTGTGAAGATACGTTGGAGATGGGACTCCAATATGCTTAAGTTGGATGCACAATGTAATTAAATGCAATTCAAACAAATTTCGAGTACAGATGATGGTGAATCCTTAGTACATTATTCTGTCTTCCACAGTGAGGAAGTGGTGCTCTGGGTCTTGATAAAATTAACAGGTCATTAAGGAAAGATCAAAGCTCTGGGTTGTGAAAGAATAGTCAGCTGGAAAATGCAAATTTAGTTAAGTCCTCGTGTTTTCAAACTGCAAGGGTAGATTGAGGTGCTCCGCTCATTGATTTCTATGGCAGCCCAGCCAAGACAGCAAATTCGAAGTAGCACTGTGGAAATGCCGTCACCTGTGCTGACATCGGCATAGTCATGGGGCTTCACTCCTCACGTACACACACAGCTCTGCCACAGCAGAGATTCTGCAGACTGGTACGCAAGAGCTGAGCTAGCTTTGTGTTTTTTCCTTCTGTGCTGCATCACTTGCACTGAATAGTCTGCAAAACCAACACAAAATGGGGAGAGGTCTGCCTCTTCAGAGAGAAAAGGCAGAAGGAATCTTGGCAGACAGTGGGGTAACATTGTCTTGTGGATGTTGGGAGGTTAGCAGTCGGATCAATAAAGCAGACCATGGTAAGTCTTTCAAGATTTACAGTGAGTTACTTTATCAGAAAAAAAAATACAGGATATAAATGTGATAAAAATGAGTAAGGAGGCTGAGACCGAGGGACTTCTTTGATGTCCGAGAGTCTGTTATCAATGGGAGACAGATACATAAACACATGACAATTATTGCTAATTGAAGAATCAGGCAAAATGCCTTGTCTCTGCTGGAATGTTGTCAGCTGAATTTCCGACGTTGCTTGTACACGCTTTTGGGGGTTGGTAGTTTGTAAGTCTTCTAATCCTGCTTCTGAGACCTCTATGTTTGATTTGCGTATCGAATACTTTTTGCCTTGCAAAAGCGCGCTGTCTGCTCCACACGTTGCGGGAGGAAAGAGGGACTGGTTCAGAAACACTCCTGGGCATGTTGGAAGCATTTAACTTCCATATGGCACTGGCATAGTCGTAATGACTGGATGGATGCACCTACGTGCTTTCCTATCTCAGCATCAGGAGCTGAATACCAGAGGGTGAATAGAAACTCTCCAGAACCTTTGAAAAGCAGTCCCTGGCTTGGCACATCATCCTTTATTTTACTCCTTGGTCTGTGTTTCAGATTAGGGGCTCTTCCGTGCAGACATTTTTTTAATCTATATTGGCCTTGGGCCAAATCCAGTTACTATTAAAGTCACCAACAAACCGTCCACTGATTTCAAAGGGAGCAGGGGATGAAGGAGCTCCTCTTTTGGAAATTATCTAGCAGGCTGCTTGAAGGTTTGAAGTAGAAATGTCATTAGATGGCACAAAAATTCCATAGATGCTTAGTGCCACCGCTGCCTCTTCAAGACCGATGCCTTAGGATTATGCGTTTGAAAGCCAAAATTATCGCGTGTGATCTATGAATCTCCACGCTGTTGGGGAGAAGAGATGCTCTGCGAGTGGCAGTGCTGGCCGTGGATTTATTCCGTTAGAAAATTGCAGCATATGTTTTAAATAGCATGTCTCTCGATCAAGGGAATTCTTGCTAAATAAGCAATAAACACTATTGTATTGCATTGTATTCAGTAAGCTATATATATACATATGTACAATGGCAAAACAAAAATATCACTCAGGATTGTACTATTTGTAATAAAAGTAGCTTTTAAATATGTTTGGTTTTTTTTTTTCTCGCATAAAAGTTGCTTGTTGCTAAAAGGCCAGAACTTATTGCATAAAAGCATCGCATCCTCGCCGATGCCTGTGAGGGTACTGCCTCTGTGCAGGGCTGTTTCGGTGGGCTCGGTCCCGGCGGTGGCGGCGGTGGGCATCAGAGCAGTTTGCAGCCTGTTTGAAAGGGGGATGTGCCGGGACTTGGCTCCTTTACATTGCCAGTGGAGAGGAGGGGTTGCGGAGCCTTAGCTGCATCCCCTGTGATGGCGATGTGTCTGCAGCCCCACGTACCTCGTGGGAGGTGGTTGCACGAGTCTCAGTGGGCTGCGGGCGGGAGCTGGGGTCCCAGGGCTGTTTCTGGCCTTGGCACCACACGGAATGCCGGGAAACTGGGCTAGCAAACTTTTGGGGGTCCTGCAAAACTGTATTCCCATTTCCAGTCCGTTAACCGGTTCTCTCTTGCCTTCTCCTTTCTGTTTCAGTTGTTGGTAGCTATGGGTACTTCCCCACGGACGTTCCTGATCCTGGGATGTTTTCTCACAGGTAATGTTCCTCAGCCCTCTGAGCCTCTCCGCCCCTACTCCTTCGTAAATCCTTATTTGAGCTTGTTTTCCTTGCGCCCACGATAACAAAACGCCAAATGGTTGCCAGCTGGCTATGGGCTCCATCTTTCTGCCCTTCCCTTGGTAGGCTGAGGCAAGCACCACCGAGAAGACGGTACTTTCGGTAGCCTGTGCCGGCTGCTTTGGCACCTCCACAGCTGCTCTAACCTCCCTCCTGGTTTGTCTGCCTGCGCGGGGAAAGTGAGCCTACCTACCTCCAGCTCTCCCAGCCCTGCCTCCGCCGGGGTTTCTCCCAGCAGCCCGGTGCTGCCTGTGTGGGCTCCCAGCATCCTCCCACACCACACCACCTCACCGCGCTCGCCGGGGCTGCCGGCCCGGCCTCCCGACATCTGCCGAGCGAATGTGTGCCGGGAGGGGAGGGCAGGGTTTGCCACAGGGTGCCAAATATAGAAAGGGCCTGTAGACCGGGACAACGCGTGCAGGAGCGAGAAACTGGTTTCAAAGACAGCCTGGATTCCGGCTGCCGGTTTATTGCCCAGAGCCCACTGTCACACCGTGGGCCTCAGAGCTTGTTTATCGTGGACTGCTCTGTCTGTTTTGTACAGGTCATTTGATAGACTGAAACAGCGAATCCATTTCCCTGGCGAATTCCCCATTTTTTTTAGGGTGTGGATCCTCTAATTTTCCTTCTGGGAGTTGGACCTGCACCAGCCCACCTACAAATTACTAAGGCTTGCAAATCTGAGCCTCTAACTGTAGATTGTATCTGAAAACCGGTGCCATCTACAACATCTTGTTCAGCGAATTACGGTTTTATTTGGCTATAAACCTTCCGTACATTTTGGCTAGAGGCAGACCTGATGCACAAATTTTGGGTCTAAACCCCTGCTCCGTCCCTTTGCAGAAATAGAAGCCAGATGTAAAACGCAATCTGTTGATCTTGGGAAGGGGTTCCTCAGTGTCAGTTGTGAGCTTACTGGAAGGCTGACAGAACTGCTGGTTTCCTGACCATCGCTGTCAGGAGCTGTGAGACGCCCGTGACCCAGCAGCCGGGGTGTGGGATTCACTGGTCTGCGGCAGAGCAGTGCCCGCCTTTGGGGCTGGGAAGCTGAGGTGTGAATTGGGAGCCATCTCTAACTTCACCTCTGTCTTTCACCTCTTGATTTGACAAACAGAAGTCAGCAAGCAAACACTTAGCATTTCAAAGGGAAGCCGTTTGCCATCCATGGGGCAAAACACTGGCTTTTAACAAGGGCAGATTTCCCGGGACATCAGCACCTCCAAAATGGTTAGAAAAACAGCTGCTCTGGATCCGCTCTGCTGTCTTTCCCCGCTGAGGTTGTTCTGTGTGTTCATGTGCTATTTATTCATGTCTTTTTGCAGGACCGTTCCTAACATTTTGCCAGCTTCCTCTGCCGACTATTGTTCCCAATAGGAATGAAATGGTGGTACAGCTGAATTCCAATTTCACGCTCAAATGCTCTGGAGACAGCGAAGTGAGCTGGCAGTACCCAGTGACCGAGGGAAGTCACAGGATAGACATTAGACATGAAGAAAACAACAGCGGCCTCTTCGTGACAGTGCTCGAAGTCGGAAATGCCTCAGCCGCTCATACGGGCTTGTATGTTTGCTATTATAACCACACTCAAGTGGAGGATGGGGAAGTGGAAGGGAAGGACATCTACATCTATGTGCCTGGTGAGTGGGGGATGCCACAGCCGTACCTGGAGGTTTGTGTGGGAGGGCTGAACTGTGGATGTTCAGAAGAGGCGTATTGCTGGTGGCAATTTGCCGTCACAGGAAGATAAATGACCCCAGGGCCATTCCCTAACATGTAAATCAAGACCAGCCCCTGTGAGTCTATGGATATGTTCCTCTTTCTTTCTATTGGTTTTCACATTTTTGGTAAGAGTTTTAGTTCTCAAGAAGAGGGATGATTTAGCGGCTTCAGACCTGAGGTCTTCTGCCCACCAGGGGCTGGTGGCCAGGTCAGGTCAGCTGTAGGAGCATGTCCAGCCTTCAGTTTTGCCTGGCCCCTAAGTGGGGATTAACATCAATGCCAGTCCTTTCAGGGGTGACTTGGGTGGTGGATATTTTGGGACGTATACTGACCAAACCAGTGCCATGTCTGACACTAAAGCAGTTGCCAGATGAGGAAGACCATATCTTGTTCTTAACCTGAATTAGGCTTGAACTGAGAACTGGAAAAAGCTCATGTGTGCATGGGGCCTGGGAAGCATAAGGCAACAGAGCCATCTTAGGGGTGGCTGTCACAAGGGAGGGTGAAACGAGAAGCGTTCTTGCTGGCCAGCCTGACGGAAGATTAAAAACGTGGTGCTACCATGCAGTGCCCTGTAATTTTCAAAGCAAACACAGCCTTCCCGGGCCCTGCACCGCCTTTCTCTGTAGCAGTGGAAAACCCGTTGGACCCAGAAGAAATGGCATCCCTTCTTTTTGGAAGTACCTATCCCCAGCTTTGCCCTCCCTCCCTTTTGTTCTGACTGGAAATCTGTTTAAAGGCTTTCCACGCTATCCATGGGATGAAGATCTTTGTTGTCATAGCTGAGATAGGCACCGGAGGCTGAGCCACAACCGACTGCTTTTGTAAAGCCCTGTCTGGATGTTTCCTCGGCTTTGGCTGAGGTTCAGGGCATGAGTGGCACAACTGCAGGGCCAGGAAAGATCAAGCCAGCAGATTTGTGGTAAATATTTTGAATAGGAAAGGAAAGAGAGGAGAAAAGATTGGAAATCATCTTGCCAAACTGCAGTATGTTGTGAAGGACATGATGTCTGCAACTGCAAGGAAGACTGTGGAAGGGGGAAATCTCAGGAAGCACTAAAGGAACGTATTTTAAAGGCAATTTTGCAGTGGCATTAAGTTTTTGCAATTCATCATGTGTGATTTGAGAACAGTGATGCTTCCAAGACTTTTTCTTCATTTCTCAGAACAAATGTAAAGCGTTTGCATTCATCCTTGAAGCAAGAAGATGTTTCAGCAGAGGCTGCAAGCTTTGGCACACGTGTCTCGATTTCCAAACAGCTCTAACCAAATCACCAGAAGATGTTGTTGGTGTTAAGCAGTCTTGTAACTCACTCAGTGAAGGAATATAAAGGCAAGAGATGGAAGATTTCTTCAAGAGGGCTTTTTGGTTTGGTTTTTAAGTGCCTCGAGACATCAGCCTACCAGATTTGCGGGGCAGAGACACCCTGTAATTTTTTCCACTCACTAACCATCAAGATGTCATAAATGCAGTAACATATCCTTTTCTTCAAATTATAGAGAATGTTTCTGTTTCCACTATAAACTTTGTCTTTACAATTGTTTTTCCTGCAATGAATTAGGAGGGCAATGGGTGGCAGCAACCCACTTTAGCCAAGGAGGATTACGTTGAGACTTCACACAATATCCCATTTTCACTAACAGCACACAGAAAACCAAACTAGGTGAATCCTGTTTCTGTTTTAAATTACAGTGGGAAAATGAATACATGGAGTTGGCAGCGTCTTTGGGATGGAGCGCTGTGTTTGGAATATTGCTACAAAGAGCCTGCCAGTGCAGCAGAAAGTCTATTGTTGGAGGGATTTGGATTGCTATTTATTAAATTTTATTATAAAGCTTCGCACAGAAGCTTCAGGCTAGCAGGGATTATTTGTTTATTCCGAATGGCCAAATGGAGATAATTTGAGGGCTGTGTTTTTTAAGTTGGATATGTTATGCAATTATGTTTTAAACTCAGGCTTTGGATTGGCCGGATAGGAAAGTTGGCATGTATTTTGTTGACTTTAAAGGAAATAAAACTACCAGGTGTTTGTTTGCTTTTTTTCTGGTTGAATACCATATTTTGAAAACCACATGCTGTGACCATAATTAACTATGTCTCATAACTGTAATGTTGGACATGTTAGAAATGCATGAAGATGAGTACCTTGAACTATTTTTGATGAAATTTGGCTTTAATGGTGTTCAACATAAACAACACGAAACTGATTTCTACTTTTTGACATTGAAAGGGTTTGGATTTTTTTCCTTTTTTTTTTTTTCCCTGCTTAGGTATTGGTTAGGAGACAGCTGCTATTTCCAAAGGAAAAAAAAAATCTAACTGAAGAAGCTGAGTGATTTGTACCAATAAAAGTCAGGATCTTTAATAATTTTTTTGTGCAGTGAATGTTGCACCTAAGTGCAAAATCTTGTGTCATAAAACCAGAACGTTCAAGTCCAAATTATTTCCTGGGATCTTTGCTGTAGATATATCTTGATAGAGTTGTCTATGGTAAAGTGGATTCACCTTTACTTTAGTCCCCAACAATTGCATGAATGTTTTCACACCCAGTAGTGACTTTCTTGCTTTTTGTCACTTACTATCCTTTTGCCCTCACTGTAGGAATATCTCAGAACCAGGTCTAAGGGGAATAATAACGCTTAGCTTTTTTTCCTTGAGGTCCTTTGCATTTCTTATTCTTTCCTGTTTTGTGCTTAGGTCGAATGACAAAAAGGAGATACTGCATACAATTAACATGGCTTACCTGCAATCTCTGAAAAAGTGGAGTAATAAACTGTACTAGTTTCAGTTACGAGCTATAAGTGGTCATTGATATCCAATTCTTGTACGTGGTCTTACTACAAACAAGACAGTGTAAAATTACCTCTTGTTTTTTACAGACCCAGACATGCCTTTTGTTCCTTCCATACCAGAAGACCAGTTTATCCTAGTAGAAGAAGGTGATCCCACCGTTATCCCTTGCCGGACAAGTGACCCGAGTGCTGAAGTGACTTTAATTAACAGTTTAGACAAAGCTGTCTATGCCTTCTATGACAGCAAACAAGGCTTCATAGGGAATTTCCCAGCGGGCTCATATACATGCAAAACAATGGTTAAAGGAGTGGAGTTCAAGTCTGATGAGTTCCTCATCTATATTTTAAGAGGTATTTATTTTTGTTCATTTAAAAAAAGAGTAATAATATTCAGCCCAGTTCTTTCCTCGTACTATAAGAGCTGTATTAGCACCAGCATCACAGGATTATATCAGATACTTCCCTGATGATGAGCTCCTTGTTCCTCTGGCAGTATTGCTAGTTATTTAATTGCTACTTTACTTAGTGGTTACGTACAATTTTGATGAGAATAAAGTGTCCTTGACTTTATCTCCTCTCCCAAATGGGTACAGAAAAAGTATTCTGTAATTCAGGTGTTTTCATTTTGTTGGCTGAAACTTAAAAGACTGATGTTTCCCAGTGGCTTCAAATTGTAGGACTTTGGATAGTCTGAAAAACAGCATGATCAAAATATTTTGACAATAAAGTTTTTATTGGCCAGCAATGGATTCTCAAAGACAGTCACTGATTAGCAAAATGGGAAATCGCTCTTATAACGAGTGTCTTTTCTCAGGGGCATTTGAGTTAGGAACTTCTAATTTTAAGCATAGATCACTCTTTGGAGGATTGAACTCAATGCCTGTACACTTCATGCTTTAAATACCCATCATTTATATCGCTATAAACCAGCAGTACTCTCACTGAATTTTCCAGGTTATTCCTCAGTAGAGGAAGCGAAATTGAAATCTCCCCCTGAAATCACACCATGTGAAAACTGCATACTTTTTAAAACTAAATCTGGTCTCTTCCTCTTCTCTTAGCGACTTCACAGCTGCCGGTTGAAATCGAAGCTCTTAAAACTGTCTACAAAACAGGCGAGACCATCGTAGTAACTTGTGTGGTCTTTGACAACGAGGTGGTTAATTTACAGTGGAATTATCCTGGGAAAGTGGTAAATATCTCTCTTTTTATTTTATTTTTGGTTTGAATGTTTGTAGTTACTTATTGGGGAAGAAGGTGGGGTTGCAAAATATTCTTCTCTCCTCTGAATGAGGACAGCTGAGGAGAGAAAACAAAGTAACTTCTTTTACTTTTAGGTAACCACAAAAGAAAGTCAGTCCCAAAAGTTAGAGTTTGCTGTTAGTAAGTATGCAAAGTATGAGAGGAAGGTGAGGTGTGACTAGGAGTCCATCCTCTGGGGAGGGAGGAATGCTGTCTCTCAGGTCTTGGGCTGGTTGAAAAAAAGAAATGTTGTGGAAATAGAAAGGTCTAGGAATGTGTCAGATGTGTGCATGGAGCTCTGCTGCTGGAGGTCTGAACCTCTAAAATGACTCTCTTAAACTTTGGGTTCTTGGGCATAATAGAGGACGATGAAGAGTCAAGTTCGCAGACTTCATTGTTCCTCATTATGCAGGTGTTAATTAAAGTGACTCTTACAATCACTGTAGTTACTCACTAATGAGAACCACCTAGTAAGAAAACCTTAAAATTTCTGGAGAACCTCAAAAATTTTCAAAGTAGCGTTAACATCCTTCTGCAGTGAAAATTTTTATGAGTTAGAGCCCGTCCCTGTCAGTGGAGAATTTCAGAGTATCCCATGTAAAAAGTCTGGTTGCTGAAGGGGTGGAGTAGTTGAAGTGACTACCTAATTGTGACCCCAAATCCCCTCTTTTATTGAAGTAAGTTAAGAGCTCAAGAGAAAAAAATGATTTAAGAATGTTTTGTTCTATTTTCCATGTTGCACATTATAATCTTTGCCATATGCCACCTTTCAAACTGTCCCCAGAATATTTTTTGTCCCAGCCTCTCATGATAACGTGGTCTACCATTCTCACCATCCTTTTACTTGCAGCAGTCTTCTCCTTGTCAATAAATTATTCTTGTTTTGAGAGCTGGCAGAACATAGCATCCAGCAACTGCTTACTTTTTGTCTGATGGAGGGGATAAAAATTCACCTTACTTCATGGGAACTGAACAAATAAAATTCAAAATAAAACCCCACAGCTTTTATGTCTGAGGAAAAGGTAGCATGCAAGTAGTAAAACACTTTTGGACTCCTCACCCAAATTTTGAACGGTATTTTGTTCTGAGTGAACAAAATATGAGCTCTCAACCTCCTCACCCTTCTGTGCCTGCCACCAAAAGGGTGTATTTTTTATAGACACACCTTTAGTGCCTGTGGCTGAAAATACATCCCTGCCTGAGTAAAGTCTTCTGCCATACAGGGTTTAGATGGTTCCTCTCACTCCAGTGGCATCATAGATCCTCAATGGCGTGCTTTCAGCTCAGTTACTTAAGTGAGGTTTTTTTTTTTCCTTCTCCAAACTACAGAAAGAAAAAGGTCTGATAAAACTTGATGATATCAAAGTCCCATCGCAGAAGCTGGTTTACACCTTGACCATTCCTGAGGCAACAGTGAAAGACACAGGGGATTATGAATGTACTGCTCGGCATGCAACCAAGGAGGTTAAGGAAAATAAGAAAGTAGTCATTACAGTTCATGGTATAGTCTGATTTTAGTGTCCAAAAATTATTAATGTGTTGGAAAACACCAATCTTGAAAAATGCTGCACAGTGTTGTTTACCCAAGGCTTTTTCATTTACAGACAAAGGGTTTGTTCACCTGGAGCCTCAGTTTGGCCCTCTGGAAGCTGTCAACCTGCATGAAGTCAAAAACTTTGTTGTCGATGTGCAGGCCTACCCAGCACCAAAAATGTACTGGTTGAAGGATAACGTGACTCTGATTGAAAATCTCACTGAGATTGTTACTAGTTCCAACAGAGTCCAGGAAACAAGGTAAAAATAATCTTCTGACTCTTACTTTGCCATGTTGACTTGACCTGGGCGCTGCTCCTGCTCTCTCTTTCCACTGCAGTTTGTTCTTTCTTCCTCAGTGATATTTAGAAATCATTTATTTGTTTTCTACTCTAAAGGGCGATGCCTAATCTACCTCTTTTCATTCCCTTCATAATATCAACCTCTCCAGACCGTAGGGATCTTGGTTCCTGAGTACTAAGCCTCTTCGGTCCCTCCAAGATATCTCCATGCCAATAATTTCTAGCTATTTCCAATAACATCAGGGGCTTTGTTGGATCCCTGCAGAACATAACTATGCCCGCTTCTTTCTCAGTTGTATTTTGGTAGTTATTTACCATTTGAATAATTATTTTAGTGTTAAGGCATGCTAGAAATGCCAAAAGTCACTACATTATTATCTCCACATACCCAAGTTATACATTGCATTGAAGAGGATTTTTTTTTTTTTTTTTTTTGCCTGCTTTAAAAATACAAACCAACCCTCTAATTTCTGCAGGTTTCAGAGTATATTAAAATTGATCCGGGCCAAGGAAGAAGACAGCGGTTACTATACTTTGGTTGCTGAAAATGAAGATGAGGTTAAAAGATACACCTTCTCCTTGCTCATACAAGGTAAGGAGCCCTGCCCACCCGAACTGGTGGCACACAGCAAAGACTCGATCTGCTTACACATCGAACTGCCTGGAGTATTGCGATAAGAAAGGTGTGAAGTGGGGTGTCCAGAGGAGTGCGTGTGTGCCGAGTCCTTGGAGCTCTCACACCCTGGTCCTGGCTTTCCCTTCGGCACTGGCCTTGAGCCAAAAAGAAACTTTATCCTCCCGCCTAAGTTATTCCAGCTGACAGCGGGGACGATAGCTCGTTTAGTATGACATGAAGACGTGGCATAACCGCAGCACTTCCTTTTCGTGGCTCTAGCCTAGGATCCGCTCTGTCCTACGGGAGTTAAAGACCTCCTAGACGAGTTCCTAACTGTTGCTCAGCTGTCGGCCAAACAATACCTGTCCTGGTTTATTTGAAATTTCGGGCTGCTTTTGTAGACCCTGATGAGTATTTTAACAAACTCCTGTGTCCTTCCCAGTTCCAGCCCTGATCTTAGACCTCGTGGATGATCACCATGGCTCTGCCGGTGGGCAGACAGTGAGGTGCTTGGCGGAGGGGACCCCGCTTCCTGATGTGGAATGGCTGGTTTGCAAGGACATTAAAAAGTAAGAGGAGTGGGTGCTTTCTTATCTAAAATATGACTGGCTGTGTCCTTGATTAGCTTAACGTTATTAGTTACTGTACCATGCTTTCCTCATTAAGGGGCCAGTAAGCTATAAATCTGATTTGTCTTTTCAGAGGTTTATATTTCGAGAGAGGTTGTCAGTGCCCCTCCTACTGATTGCACCCTGTAGGAGAAGAAAAAATGCATTGATTCAGGAGGTTTCTGTCATAAATCTTTGTGCTTAATAAGCAAACTCAGAAGATTTCACAGTCCCAGTTTGAGTAAGGATCTCAAGGAGTAGCTGTCCCCCCATTCAGGGAGTTCTCATCATTTCATAGGTAGCTCCATCTGCACTCTTGCGTGCTTCTAAATATTCACTTGTAATTATTTCCCCCCAAATTATTGGGACTAGATGATCTTTAAGGTCCCTTCCAACTCTAACCATTCTACGATTCTATGATAAATTAAAATTTTCACCTTCAAAGTGTTTTAGACACGTGGAGTAGTGACTCCCATTTTTGGTAGATCTAGACTGGCTCCTGTAGCTGCTGGGGGACTGTTTTTTCCCGGGGAGGTCATCCACCAGGGAGAGGGAGACCATGCACGGAAGGAAAGTACGCGCCTTGGGCACCTCCCAGCTGTGTTCTACTCTCATTGTGCTAAAACTTACTGCCTGGTAGGACAATTGTCCTCCCAGCCCTTCCCCAGGGAGCCTTGTACAGCACTAAAGATTCAGGGAGAAATAGAGATCCATCCAGCACTATAGCTCTATGGGATACATAGCAACACCAAGGTCTACCTATACCAGAGCTGCTGGGCCACATTGTCAGGCCCTCAAAGTGGAGCAGTAATGAGGGTCAGAAGGTAGGTTATTCTGAGGGAAGAAAGATGTAGGCTTTTCACAGAGATGGTCTTAAGCATTTCTGGTCTTTAAAATGATCATTGTCAGAAGAAATAGGGAAAGGTGATTGCTGTTCTGTTCACTCTTTGTCCATACCTATGCCCAACGCCTGTTTCCTCCTTATTTTTCTCTGCAGGTGCAGCAACGACACCTCATGGACTCTTTTGACTAACAATATCTCTGATATACACATGGAAGCCCACCTAGATGAGAAAAATATGGTGCAAAGCCAGGTGACCTTCCAGAAAGTAGAGGAAACCCTGGCTGTGCGATGTGTGGCAAGGAATGACCTCGGTGCTGTTACTCGGGAACTGAAGCTCGTGGCTCCCAGTGAGTTTGCTTTGTCCTTCTGTGAAATTACAGCAGCCAGTTTGACCCCTCTCTAATACACCCCAGTTCAGTCTTAATAGATAAAAACGTGAATTGTTGCAGATAAAAATAAATGAAAATGGATTTTTTGCCACCCTGGGACATCTGTAGATGAGGCATTCTACAGGTCTTTATGGTGCATCTGTTTTTCACTTACTATGTGGTTCCATGATTCATTTTATCATTTTATGGCCACTGGCTATGGGATGTTCTTCTAGACGATCCCTGCATTTGGTTTTGAAACAGGAAGGCAGGGCAGCTCTGGGCTTGGCAAGACTTTACAGTCACCAGCCCCAGGGACTGCTCCTGCCACATCTGCAGGACATGGGAACTGCAGTGGTATGGGAGATGGATGTCTTGTGCCTGTGTCATGTTCCTCATGGTTCAAGAGGAGAATATGGTCTGTCTTTTTACTTCACAGCCTTGCGATCAGAACTAACAGTGGCTGCTGCAGTCTTAGTGCTGTTAGTGATCGTGATAATTTCACTGATTGTCCTGGTCATCATCTGGAAACAGGTAATGTAGAAAAAAAGCTATTTCAGTTTGCATGTTGAGCCCTGCTGGATTTTGATCTGCTCGGAAGTCAAACACAGGACTAATGGTTGGTTTTGCATTCAATGTGCTTTGCAGAAGCCGAGGTATGAGATAAGATGGAGAGTCATTGAGTCTATCAGCCCCGATGGCCACGAATACATTTATGTGGACCCAATGCAGCTGCCTTATGACTCCAGATGGGAGTTTCCTCGAGACGGGTTAGTGCTTGGTAAGTTTCCTGTAAGGGACTAATCCCATCCTTCTCTGGGGATAAGGATGGTTAAGGAGAACTCTGAGGTTTCTGCTGCCGGGATTTGTGATGTAACTCATGGCCATGAAGTCCAGAGCCTCTCTGTACCTATCTGTTCTCCTACCACATCCTCTTCTTCCCCTCCAGTGATGTCAGCCTTGAGCTCCTTGGGTTAGTGTCTCCTACACCTCCGATCCAGCTCTCCTCCACATGCCTGGCGGGGAGTGCCCACCTCCACATGGCTTAGGGGACCTCTCCCAGTGTTAAATTCCCTCTTCAACACTCACTTCTGCTAAGGCACCCACGAGAAGTGCATTGGCATTTTTTATTTGCAGGACATTTATACACTTATGTGTAGAGGCCGAGGGAAATCTGCAAGTAGTTATGTAGTTTTATTTAGAATATTTTTTAAATTATTAATCCACGATGTGCATATATCAGTGCTGAGTAACTTAATAACTTATTCTTGTGGCTACTGTTCTTCTTCCCTTCCCTCCTACTTTCTTGCTTTGCTATCACTGCACTGGAGTCCATAGGGATTTTGGTTAGCAATTAACTCTTCAGGGCTGGCATAAACTCTCATTTATATCAATTGAAAGTGTAATGATTATAGACATTTTTAATGTTCTATCCAGATAGCGCTTTAAATTGATAAAGCGTCCCTCTGTTGGAGGTATCTGTGCACCCAGTTGCATACACAAAATACAGGAGAAGAAAACAAAAGGCTTTTTTTGTTTGATATATTTTAAGAAACGCACTCCCCTGGTGTAGTTCTCCTTCCCCCACCACAGAGAAAGAATTGATGTTAGTTCTTCAAAGAAGCAGCACAAAAATTTTTGGTTCAGGAACGATATCCTTTAATTAAATTCATGTTGCTAATTGAAAACTAGAAGAGGGTGGATATTTAATGGAATTATTTCATTACAACCCAGACTTTAATTATATGCCTAAATAGGATTTGTCAGATCTGAGTTGTTAACAGACCACCGCTGTGACTTTGTCTCCCTCTGACTCACGAGCACCAGCCTACTTCAATGCCTTCCTGTTTACAAGTATATTCAGGGTAGTCAGTGCTTTAAAAACTAATGCTACATTCCCTTTTAGCAATCTGGATCGTACAAGCATTCTTCTCGACGCGGTTAACATTTACCCGCTGGCAGTTTTGCCATATAAAACACTTGCTGGTGGCGGCCTCTTTTGTTTCTGGGGCTGATAACTCCGGTTTGTGTGGGTTTTCTCTTATCAAAGTGGGAGGTGGCAGCAAAGCAGTTGCACCTTTAGCTCAGGGAGGCTCTGAAGCAGGATACAAACCCATTTTGGCTCGGCCAGACAAGCGTTTCCCATCCCAGCTCTGTAAGCCAGCTGGCATCTGTTTGTTTTTCTAGCTAGTAGCGCCTGGAGTGCAGCGCTGTGTTAAATGCCAGCCCTCACCGTTGGCTGCCTGGGGTTTCAATTGATAAATTTGGGTTACGCTGCAATTTTCCCTTTGCCTATCGCCCCTCCACGATGTGCGTAGCGCTCTGCTGTTTGAAGCATTCAGCAGCCGGCACAAGGCTAGGAGATGCGTAGCAGAATGAGAAAGGCAATGCCACAGTGAGCTGCTCGTGTGCCACTGCCTTCTCCTGGCTCTGCTGGGAAGCAGCGAGGTCTCAGCAGGACCTGGACCTCCTCCTTCGGCTGAGATGGCCGAGGGCAGCGCTTTTGGAGGAGTGGGGTCTTAGTGCTGCTGTTTCTCAGGATCTTGGGGTGGCTGTAGAGGGGTGACAGGGTTGCTCCCGTCACTTCCCAGCAATCCACCCACTTGTCCTGGTGGCCTTAATAAAATGAAATGCTGGTCTGACACAGAGTCAGACCCACCCCCATTTGCAAAAGGCAGGTTAAGATTCAAGTCACACGGCTTTTAGGGATGTGGTATCTAATTTCTCATGAGAGGAGAAACTGGATGTAGATTATAAAGCTTGTCACTTGTTTGTTTTTTTTTTGGTGGAGACCAAGAGAGTAATGATTTAACTTGGGGTGAGCTGATCATCCCAGTTCAATTTTAGCCAAAAAAAAGCATCCAGTTGTGAAGGTTGTGTCTGGAACAAATTCGCAGCCTTCACCTTTGTATTTGTTTCCCCCCTGAGCTGAAAACTGGCACCTCTCCGACAGGCTCAGCAGATAATCTCTGTGGGTGGGGAAGAGAGGCTGAAATGGCCCTCAGCCCCAGGCGTGGTTCCTGGGCTAGTTTGAGGAGCCTCGAGCTGCTGCTGTGTCTGTTCCATCCCTCTGTGGTGGAGAAGCAGCGCTGCTCCTCCGGTGTGCAGATCGCAGCTGTGCCTTTATACTAAGAAAAGAAAACACACAGTAGAATTTTGGGCTCCACTGAAGGCCTCGACATCAGGGCTGTGATGGCATTGCAGATGCCTCCAGCTCTTAAGCAGTCAGCTCCCACCTGGCTCCGAATTTCCAGTGTAAAACACATGGGGCTCATGGGGCTGAGGCTGCGTCTGCGGAGAGGGGTGAAAAGGGGAAGCAGCAGCGGTGGCTCCCCGCCACTCCGGAAGCACTCTCACCGTCTCCACACGCACCCCGGCTCAGCAGAGGTGATGGAGAGGGAGATGTGCGCCTCCTGCTCAGCCGACAATATGGTTTGGGGAGGAACTGGCGTGTGAAGACAAGAAGATCAAGGAGCGTCAGCAAATGCCATCACATTCTGAAGGGCTGCATCCTGCCATGTGGCTCCCAGACCTTCGGTCTGAAAAGTTTCAGGGGCCAAATTTCAGACTCAGGTTGTTTGAATTAGGCTGAAATTTAGTGGGAAGCTTTCTCACATCCTGACTGGGAAGAATAACCTTTGGAGCACAGGAATCTTGAAAAGAAATCGCACAGTTTTTGTGTGCATGACAAACTGTGCTGTCATAGTCTTGAAGAGGTTCTTCCGTGGTAACTCAGCTCCGCACGCTTTAACCGTTTCTTGTGCTTGTTAACGATGTAGATATCGCTTGGGTGGAAATTGTCTTTTGAAAGAGTGTATACAATAAAAGCAGGGGCTCTAGCTAGAGGATAACAGAAACATATGGCATCGCATGCCAGATAACACCTTCAGAAGCATAAAAGGTGGCAAGTTCAAACTGCAAACGAACGTCAAAGACAAAACGCCGTATATCTCCATAGTAAAAGTCACTGCTTATTCTTCCCGTGCTGGAAGTTAAAAAGTAACATAAAATAATATAAAGAGGTTGTCAGGAATATGAAAATATCCTGGCATCTGGAGCTCACATACAGATTTGTTCACTGAGTAAGCATTGCCTTAATGAACTTACTCTTCAATATGGAAACCATGAAATACAGTATTTTGGAGGGTGTTTGTGCAGTTCATATTTCTCTGAAATCTCACTCAATCTGTACACAATTCTTCTGCACGCTGTATCCATATCAGGAGACAGGATATGAAAATCCAAAATTTTGGTCTAAATTGATTTGTGGGAAGAGTGAAGTGTGTATAAACATTAGCCGTTTCATTACAGCACTTGGAAATTTGCAATAAAATTTATCCAAGCATATGAAACACACTTGTACATTAAACTTCAGAGAAGTTTCCCCTCATATGTGATCAACATGTATTTCAGCTTCTTGCGGATCACTGATGGTCCTGCCTGTCTATTGCTAAATGTGCTGCTGATGTGCTTCAGTCTATCTTACTGCTAGGTGCACCCAGCGTTGATATAACAGCCCGAAACTACAACTAAAGAGTTCAGGTCAGATTTTTAAGTGAAGGGCACAACTCTACTGCAGCCAGGTGCTGACCATGGTGGAGAAGTCAACTCAAACTCAGGAGAATCAATGATTAGAAAGGGTAAAGTGAGAGTGGCAGGGCAGAGTCGGGGACGAATTTGAATGAGTTGAGCTCCCACGTGCAGATGTGCTCCTGATGTTTGCTTGCTTGTTTTTATTTAAGGATTGTACTTAATGACAGCATTTCTTTGAAATATATTTGCCTTTTCTGCTTTACAACGACAGTAATAATAATAATAATAATAACACCAGTGGTCTGGCTGAGTGAGTGTGCTCCTTCCACAGAGGAATCACAACCCGTAGAGGAATGGCAGCGGGAAATGGGGCGAATTGCTGTTACTCTCTGAAATAAATAATGCCCTCCCTTGTGTTCAGGTCGAATCCTTGGTTCCGGTGCCTTTGGAAAAGTAGTCGAAGGGACTGCATATGGACTGAGTCGCTCTCAACCAGTGATGAAAGTAGCTGTGAAAATGCTGAAACGTAAGTTGTTGCCGTTCCGTTTCCCAAGCTAGGTAGTGCATGTTCCCATGGGGTTATTTAAGCATTGGTCGTGAGAAATAGTTTCTCCATATCTGAAGTTGAAAACGTGCTGTGAAATGACTGAAATTTAAAATTATATCTTAGATTGCTTCAATGGTGTTTACAGTTCTTTTTCAGGCAGTATCCGGGCTTCTGAAAACATCCAAAGTTGGGTTTTAGCTCTATGGACAGTAACAGCCATGATAACTTAGCAAGTTCAGAAAAAGATAAAATAGCCATGAATGTTTGTGAACACAAAGCAATACAGCAGAGCAAAAATAGCAGGTCTCGTGTGAGAATCTTAAGTTCACCAAAGTTTTCCCGGTTCATGAGCTGAGAATCAGATGCAGCGGTTCTGGAGGAACCACGAGGAGCTTTCTTGTCTTGAAACTAGCAGCTTGCAGAGTGCCCCTGTGCCACCTGGGCAACCCACTGTACCCCTGCAGAGGGACAAACAGGCTGGGTCAGATATGGGGCTGTGTCAAATGAGCCTTCTATTAGTAATTTGTCACTCCTCTCCAAGTCTTCAGAAAGTCCCTTGTCAAGTAAAGGACACGGTCTTCTTCAAGAAACCATGGTAGCAATTCTCTAATGAGGCAAGCAAGGAGAAATTGTTTGTTATTGTGAAAACGGCGGTTGCTTTCACTGAGTGGCTGGTGTGTTTTCCCAACAGCTACAGCTAGATCCAGTGAAAAGCAAGCGCTCATGTCTGAACTGAAGATCATGACACATCTCGGGCCCCACCTGAACATCGTGAATCTGCTTGGAGCTTGTACCAAATCAGGTGGGTTTGCCTGACAAAATGGAGGTTTGCTGTGGAGCCATTGTTCACTGTTTAACAAGCACACAAATGTCAAGTAAAGGATTTAACAATAAATATATGCAAATAAAAGTTTTCACAAACCTACTAGTTTGGTAGTAGTTAGGTAGTATTCGCAATCATAACTTAGTAAATAACAGTGTATTAACCCCCCATACTTTTTATGTTTTATAGTCTATTTTCTACTATTTTCAAAGTCTTTTTTTTTTTTTTTGAAAGACCACACTCACTAATGCATTATTTTGCTTTATTTCATCAGGTCCTATTTACATCATCACTGAATACTGCTTTTATGGTGATTTGGTGAACTACCTGCATAAGAACAGGGACAATTTCCTGAGCCGACACCCAGAGAAGCCAAAGAAAGATTTGGATATCTTTGGGATGAACCCAGCTGATGAAAGCACAAGAAGGTGGGAAAAAAGGAAAAAAAAAAAGTGGGATCTGCAACTTAAGAAAATGTCATTACTAACCCTTACTCCATTCTTCTCATTCATTGGTCTAGACCCCTCCCTAATTCTTCTCATTAGACTTTTATTTATCATGTTTCATACATCTGGGAAGGTTTCGGCACTTTTTGTTCAGTCTCCCTGAAATGTGTCCTAGATCCATGTTTCCCCTGTGTAGAGATGCCTGCAGCCCCAGGGCCACCATGGGTTCTCCATTGACATCCTGAGGTCCCAAAGAACACTTCAATAGAAATAAAGCACTGCCCAATGTTCCTCTCTTCTGTCAAAACATCCTTTTGCCTCTACCCACCCAAGTTTTAAAAGTAAAGTACCACTACCCGGTTCCCTTGTTTGCCTGCTTGGGGAATTTCCACTGTCTAAAACTCCTTCCCTTCAGACAACCTGGCAGAGTTTGTTCTGCAATCTCCAGTGCTCTCCTTTATCTACCAATGGTTTAGCCAGTCGCAATAGATTCCTATTCGGAATTCCTATTCGGTGGAGGAAGCTTGTCATCATACGCTCAGCAATAAAGCAATGCCCTAAAATTAGGCAGGATTTAGAAGGTGAGCAGAGATTCCTTCAAAAAATCACTCAGGCAAATAGACCAACTGACTTGGTAGCCGAGTACAGCCAGGACTAGTCCTCTGAGCGTGGGTTTGTTCAGCGGGACTGGGTTTGATGAAAACTGTTTGGATGAATAAATTACACCTATAATTTGGAACACCTTGGACTAAAAGCCCTAGGTAGTAAGACCTGAACTGAGTGGGATTTTGGGAAGTTAGGCAATATGTGTTTACATACTTGACTATTGACAGAAGGGTAAGTTTGAAGCCCTTGTGTTTGATGACAGTGATATATGGTAACATGTACTAATATGTGGTAATATATGGCCATGTAGTAATATATCTTTATGGATTCCCTATCAAGAAGCCAGCTCTTACACTCTTATATTTCATAGCAATACAGTTGTACACCGTAACAGAACTGTTAGATCTACAGGATGCTGTGGCAGTGAAGTCACACGGGCAATTCTAGCTGATACACCTGTATTTTTTCCCAATTTCAGTTACGTTATATTGTCATTTGAAAACACTGGAGAATACATGGACATGAAACAAGCTGATACCACTCAGTATGTGCCGATGCTGGAAAGGAAGGAGGGATCTAAATACTCCGATATTCAGAGATCTGTGTATGATCGGCCTGCTTCATATAAGAAGAAATCTATCTCAGGTAACACAGAATTGTCCCTTCTGCATACATCATTAATACAAATGAATCTTACATATCTTATTTTTGCCCTCTATACGGATGTAAGCTACTCAGCTGTGTTCTGTAAGTGCGTCAGTATAAACTATGGCCAGCAGGGTGAGGGAGGTGATTCTGCCCCTCTACTCCACTCTCGTGAGACCCCACCTGGAGTACTGCATCCAGCTGTGGAGTCCCCAACATAAGAAGGACATGGACCTGCTGGAGTGTGTCCAGAGGAGGGCCACGAGGATGATCCGAGGGCTGGAGCACCTCTCCTATGAGGAGAGGCTGAAAGAGTTGGGGCTGTTCAGCCTGGAGAAGAGAAGGCTCTGGGGAGATCTTATTGCGGCCCTCCAGTACCTAAAGGGGGCCTACAGGAGAGCTGGGGAAGGACTTTTTACTAGGGCATGTAGTGATAGGACGAGGGAGAATGGCTTCACGGCTTCAGACTGGAAGAGGGCAGGTTTAGATTGAACATTAGGAAGAAGTTTTTCACTTTAAGGGTGGTAAGGCACTGGCACAAGTTGCCCAGAGAGGCTGTTGAGGCCCCATCCCTGGAGGTGTTCAAGGCCAGGCTGGACGTGGCCTCGGGCAACCTGGTCTAGTGGGAGGTGTCCGTGCCTATGGCAGGGGGGTTGGAACTCGATGATCTTCAAGGTCCTTTCCAACCTAAACCATTCTATGATTCTATGATTCTATAAGCCAAAAGCTTATGCCTGCAATGTTCGTTATACTTTGGGGACTGGAGCACGTGCTTCTGGAGTGGAAGGTGCCGAGTGGTATATTTGCTTCTGTGTGGAAGCGCTGAGCGGCTGTGCCCTGCAGCGGGGCCGGAGGCACTCTTTGGAGGCAGCAATTTTGTTAGTCTTCTAGTTTGCAAGATTTTGAGCAATAGCAATGGACAATAATAACAGTAAATTTATATGGCTCTGTTTCCACTTACATTTCGCATTAACTGACACTTACCAAACGCAGAACACTCCCAAATACTTTCCTGGATTATGTAATGAAGATAATGAATGCATCCCATTCCCCAGCCCTCTTCTCAGAAACCAAATATGCTTTGCTTTAAAAATAGGCACCGTCACTTCTGCCTCTAGGCCTCAGAAACTGAACCGTATCCAGTCCCAGATATACATGGCAGACTAATGTACTCATACTGCGCTCTAGGACAGTCGGGGTAAATGAATCACTGAATTTTGACTGTATTTTGCTGACATTGTTCATAAAAAAAATAAGAACTCTTGCCATAGAATTCCTAACCCTTTTTGCTGGTATTGGATTATTCCCAGTGAATACTTGCTGGGAAACATAACAGTGTTCAGCAAAAGTAAACGGATAAGAATGTACATGTATGCACAAAAACCTAAGGAAGGCACTGCCTCTAAATAAATGTTTTTGTACCACACACTGAGTATTGTAAACAACCTGTAAAACACTTCAGTCGGCCTTTTTAACTTCACCTTTTCCTGCAGTTCTCCAGCGGAAAAAAAATACAGACAGGAGAAAACCCAAAACCTATATTTAATACTGGGTGTTTTTAAGAACGCAGTATGTGTCAGTGACTGATGCAGACATGAAAAGTGGTTAGTTATTATGAAAAGACTGGTTGGGTCATGGTATTCTGTTAAAGTCATCAGCTCGGAATCATGATAGGTAGGGGGAAATGGATGTTGCTTTCACACTCCAGAGCACAAACACATTCTTCTCTCTTTTTCAACAGAATCAGAAGTCAAAAACCTTCTTTCAGATGACAGTTCGGAGGGCCTCAGCCTACTGGATTTGCTGAGCTTCACCTACCAGGTTGCTCGAGGAATGGAATTCCTGGCTTCTAAAAATGTAAGTAAATAAAAAAGTAAGTAAAATATAAGGAAGTTTAAAAATGTCTTTTTCTCCAACTATGGGTTTCAGTTTAGATTCTGAAAACAAGACACAATATAATTCTTTTTGGGGCTGGAGACAGCTTTCTCACTTACCTGGCAACTGAGATCATAATGGTTGGAAAAATCAAAGCAGCAGTCAGTGGTGGAGGGTCCACCAGAGATGGTGGAGGGTCCACCAGAGATGGTGGTGGATCTAAGCAGGGTCCGGGTAGGGGGTCCATACAGCCACAGGCCAGCGTGGTCAGAAACACAGACATATCACTAGATAGGGAAAGGGTGGCATCACTTTTGTCTTCTCCCCACTGCAGTACATCTGCATGAGCCCTCTCTGGTTCTGAGGACTGGTGGCTCCCTGCCCCTGCTAGTGGGGCAATACGGGTACCTGCTCAGTAGAAGGTCTTGTTAAGACTGTGCTCAGAAAGTTAATAGACCTTTTTCAGGGATCTTTGCAAGGGAAATGGCCCTCGTGGTATTAGCACGTCCCTGAACAACTTATTTTCTCTCCATACAGTGTGTGCACCGTGACTTGGCAGCTCGTAATGTCCTCCTGGCTCAAGGAAAAATCGTGAAGATCTGTGACTTTGGGCTGGCTAGAGACATCATGCATGATTCCAACTATGTCTCCAAGGGCAGCGTATGTACTTCTTAATCTCCTGAGCTCTGCTTTAACTGAAATGAGAAGTGTCAGTTTTAAATGCTGTTTAACTTCCTTGCCGTTCAGTGTTAGTTACACTAATTGACCATTGGGATGAACGCTCCTGAGAACAATTTTTCTTCAGCTCATTAATTCCTGTAACTTTCCTAATTCTGCTTTAAAGCTGAAAAGCACTTGGCCACACTTAGCAATTCACAGGCTTACATTTTAACTGGCACGTTTTGTGACTGGATAAATTATTAAGGAACTGTCACCGTGATATGTAGAGTAGTGACACTTCAGTCAACGACGTAGCAGACCTAGATCGGCAGTGGCAGCTTTTGTATCACACCTTCAATCAGCCTGGTCATTTGCTAGTGAAAAATGAATAGAGTTATGGCTTAATTAGTTTTTGTGGGGAGCAAATAGTAGCATTCCTTATAATCCTGGTACCTCTGCATTATACGGAATTAAAAATAAATACTAGCCAGGTTAACACAACTTTTCTTATTAGAGAGAAGTTAATCCTGGCTATCAAACAGCGGTTGTAACGGGAAGCATTTCTTTAATGACTAATCTGTCCGGTTTGGGGTTTCTTTCTTTTTGCTACAGACTTTCCTCCCAGTAAAATGGATGGCACCTGAAAGCATTTTTGACAATCTGTACACAACATTAAGTGATGTCTGGTCTTATGGCATTCTGCTGTGGGAAATATTTTCTCTTGGTATGTACTGTGAACACTTTCTTATGTGTAGCGATTAAGCTATTTCAATTCAAGCTGTTCTACATGAAGTATTTAAAATTCTACAGTAAAAATATAAGTGTGAAATCAATGGTTAGTTATTCTTCTGTATGGGGTTTCAGATCCCAACGTTGGGCGTGAAGTAAAATGTCCCCACTCTCCCAAAATTCTCTTTAGATTTTTTTTTTTGCAAGATGATACTTTTATTTTGCTAGAAAACGGAAAGCACTGAGTGAAAAGCTTTTGTGGAAAAGTATTGGTGTGCCGGGCCAGGATGGATTTCCTGGATAACAGGAGAAGGAACATGCTTCCCCCTTGCACCGGGGCGCCTGGGGCTGCTGCCCAGCCCAGCGGCTGCTTTGAAACAGTCTCTTCATATACGTTTCGAAAGGGCCCGTCTTAGTCCCATTACAGAAAGAAAACAAATGTCAATCTTCTGGGACGTTGATTTCTCATTTCCAGGTCAGCACTGTTCACACAGTTGGTTTATGGCAGCGTAAAGTGGTTATGACAATGTATAGCAGTTACAGACAATGTACAGCTCCCAGCTGGGAACAGCCTGGCTCTTTCCTCAGCCTGATTAATTAGCCTCCCGGGCGGGAGGCTGGCCTGCTTCAGTAAGCATGCATTGCCCAAATTTACTCTGAGCAGAATTAATCACGCCTGTATAGTATCTACTTACTGCCCCACAGCAACCCCAAGCCTAATGTCATTTTCTAGAATCAGTTGTCATATAGCTACTTCTCAGAAAACAGCAGTTGCACCACTATTTATGGTATCGATTACAGTAATCTCTGGGCGTCGTAGAATCCAGCATCCCTGGGAGGCATGGGAGTGCTGTTGGATATCTCAGGAGCTGCGGCACAGCTAAGCATGTGCTTCACTGTCCTACCTGTAAGGAAGGATCTGAAGCCCAGTTTTAGGTGAAAACCCTGCTTTTGAAAGGGCTGAGATTTCTGGTGTAAATATGGTAGTATGCCTCCTCTGCCTGAGAAAGATGATATTTCTCAGAAAGTAAAACACACACTCAGCGGTGTTTATTAAGAAAGTCAACTTTGACATCTTGCTGTGACACTGACCTCAGCTTGAATGATCCTTTTACACATCAGTGATGTGTGTACGCTGTAGCTCCAAATGATCACTTAACTGTGTCAGCTCAGGGGCTGAATCCAAACTTTTCAACAACCCATGCACCCACCATGTTAGCTGTTGTCTAAAGCTACCTGCCCAGGTGGGAAGACTTGGGCATGGAGGGACTGGCTCACACCAAGGCTTTGTCCTTACAGCAGGAATGAGGCAAATAAGTCAGGCCACATCACGCAGCCGTCGTGCAGGTGCCGAAGGCAATAAAACCAGACAGAGCAAGTGACTTGCCTAAGGTCACCCATAAAGTCAGTGGCATGGCAGAGCCATGACCTCAGGTCTGCTGAATGCAGGCCGATGACCTGATCCAGGTACCATCCAGCCTCTGTGCCCAGTCAATACACACTATAAACACCACAAAGAGATTTTTTTTCTTAGTACCTACTTCAATCTTTCCTAGCCAACATTTCACATCAGGGCTTAGTGTGATCAAGACAACAGCTCTGATGTGAAGCATTGGCTAGGAAAGATTAATTTTGATGGTATGTCAAATTATAGCATTAACAATTTTTGACATTAACAGCAAGACAGTCTTAGGGAGCTCTGCATGGTTAGTCAAGTACAGAGTAGTAATTTTTCTTCTCTTTTATCTGCAGGTGGCACACCATATCCTGGCATGATGGTCGATTCTACTTTCTACAATAAGATCAAGAGCGGCTACCGAATGGCCAAACCCGATCATGCCACCAATGAAGTGTATGTGTGCATTTGGCTTTCCCCTACCCAGACGGTCTCCGGACAATTTGGCTTTCTCTTTGGTTACTCATTTTCTTTTCCCTGTTGGTTAATTTGTTTTCCATCTTACCTGCAGGTATGAGATCATGGTGAAGTGCTGGAACAGTGAACCGGAGAAAAGACCTTCTTTCTACCATTTGAGTGAAATTGTGGAGAGCTTGTTGCCTGGAGAGTACAAAAAGGTTTGCTCTTTGGAATTTCCTCTGTGCTTTCTATATACTATTTTAGAGAGAAATATAAGTGTTGTTTCAGCCATCAGAGCCATGAGCACTGAACCGGCATATCCTACCCTACATGAATTACATTATTTGGACAGGGACATTGCCTGTTTGGGGAACATGAAGCTAAGTTACTGAGAGAAGAAATTTTGCAGCATTAGCTGGAAGCAGAACTCTCCATTTCTAATGAAATCCAATCAACTCAACGTTTCTACTGCAGAATGAGTTTTATATATTTTCACAGAATTTTCTAGACAGTGAAAGAAATCTAGAAAAGGGACAGCTTGGCCCCCATGTATAATCTCCCTATCTCCCTCTTTGGACCCTGACACCAGCAAGTTTTCCGCTCATACTTCTGATATCTCTGGACAAGTTCTGCCTGCCCCATCATTCAGTGTTTCATTTCTCACCTACCTTCATCCTTTCACCCTCTTGCTACCCCTCTTTTACATCTCTTTGTCTGCTCTGTGCTGCCACACTCACTCCGGCATCTTCTAAAACTGGCTTGTCTTCAAATTCCCAATCACTTGAAGATGCTGGGCTTCTCCATCCAGTGTTGCTGGCTCACAGGGCCGAATATCTGCTGGGTTAATGAATCCCAGCTACTCATCTGAAGAAATGTGGCCTTAGTGAATTTAGATTAAAAATTAGGTAGAAGTTTTTCACTTTAAGGGTGGTAAGGCAGTGGCACAGGTTGCCCAGAGAGGTTGTTGAGGCCCCATCTCTGGAGGTGTTCAAGGTCAGGCTGGACATAGCCTTGGGCAACCTTGTCTGGTGGGAGGTGTCCCTGCCTAAGGCAGGGGGGTTGGACTAGATGATCTTCAAGGTCCTTTCCAACCTAAACCATTCTATGATTCTATGAATAGCATCTAATGAGGGGTTTGAAATGAACATTTTCAGAGCTACGAGAAGATTCACCTGGACTTCCTGAAAAGTGATCACCCTGCTGTCACACGCATGAGGGGGGACTGTGACAATGCTTATATTGGTGTCACCTACAAGAATGAAGACAAGTTAAAGGACAGGGAGAGTGGATTCGATGAGCAGAGGCTGAGCGCTGACAGCGGGTACATCATCCCCCTGCCTGACATTGACCCTGTTTCTGAAGATGAGCTTGGCAAAAGGAACAGGCACAGGTATGTGAGGTTTACAGACCACATAGCCCATAGTCCCCATTTTAGGTTATGTTTGGCGATGTGCATTAACACTTTTTACCATCCTAGTCTGCAAATGGTTTCCTTGGTTCTGCTGGGACTACTTATTGAGAAGGTCCCATGTAAGGATGGCATTATGACTGGTCACCGTGTTTTCAATTGGAAAAAACTAATTTTGCCTCTTTTGTGCGTATCAAGGGAAGGGGACTGCTGGTAGGGTGCTCCTGTGTGTCACTGGGACTCCCTTGCTAGCTTGGCCAAGTCACAGGGGCTGCCTGGTGACTTGGTGGGCGCATTTTGCAACACATCTTGCCCCTACAGCTCAGAGCCTTGGAGCTGCCTGTGTGGTCTCAAGGCGTGGATTTATTCTGTGTGAGAACAGCTCCAAAATGTAGGACAAGATGTTTTTAACATCTTCCATGGTATTCTTTTCATTGAGAGCAGAGTATCCAGGACCTTTTACTGCTCCCTTGTCAATTTTGCATGACCAGTTCCACTACAGCACAACACTGTGTATCCCTTACTGTGAATGAAGGGGGTTTAATTCAGCGCTTAATTCACAGTATGTAGAATTAGCAACCTAGAAACCTTTTTTGATTTTTTTTTGCACAATTTTCAAGAGAGGGATGAAGCACTATCCAGATTAAGATTTATTACCCCTCTCTGTTATTATCTTATTGTCTGTTGTTGTTATCTTATTTTCACCTGACCTCCCTAGATTTACGTAAATGACCTATTGTCACAGCAGTGTCATAAAGCTATTTCTCTAACGAGTTCCTGGCAGAAAATGCTTGGAGGAACATATGAACAACCTGCTCCTTTTCATTTGAAGGTGGTTCATTACTCTTGAGATACAAGGTCTGCCATGTCCTAAGACACGGGTGGTCAGAGCCACCGAAGATTGCGCCATGGGTCAGAAAGCATGTGGGGAGATGGTGTTCAGTTCTGCTAGAGACCAGAGTACTTGCCCAGCCACATCCTCCATGTATTCTAACTCTGAGATGTTTGTTTCTTCCAGTTCCCAGACATCTGAAGAAAGTGCCATTGAAACTGGTTCCAGTAGCTCTACATTTATCAAGAGAGAGGATGAGACCATTGAGGACATTGACATGATGGACGACATTGGGATCGACTCCTCAGACCTGGTGGAGGACAGCTTCCTGTAACCCCACGGGCACCTTCCAGCTCTGCACACGGGGAAGCTTGCCGTGTTGTCTACAGACTTCTGCTCCACAGAGAAAACCACTTTATTGCAATGTCAAGGATGTGAAGAGGAGGTGGATTTGTACAGAGAAACTCCCAGCGATGGGCAGACGAATCAGCCTGAGTATGAATGAGAGAGTCATGTTGAAGATGGATTTTTTCAGTGTTGCTTCTTGCAGTACTCCAGTAGCATCTCAGTGTTGTTTGCCATTCGAACTGGTAGGAGGATGGAGGAAAAGGCCACAAACAGACCAGTTTTGTGTTTCAAGGGCATTCCTGTGACTTTGATGGATCGAATTTCCACTGCAGCAATACTTCACCACTGCAATTATGTAAATAACTGTCTACTCAAGGATTTTTTGAGGTGCACGTTGAACACGTGCCACAGATTTTAGAAGAGATCGTTCATGAATTTTGTGTACTTCCTCCCTCAATCTCAATCTCAATGTCAGCTGCTGTTGAACTATCATGTGAATTGAAGAGCATGCAAAAACCACTTTTGGACCAAAAAGGTCTAAAACCACAAGGGACTGACCGGTACTACAAAACATGTTACTTTTTACCATTAATGCAAGTAAAGGGGAATAATAATAATAATAATAATTAAAACCCAGTCTATAATAGGTGTTAGAAACCTAGTAAGTCTTTATTAACTTAGAAGATAGCTGTTTTCAAGATAATACTACTACTGTTTTCAGTAACACTAAATGTATATTTTATAATTCATTGTCCTTCAGTAAAAGCACAGTCTCAAGAAACTTTTTTAAGTACAAGAAAAAAATTTATGACCTAAAAATTTTTATGAAACAATTCTTTTATTTGGCTGTACGCAGTATGGTAACTGCTCCGGTTAGCTAAAACTACTTTAACATGGAGAAAAATCTAAGATTTAGTTTTCTGCCATGAGCTGAGTAGTTTTTCTAATCAGATATACTAGAAACAATTATTGTCCTCTGATTAAGTGAGGTTCTAAAAATTTAATTTGAGATAAATATTAATTTATGCCAGATTTTCAAGGTGTTCCAGAATGGAAGTTTATGATAAATCACCAGCAACATCCCATTATTAGTGTTTCATGGGTACTCAAAAGAAATCTTATCCTGCGGTTAGCTGTGAAGAATTGATTTGATATTGGAACTGCTCAAGGAACAAAGACATCTCTCCCAGCCTGAAACTTCAGATCAAATAAGCAGAAATAATTCTGCAGCAAACATTCTTGTCTTAGTTTTCAGGTTATAACAGGAACAGAAAACTCTGCCTGTTGTCTTTGCAGACTGTAACTACAAAGGGTAATTGCTTCTAGGAGTGTTTTTCAGAAGAAGGTGCATGAAAATGAACCTGCTCTCAGCCTGCAATAGTTGTCTTTTGACACCACTTATATGAACAAGGTATTATGATTACTGCTATCACTGTACAATGTGTTATTGAGATACGATGCTTTGGAAGACTTACATGTGAAAAAAGGTACATCACTGCGAAGGGCCCCATCCTTTCTGGTGCTCAGCTTTCAACCTTAACCTTAATTCAGTGCGATGAGTGCCTCGCAGGACGTGCTGAGCCTCTGGCATGACACAACCAATGCAAATGCGGTGCAAACTCATCCCTGTGTTGCAGTATTTTTCCTAGGAAGTGTGAAAGACGGACCAGCAGTGCCCGACAGAACATGCTGCCGTGTTAAACTACAGTTTAACTTGAAATGGCCCTCAGAAGAGCTACACAAGTCCCCTTGACTTCATTGTTGTGGACAGTTGCAGATCAAATGAAGGCAAATGTAATATTGTCAGTGTTACAGGCAAATACTTCTGGGTCTGGGTTTCAAAATGTCACCTGGCTGAGGCCACGTACGAGCGTACCACAGATGTGAAAACGAGACCTGAAGCGAGGCACCCACGTTTTCAACCCTGATGGATGCTGGCAATCAGAAGGAACCGTCAGCGATGGTGCATCCTCCATTTCTTGCAGTCAACAGATCAAGACCGAGCGTCTTCCTGGGAGCCATGCTTTAGCCAAGCACGTGTCACTGAGCGCTGTACGGGGACAACTGTGAAATATAAAGACTCTCGATACAGCCAGGACAGATGAGATGATGTAAAGTCCCCCTCCAGCTATGAACTACGAATTGAGGAAACACAAATTATCTATTAGATATCCCAGATATCTGAATGGCCACTTGAGACCACACGTGCCTTAGTTTGCATGTGCAGTTAGTACAACTACGCATTCAAATTGGGCAAGCAATTTCACCTGCATTTTTGCACATGGCCTAGTGTTCTTCAGGGTTTGAAAATCAGCCCTGGCATGTTATATTATACCAGTTACTGGAATTTAAGGACATTTTCATGTGGTCTCCCTTTCCCCTCACCAGTTTCATTGTGTATCTCGCAGCGCATCTCGGGGCTAGACCAACGGTGGACGTGAACCAGAGCTGGCTCACTTTCCGACGCATGGTAATGTTGATTCTCCATCCTGTCATGAGTATCGTGTAGATGAACTGCATCTGTGGCAGGGGGTCTAGCCAAACCCAGCTCACTGCAGGTTTGGAATCAGATAAACTGGCCTGGAAACTGGAATGAGAAGCAGAGGAAGAGAGGGGATTTACTAGAGAGGGTGATTCCTTTAGTTTTACAATATTATCAGTATTACAGACTTTTTCTTTTATGGCTTAATTTTTGAGAAGCCACTGGAAGAGATATTCCCAAACCTTTCGCTACAGTAATTGTATAACGACAATCAGCGTTAGCCTGCGAAACACAGCTTTTGATTTGGAATGGCCAACCAATTCCTTACAGCGTGGTCTGCAACTTGTACAAAATGGTCCTATTACATGATGAAGGACGTGAGATATGATGATGTTATACATCAATATGTATATAAGTATTTTTATATAGACTTCTAGAATACTGCCAAAACATTTATGACAGCTATATCACTGCCTTTGTTTATATTTTTTTTACTGTGATATATTCCACAGGCACGTTAACTGTTGCACTTTGAATGTCCAAAAGTTATATTTTAGAATAATAAAAAAGGAAGTGTTTCCAAAATGGTGGCTGTTGTGAAATGTTTGAAGAAGGGCAAACTGGCCTGAGTGATGGTAGGCACAAAATGTATTTCAAAAATGCCCCTGTTGATATTTTGTCTTTGAAAAAATCCTGTAAATTAAGATCTCTATATTTCAATAAATGATATATAATTTAAGGATATGTGAGGGGTCTATACTCACTTATTGAAAGATGGTTATAAAGAATCAGTCTTGCTTGGGGTCACCCCCCCAAATTTTTTGGTTAATTGAGTGCCGTGCAAAGCCATGGGGCTGTGATGACGAGCAGGTCCCTTCCAGTGGGCACAGTGGGGAAGTGCCTGGAGCAAATGACCTGGGGAGCCAGTGACATTTGTGGGGAGCCATGTTGTCCCCCAAAGCATGGCAGATGTGGTGCTCCAGCGACTGCTGCCTGGAGCAGAGCATCTGCACCGAGGTGGGCACTGGGCTTCCCCCACGAGATGAAACCCTTCTTGTGCTGGGGGGTTCAATGCCCACTGGTGGGCACACACATGGGATGTTGCGCCGCACATCGGCAATGTATTCTCTCTGCCACTTGTAGCACTGGTGTACAATAAAGAGTTTTATGCAAAGGTTGCTTTGAACAAGGGACTAAAAGTGACTTGTGTGGGTCTTTAGCCTAAAGCGCTTGATGATGACAGAGGATTAGATGGCCCCACCTTGAAACGGTCATGGTTTATCTGCCTCTGGATGCAGGTGTTTTGTAAACCTATGCTGAGCTCACCTTCTTTGTGAATCAAGCCAGATTTGTCCTATGGTTCTGTGCTCCCCCAGCACTTAATTTTACACAGTGGATGTAACTGAATGTGAGTTTGAGAATAACTGCAAGATTGCAACCTGAAAACAGAGTTATACTAGTGAGCTGCATTTCCTGCACTGGAGCAGGTGCTGGTTTGCCAGCAGGAGCCAGGCACGGCTGGCTGTGGGAAAGCCCTTTGACCAGGCAGGTTAGCAACCTCCTGCTCATGGAGTGGTCACTGTTGTTAAAGCATGCTCAGAGATGAGCTCTCCATCTAATATCTCCCTCTCCTTCACCACTTCCTCGCAAAACAAGCCCCCTCCTCACTTCCAACAGGGGGCAGCAGCCTGGGCCCTTGCCTTAGATGAGAGTTGGAGCAGGTTGCCTCTCCTCTGTGTCCTTGCCAAAGAGGAGTCTTTATCCTACAACACCACATGGACATGCAACACTTCCTGCCACCCCAGGGGTTCGGGAAGGAGCAGTGGCAGCGCTCATGTCCTTACGTCTGTCCTGCTCAGCCGTGCACCTGCTCTTCTGGAAGTTCAGCAGCTGTGTGAGACACGAGGACTGATGGATTCATTATTCCTGCTGTGGACGGTAAAGGGTGGTGGTACCAAAATCCTACGCCAAAGTCTGCAGCTGGGTACAGAGCTCAGATTCAGTTGTCCATCCTCTTCTTCCCCTTTGCAGAGTGGGGATGCAATGTCCTGTGTGTAGGGTACAGCTGTGTGTGCCTGTGAGCTCCACATTGGGGAGCATGGACGGTGAGTGTCTCACCCTCTTGCCGAAGTGGATCCATTATAGACAAAAGTCTAACCCCTCACTGCACTGATAATCACAGTCCAAGTGTCCACTGGGAGTCCCGCTCATCATCTTGCTCCCCTTCTCGAGGCCTCTGCAAGTATTTGGCTGGAAATGTACGGAGGGAGTGCACTGGCACGGGGCAGAGGCATTCTGCCTGGGAGAGAGGACCTGGGCTGTGACCGGCACTGTGCCCAGAGCAGCAGAGGTGGGTGGGCTCCTGGCCAGGGCGGGAAGGGAAAGTTAGGGAATGGCTTTCCATGTGGGCCCTGTGCAGGAGACTTCAGTTTATGCAGGTAAACAGACCTTTGACTAAGCTTCTGGGTTGCTGTGAGTGGTTCATCAGCCAGAAGCAAGTCATCCAGCCGCCCCGAGGTGGCTCTGGGAACCTGAGGCACGGTGCCTTTGCAACTGTCTCAGCAAAACGGCCATGTCCCACCACCTTATCCCCATCGTCAGAGGTTGTGTGGTACAGGAGCTGTGTGCTGGTGTGACCCCGGGGAAAGATCAGAGGGAGCCAAAGGAAATCTTTCTGAATGCTCAAAAACAAAGAAGAGGGAAAGTCACTTCATGGACCTGGGCTGGCCCATGAATCTGGGAACTGAAGCAGAGTCCATACACTGTGGAAGTCCCAGCACTCATGCCTGCAGTAAGGTGAAGGATTGGGCTCAGCACTCACGGGCTTGTCCACCTGTCCCCATCTCTGTCCTGCACCCCTCGGCACAGCCAGCTCGCGTGAGACCAAAACACAGCGGGTGGAGGAGGCACCAGCCCCTTCCTCTGCCAGCACTGATGTTCAATGCCTTTCAAAAGGAAAACTGATCTAACTTCCAACCCCAATTCATTCCCATCCACGTAACTGGAGGTAAGGATTTGAGACACCTTTAAAAATTCCAGCGTTTCCTTACATTTGTTAATACCTTTACTGAAATAAAGAGCCAAACTTTTCTTTTCCGAGTTGGCCACAAGATGGAAGCATCAGACAAAAATCTGTTCAATAGTTCTTTTCCTCATCCTTTTTCTGTTTTTGTTTGCACAGCAGCACAGATGTGCTGCCACTGCAGAGGCAGAGAAGCTGGAGCCTTTTCAACAATAGGAGGTAAAGGAATACGTACGGTGTCTGTCAGTTCCAAATGTTTTGTTTGGAAGAACTTTGAACCTGTTATGATAACCATAGTTTTCCATAGGATGAGACCTGCAGTAGACACTCCTTTTTAAGAACAGAATACGTACTCAAGTCTACTCTTACCTAAAGGAAAACTGAAAGAGTGTCATGGAAGTCAGAGAAGTTGCCTGGGATTTTTCTGGGCCACAGTTGTCCATTTTGTGTTCCAGCACACAGCCAAGGCTGGAAACTTCACTGGCAACTGCCATGCTATCCCTGATGGCGCTGAAGGACACTGCCTTTGGCCTCAAAAAACTTACCTCTGGTGGAGAAAGGAAGGGATTTAGAACACAATATGATTTTAAATATGATGAGTGAGACCTTAGATACCCCAAACTCAGCTGAGACTGCATCCATCTCCTCTGCATTCATTCTTTTGTTGCTTTGGTGTTGTGCTGGTGTTAGATGAGGAGCCAGAAGCACTCCTGAGCTGAGGGCCAGATTCATCTGCTGTCGTGGTATTCAAAAAAATAAAGAGTTGGGACCAGTCTAACTGACCCAGCCAGAGCCCCAGACTCTAACCCCCAGAAAGCATGCAGGTTTGAGGGTTAGTTGGAGCTTGTAAGCTATTCCAGATCCTGCAGCAACCTGATGTATCAGACATTGCCGTATCCACCCTGCCCGTTAGCACGGCTGAGCTCTGCCAGCAGAAGCATCACCTGCTTGATCACTTCTCCATAGAAGTGATGCAAGCTTTGTGAGAAGGGGGATGTGATATATTAGACCAGCTGGTACAGCTGAGAAAACTGAAAAGTAACTCATGTCAGGACTTGGATATCTAAAATCTGGGCTGTGTTTTCCAGCTCTGCTAAGTGGCCTCATAAAAGACATCTTCTGCATATTACTTTCGGATGGCTGAGACAACAGCCATTGTGTTGCCAGTGGGAGCATGTGCCATCTGATGCCCGAGTCTTAGAAATACCTATTTAAAGAAATACCTCTAAGCTTTGAAATTGGTGCCACCTTGCCAAAGGTAAGCCAAGCGCGTGTGCACTACCAGCGGCAGCTCTGCAAAAAAAGTGGCTCCCCCCAGCAAGTGTATTTGGGTGTATTTGTATTTATACCAAGCGCTTTTGTGAGCTCGTTGACTGATTGCTTTCAAAGACAGAGTTTTGTTTTGCTCACAATCTATTTGACATGCAAAATGAGGGCTGCTTTGGTAGGTAAAAATGCTGCTATATTGATGTGGGAACGATGTCAATGCTTTAAAGCCAATCTTCAGTTATATAAAAAAAAAAGAGAGTCTACTGTCGTTATTTAACCTGGCATGCTGTGTGACACAGACCAGAGGGTTTTCCCAAATTAATTCCCATTTGAACCAGAGCCTGTCATTTAGAAAAAAAAAAGCAGCCTTTTCTCATCTCTGTGAATCCTTGTGTAAATATCAGGTTTTGCAGCTGCTTACATGTGAGACAAGTGTTATTAGTTCAACACTCTGGGCATGCACCAAACCAAGACTTATATTTCCACCCTGTTTGCTGAGAGGAGCTCAGAAACCCGTTAGCCATCATCATTTCCAGTCTGATCAGCTGGGTGAGCGGGGGAGTGGGATTTCATCAACATATTTCAATCACTTTCGGTGTAGTTTCTGGTGGCTCTATTTGGCAGTTTTGGTTATGTGTGTGCAATACTCTGATGTATATGTGGGATGTATGTGTATGAAATGGGGTTTCCTCTGGCTGGAAGTTAGCTGAGGTGGACTGGCCTGAAGGAGGAAAGATGTCTATAGCCAAAATAGTGGTATAACGTTTCTACCCAGTAAGAAAATGTGAGTGAATTCAGTTAAATGTGAGTGTTTTCCCCTTCTCTGTCCCCAGACCTTCTCATGGTTTTCCAAGCTGTGCCTCCCCGTTGGATGGCCCAGGGAGGTTGCTCTGATCAGAGCAGGATGGGTGCCACTGCTGACCACTGAGGGCTTCACCCAGAGTTGCCTGAGCTTGGCTTTTGTATATGCAAAAGCAGGAATGGACAGAGGACCCTCTATACCAATCCCAGCTACGACATAACATAGCAACGCGGAGGTTTGGGTTTCTGCTTTTGGCTGCAAGCACAGGGGACAGTCCCTGCTCCGTTACAGCTGTGGTCCAGTTGGGAGATGCTCCTGCTGGCTGCAAGGCTTGGGATGAGTAGCAAGACGGTGCTGGGTCATGGCATATTCTGCTTTTTTTCTATTGTCTTGCCAAGACTGCACGATTTGTTCAAAGGTGCATCTGACTTGGCCCTTTTTCCTCCCACCCACCCCTTTTTGGCTTTTTCCCCCTGGAGAAGTGGGCTGGGAGCTCTGCCGCATCCCTGCCCCGCTTCAGCCTCGGACAACACCAGCCACTGCCAATGGCCAGGGTTGAAGGGGTCCAGCGCCGATCCAAGCTGCTCCCGAGAGTCTGCACAGCTAAAACGTTTCCACAGCTCCTCCCTGGATCCTCGGCTGTTCCCCTGGCAGTGAGAAACCCTCCGAATTAAATGCCGTGAAAAAGCGTTGTTGAAAATGTTCAAGAGAAACTGCATTTTGAGAGAAAATGCATTTGAAAATGTCAGCATTCTGTAAAAGAAGAAGAAAAAAAAATGGTGCGAATATATGTTGCTTTACTGTCAAAAACTGAGCAGCCTAAACCTGTCCTGAGCTGCCAAAAATTAAAAACTTTATTTTTTGGCTCGAATATTTTGGTATTCAAATTTCCTCCTGAAAATGCCATGTTCTCTATGGAGAATGTAGAAAGGAAGCTTTTGAGTTTTTTCCCCCTGTTGAAATCCACTTTTACCTCCTCCCTCCTGAAAAGGACCCCCCTTCCCATCCCGGGTGTTATGACATCTTGTGCTGAGACCGAGACTGTGCTGCTACAAGGACCTTTCATAGGAACAGCTGTTAGAAGTTGCCTTGCAACTCCAGGGAATTATTTATCAGGATTTTTTTTCCTGGCAGCTTCCAAAAAAAAAAAAAAAGAAAGACACAGTTTGTTCCTCTGCTCTGCCCTGGGGCGGTCAGCTCTGGGAGCTGGTGAGATCCTCCTTTCCTGGGAGCATCGCTGATGCACGGGCTCACACGGGTGAGTGAGAACACAGCGGCGCTTGTGTGTGGGCTCATCTCTGCCTGCTCGCCCGCCTGCCTGCTGTCTGCCCACGGGGACATCACCTTTACGTCCCAGGAGGAACGCGAAGGAGGGGTCCACACGCCACCATGGCCTTGCAACTTCACCCTGGTCAGAGATGCTGCTGGTGCTGCCTGGGATTTGCCAGCCACCAAGGCAGGGCTTGTAAAAGACATCACCTCTGTCTGTGAACCTGTCGCACATTAATCTTGAGATCTTCTCAGCTAGGGAACCTCTGCTGCTCCAGCACTGAATTTTGCCACAACGCAGCTCAGGTTGTCTTCTTCTCCTGCACTGAAGAGTGAGCATGGGGCTTGTGAGAGTGCTAAGTCAGCAGAAGGGAAGAGTTTTCTTACATATCTACAGAATGGTGGTGATGTAACTTATGGCAAAACTCTCTTCCGCTCTTCTCCTCCCTCCAACACCATGTGTTTTGCCCCAGCAGCTTGTCCACCATGCTGCTCTTCCTGAGGTGGTCCATCCACCCATGTACTGACCACCCAACTGCTGAGACTTGTCTGACTTGCGCTGTTTAGCTCTGGCCCAGGAGACTCCTCTAACAACAGGAGGTGGCACTGGATTGGCTGCTGGTGAGGTAGGGAGATGGACCCCCATATATATGGTTGTGCGTGGTGGGAGAGGGAACAGGACCATGTGAGCACAGGGAGAGGGTAAATGTCATCATATAACATACCCTACAGTCCTAGCAAGGATCAAACCCTGTCACCATTGTCCAGGACAAAGCACCTCATTTCTTATTCACATAGGAATGTTGCGCGAGGATCTGTTCAAGAAGAGTAAGTCCAAAAGCCTGACACTCCCGGACCATCTAGAGGGACACAGGGACAATTAAGGATTTGGCCTTGAGGAAATCACCAGGAGAACTTCAGAAAGCCATAAAAGCAGCCACTTTGTCCCATCCCTGCACTGAAGGATGCCCTTTTGAGGTTCAGAGGGTTTTGTTGTTCCATCTTGAAGTTTCTTACTTATGGGTTTGCTTACCATCACTCAAGACCTCCTCACTGAGTTTTGTGCATTGACACCTCTCTTCTAGGGACTGGTCTGAGAAATTTTATGGTGCTGTCTAGAAACTGGAGGGAGGGGTAACCTAAAAATATTGGAGTCCACTGACTCATTTCACTATGAGTCCACTGACTCATTTCACTTAAGCCAAACAGCTGTCAGATGGTAGCAGTGGTAGTTCCATTATTGCTGTTGGCAACCTGAGCTGGATTTGAACAGCTGACAACTGATCCGCCTATCAACTTCCCAAATCACCCATTCTTCCATTTAACTAGAATTTTATGTCAAGTAGCCATGTAGCAGCTAAAATACTGAAAAATTATGATTTTATCATATTCTTATATTGTTGAACATGACACGATGCCATGAGATTGGATTGTTAATATGTCTGAAAACATACATGCCTGTATCTTCTTCTCTCTTTGAATGGTCAACCACTCCAAATATTGGTCATCTGGTGCATTGAAATATATCCTCTGTATCTTTCATGAAATGAAAATACAATACACATTTTGCATTTTTTAATTTTCATTAAAATACCTACCAGAAAGTTTTGGGAATGTTTGGAAGTTTTTTGGTTTTTGTTTTTTTTTTTCATGAATCTGGAAAAAATAAGATGAGAAGAGAGAAGAGGAGGTTTAATTTAGTCAAAAAACCCATTTATATAAAACATTTAAACGGCAGCAATGGAAAATCAATTATTCTCTGTCTTATGTGTCCCACAGCCTAAGCTGAATCAAATCTTTTTAGTAGAGGAGGCACATCTTGAAGACATACCATTTTTGTTAACCATCTGAATTCTTCTGGCTTTAGGAGTTCTGCAATTGGAAGTGCTCAAAGGCTGAACACAAATACCAATACTTCAAAGCAAAAGAGAATATTAGTTTATTGCAGAGGTTATACATCTTTCAAAATTTTTATTATGTTGACATGACTACATCAAAAGGCTTTGTTGAAATTTTGTCCAAAATCTGAACACACAGTTTCAGCATATCAACCTTTGCATGAGACCTTACTTTTCAGTAATTCTGTAGAATAAATCCTGCTAAATGTGTAGATCTACAGCTATACATCTGCTCAAAAGGGCCATAGTTTCTCTCTGGGGAGAGAACTTTGTGTGAAAATGAAATTATTTTTTCAGACGGAGTAATGAAAGCAAAGGCTGCGAGGTAATAGGAGGGTCCTGGGGAGCAGGAGGAGCAGGGACAGTCTGTGCAGTGACTGGGCTTGTCTGTGCCCTGCTGCCAATGTGTCCTGTCCCAGTATAACCTCCCCAGCTCAGGCTTCAGCAAGCTCATCTCTTTTTGCAAAGACATTGGCAGAAAGGTCCAGAACAACCATGCAACAAGCTTCCTCTTAATTCTGCAACCGTCGTTATCACACCGTATCACAAAGTAGCAATACCATTGTCCTTTCTTGTCCTTCCCCTCCCTTAAGGCCCCATCACCCCCATGACATGTCAGTGGTCAGTACTTTGGAAAATCAGTTTGACTCCTTCTTCCCTCCCTGCAGGTGCTGTGACTCATCCTCCTGAACATTGCTCTGGAGGACACAGATGCTTTGCTTGGTGCTCGCTGTGGTACTTTGCTCCATGCTCGCTGCAATACTTTGAATCACAGCTTGGTCTTGGGTTTAAAACCTACAGGTTTCGAGGGGTCATGCATCTTAGCGACTGTCCAGAAACAGAGTCTCTTTAAAAAATAAGTATTTTGATGCAAGAGCTGTCCGCTGGAGAAGAGAAAGAAAAAGCAGACAAAAAGTATTACCAAAAGAATAAATGAAAAATATACAGCAGCCCCCCAATACCATCTCAGGATCCTGAATTCATGAGTCTCCAATCCTTTGTAAATGAAGGTCCATTCCCACCTCTGCTTCCAATATATTATCAAAGAGTTATCCAAAATGTCCTCATGTGCCGCTTCATCCCTGTGCATCTTCTGGTACAAATCTGGAAAGATTCCTAATGACGTAGAAGAATTTTGACTCAAAGTCTGTCTCGATGACATAGTGTGCAACATGCTCCTCGCTGGCTGACCTTATTAACCCTGATAGATACCTAGGGGGCAAAATGATGATGGTGCTCAGGAAAAAACCTGAAGTGCTGCTGTACCCAATAACAAAAAATCATAAGCTTGTCCTCCAAGGCGAGATTCAGAACCAAGGCAAAACACGTTGAGTTCTTTCAGTTCCACTTGGTGGACTTTCAAGTTGTGCCTGCTTCACATGACGACGTTTATCTGCAACGATGAGAGCTAGCAACACACCATGTACAAATGGAAGTGAAGGAGCTGTGATTCCAGCAGCTGGGACTTCACCGTCCATCACAAAGATGTGGCAGAGCAATCTGATACAGCACATAGCCAGTCCGACTCTCCTTCTGCTGGCACAGAAGGCCACAGGAGTTAACAGAAGATTTTGGGGCTACTTCCCTAGAACTTTGCTTTTTGGGAAAACCACCAGCATTTTGCTGATTAAGTAGTATTATGTGCACAGTTATATGCTCTGGCAGGAAAAAGAATCCTTCCTCTTGTCTTCTTCAATTTGCTAGTAACTTTTTAAAAATGAGAATCCCAGAAGCTGTTGCTAAACAGCACTAGAGTTTGCCTGGATGAGCTTTAATAATTAGCAGTAACTTGAATGAAACCAAAAGGGAGTTCAAGGGCCTTACTCAACAGGAGATGCAGGCACTGCCTTCAGCCTCAAGTATTCACATCCATAAAGCAGAACTGCAAGAAAGCGATGATTAACTTCTATTTACCTCCCCCATTTTCACAAAGGCCAGGTTTATACTCTGGCTTATGTGCAGTCATTAGCATTTAATAACATAAATACCCATATTCCCTTATCAAGTCGAGTTGTTCGTCTGCTTTTTGTCTTCTGCAGGTTCAGATGGCTGTGTGTACACAGTCGCAGGTGTACGTGCAGGGTCTGGTTTGGGTTTGACACCTCCTCTTTCATCTCACCCATTCCTAGGGAGGCGGCGATGAGCGTTTTGTATCTCTGAAGTCCATTTCCTTGAGCTGTTCCTTGTCATTTCCTAGCAGGATTTGTCTGTGTATGTGAAGGCACAGCTGGAGAGGGGTGGTGTTTGTCCTTTTTTTTCCCCCGCAGCTGCCCTGCCTGCGTGCGTGGAAGCTGTCAGCAAGGCTGCCGGGCTCTCGGTTGCGACGAGGAGCAGTAGAGGAGTGTGAACCTTGAACTCTTCCCAGGATGCAAATCATTGCCCTGGTTTAAATTTGATGCTTCCTGGAGTTTCGTGAAAAAAAAAAAAAAAAATTAATGAGGAATAGAGAACTGAGAAGCAAACCTATGTGTTTTAGGCTAATGAGAAAAGGCATGAGATGAGCAGAGAGTAAGTCCATAGATAGGGAAGGGGCTGGAGATGAAATGAACCAAAGTTAAACCTGGCCCAAAGTTTGCAGCAAAGGAGGAGCTACAGGTAAAGAAATGGCAATATCAGAGACAAAGCTGGTGTGTATACAGCAGCTGTGAAATCAAGGGCAGGTATGAAATCAAGGGCAGGTACTTATACACTTCCAATCTGTATTGCACCATTGCCGTCATTTAACAATAGCATTAAATGGCACCAAAGGCTGAATTTAAAATGTACTTTCCTAGAGTGATTTCACAAAAACTCCCATTCCAGCTGGGATAAAGCTGGCACTCTCCTTTTACCAACAGAATTAGGACTGGGTCCTCTGGGAAGACCACATCTTACCGTGGGAATCTCTACCTTTGTTTGCTAAAGGGATGCTGTCAAAATGATACCCGCTCATTTCCTAAAATGAGTTAAAAGTAGCTTGAGGATTACACCTGTCTTTGCCAATTTCTGTCATTAAACGATTTCCTGTCTCCAGTTTCGTGCTGTATTTCCTGCTGGTGTCTAAAGGATGCGCGCTGACAGCCGAAGAAAGCGACTGTTGTGAAACACTGGCGCTGCCTGTGGGGCCGTGATCAGCGGCAAGACTGACTGGTGAGCCCGGCTGAGATGTTTTCTTTTGTTTTGATCAATCGTTCAGCGTGAGAAAAATGCGGCTTCGGCGGCGCTGGCACTATTCGCTAATTGGGCTGAATGTGCAGATTGACTAAAGCACATGCTTATGGTTTGGGAGATCCAAGTTCAACCCCGCCATCTGTTTGAAACCTCGTTTCGCCGCAGCCCCGGTTGAGCAGGCTCCGGGCGGAGCGGGGCCGGCGGTGCAGAACCTCTCCCGCCGAAGCTCTTACACTTTGCATACGAAGATTAAATATTTATTAGAGCTGATGGTCCCGCCTGTCCCAGCTCCCACCTGGGTGCCCGAATCACTGCACTGTAATGCTCTCTCCGGAGCAATTCATGTTCAAATGTAACGTGCAAAGTGAGACCTCAACAAGAGGAGAGACTGAAGAAGTCTTTTGGTGCTGCAGGACACTTTGCAAGGCTCAGAGAGTCTCCTGGGGAAGGGGTGCAGGTACAAATCCCCTTTTGCAGAGGAAAGCAGGGTGGAATTGGGGTTTCCTTCACCCTGAAGATGTGCCCAGCCTGCAGCTCTGTGGGGTTGTCCTCTGGGTGTGGAGACTTCTCCAAGTCTCCAAGCTACGCAGAGGACTATGAAGAGTCATTGAGAAGCCTGAGCCTGCAGGGGAGATTTAAAATTCTTTGTACTAGGGTCTTCACTGGGCAACTTTGGGGGATTTCAGTAAATCAGAAGAGCTGGAAACAAGTGGAGAAGATGCTTAGGTAAAGACGCGCAACACCCGGTAGAAGAAGATGAACTAGAAATATCTGCATGGTTTTTTGGCTTTTATCAATTCAGGTGAGGTGCATTAAAGCATTTCTGAGGTCTAGAGACTGCCACAAGCAACAACACAACTGCAGAACAGAGTCTTTCCTTCAAAAGCTCACAGGCCATAGTGGGTAAATATAGTTCAGACACAAATATGTTTTTAGATTAAGAGTGTTCTTTTAAATCTTTTTTTTTTTTTTTCTCTCTTCTGAGAGTGCCAAGTAGTGCCAGTTTGGAAGTAATTTCTGAAATGTGGACATCTGTCTTCTAGGATCTGTACTGAAAACAGCATCTTTTTTCATATGGCTCACCAAACAAGCCATTCATTAGTAACTAGTCCCAATCTGTAGTGACTTTGGGTCTGATTCATGGTTCTTACTCTTGAGCTTTGTGCCACTGTCAGTGGGGTTTGCATGAGCATACATCTGGGGTGCAGAAGGGAATCTGGCCCTCTTTCTGGTCAGACTAATGATTTTCATGTGATGTTTCACAGCTCTTCGTGGATTCCCAGAGCGCTTCGAATGTCTGAGAAAGAAAAAGCTGCAGAATAACATCTACACCATAAAATTACTTTAAAAATAACAGCTAATCTCCTGTTTGAGATGTTAATTTATAGGAGGAAAGGCTTTGGAATAAACCCCACATCTTGTAATTATGTGACTGGTTCTTTTCTTGAGGTATATAAGCAATTCTTCTGTCCTTAGCTGAGAAAGTATGTGCTGCGTTCTACCCCCAGATCTTTTAGCACTAGCTAAAAGGTATTTCACACCAGTCCACATGTAAGAAAAAGCTTTTCATCAGTCTGAAGTAAGGTATAAACAACCTCAGGAAGTTTGGAATATGTTATTAAAACTGTTCTTTAGTATCCTTGTTACAGGGCGTTTTGGCATCACATCCTTTAGTGTAAGCTTACTATGGAAGTCACTTGTTGGCTAGCCTCTGCTCCGTCCCGTGATCGCTCATCAGAAAGTCACATCCTTTTGTAAGCGGGGTATGAAAAGAGAGACAGTGCGCTGCTGTTCCTTTCATGATTCATCCGTCCTGCTTTCCTCCTCTTCTAACCCCCCTCTCTTTCTGGATTTCAACCTGCCTGTGTCTCGGGCATTTCTCTTGGCTTTCTCCATCCCGTGCCTTGGGCAGGTCAAATACGTCCAGCCTGGTTTTGGGCACCTCCCCGAGCGGGGTGTCAGGGATGTGCTGCCCTTTGGCCCTTCTGCAGTTGGGAGAAAGGTTGTGGCTCCCGTTTGGAGTGATGCGCACCAAAGCTGGCATTAAAAAAATTAAGGATACTGAAGGGAGCAAAGCGGCTCATGCCGCCTCATGTTAAAGGGCATGAGCTGAACCTCCTGAGGAGATGGCCCTCTCCAAGCCCTGCACACCACCTTGTTGCAGGCATGTCGCTGCGTTTGGGTTTTGCAGAGAGAGGTGATGTAGCGGTGCCTAAACTCCTCCTGAAACCAAGAGGTGTTTAAATTCTGAAAGGGGAATGTGGCAGCCTGATGTTTGCATTTCCAGCTTCCAGTCAGTGCCTCTGCCTCTTACCTCATATTTGACATATTAAACTAGAGGATGCCACAGGCAGACCCTGTGCCTAGGGGATTTTGAAGATCAACCAAAACATCAAGCTTGGATAGTGCTATGAGTACTCTATTTATTATTGCTAAGGAGGTATAAGTATAGCGGTTACAGGAAAATATATGAAACTATGGAAACATGAATATGAAGCATGTGTAGTGCTGAACAAGGAAAAGCATCAGGTAGTTATTTTCTTTGACGGTGTATTTTGAAGTGAGTAGGTCAGTGTGTTCCTAGGATGACATCTGATCCCTCATTTGTTCTCAGGAGAAATCTTCAAAGTCTTCAGACTTTTGTCACAGGGCTGTAATCATCTGTCTCTTTATAAGACCCTTCCCTCTGTCCTTTTATCAGTAGTGCTCCTCATGCCGAATAGAGCAAAGATCGTAAATCACCCCATGGATTAAGTAACAGGGCTTGAAAACAGCCCAGGCGGTGGGGACAGCAGAGCGTTGCCACCACTGAAGCGAAAGTCAGCTCAGACTTGCGGTGAGGTTATCTGTGTGCCCAGAAGTCCCAGAATCAGTACGAATTCAGCCTCCCTCAGGGTTTCCTGCGCTGCCTATCAGTCCATCGGGCAGCGCCGGCGGTGGTGCCGTGGGTGCCGGTGCTCGCGGGGCCACAGGCAGGGTCACCCACCGGAGGAAGAGGAGGAAAGTGGGGGCCAAGCAAACCTTCAGAAATCTTCCTGCGGTTGCCAAGGCGTTACCAAAGTTTGACACGCTTGTGCAGGAATAACAGGAATAAATACATTGGTGGTAATGGATATAGGTAAAGAAACCCGTGAGGGGGACCCTGCCAGAGTTTGCACATACTTTTTCCAAAATTGCTTTGGAGATGGAACCAACCCCAAATATTTGTTTGCTCTTCTTTATGCAGAGTTATGTTTAACGCACTGTTTTGAAAGGGTTATTAAGTGGCTGAAAGATGCTATATCAGGGTTTTTATCAACAGAGCTGTAGTGAGGGTGGGTGAGGAGCAAGAATCAGGAGCAAAGAAGCCCAAACCCTGCTTTGGGATGGGTGGAGGAGTGTGGGTCACTGTGGTGGCCAGGAGGGAGGGCATCAGGATGCATCCTTCTCAAAAGCAGAGAAAGCCTACTCAAGAAACTTGCTGGGAAAGGGAGAGATGACACAGCACCCGGATATCTAGTCTGTCCTCCTGGCAAGTTGAAGCCCATCGGTACAAGCTGCTATGGTTGTTATACACTGTAGTTACGAGCTATCTATTGCCTCTTGGAAATTAAGCACGCATTAATGGTATATTATCTATTACCAAGTACTATCCTTTATGTAAAACAGAAATTTTCTGCTCTTTCTCTGGCTCTACATTTTACATCTACTGAAAAATGCAGGTCTGGATCTACTTATTTGCTTATCTGAATTGCTTTTGCTGCTTTTGCTACCACTGCTATAAATTTCCTAGGAAACCACCCTGCAAAGCCTCAGTAGGAATTCAAATCTCTTTGGCTGATGGCACCACAAATAACAAATTTCTTCAAGGTCAGTCACATCAGAGGTGTTGTTCAAAGCTTTTAAAATAGCTAGCCTAGTGCTGAGTCAAACATATTTTTCTTGACTTGGTTTGTATTAAAGACCTGAGCTACAAACCTTACTCAGGCAAAATTCCCATTTATTTTAACCAGGCACTCGGCTCCTATTGCGCCCTGGGTTTGCTTGCTTTGGTGGAAATCAGCTTGGACAATATCCCGACCTGCACAGAACGCGTGACACTAACCTTCTTCAACCGAGTTACCCTCGCTCGCTCTGCATGGGCAGTGGTTATCGCAACAGACATGGAAGTAGCAGGGAGGGAAACCGCCCGGCCACAGCCAGCTCCTGAACCTCGAACACAACTGGGTACGGTCATCTTCGTGACCTGCCCATTCTCCTGGGACAGCAGGGTGGCTTTCAAGGATGCAGAGGTGGCCTTAGCTTCATGTGGTGATACACCTTTCCCAGGGAATATGTAAGACTGTCCCAACTGAAGACAGCACTTCACCAATTCCTTATTATCCTCATATTTGGTGCCAAGGGGTTTCAGGGCATAATTACTGCCATATTGTAGCAGTGGGTTTCCACAGGTAATTAGCACCCTGACCTCTGTCTGTTGCTTGCCAACAGTAGTCAGATCTTTGCAAAAAACTCCCCCCAAACTGGAGTTTGCAACTCCAGCACCTTTGCCCAGCTACCTTCTCTGTGGCGAATAAACCTTCCAAGGCCCTGAATTTTTCTCACTAGACCATAAGTAGACTTATTAGCTTGAAATGTTATTTCAGAGAGCGGGAGGGTGAGGGGAGGCAGCAGTAAGTGAGGTAGAAAATGAAGGTGGCCCGTTCCTGCAGCACAGATGCTCCCAGAAGGTCCCGCAGCCCCTGGAGCTGCTCCGGGCATGGGGCCGGGCTCTGCGACCGCGTGGAAAGAGCGGAGGATCTGGCTTGACTCTCAGATTGGTGTTTACAGGGCAGGCAGAGGAAAAGTGGATGTTTTACTTGAAGTGTTATGGAAATTGCTGAGAAATAATGCCTGTGGAAGGCAGTTCTCAGAGTCTATTTCTGTCCACGAGGGACAAAAAGGCAGGCAACAGAACCAAAAATTCTGCAAATCCATTTCCTTTTATTTTATCGCTGCAAGGTTCATGAACTGAAAGAGGAGCTTGAGCAATTTGACTCAGTTTCCAAGTGGAATTATTAGGTTTAACTTTTTTTTTATACTCAAACCTGTTGTTTTTTTAAGATAATCTGGGATTTTTCCTTCTATACAACAATAGTTAAACCTGATTCTCAGTTGCTTGGCTGAAAGACTGATAGGATTAAAATCTAAAAATACAAAAGATAGAAACCAGATTGTGTTATCTAAAATATACATCCTCTCCTGTCGTGCTGGTTACTTAAGTTCACACAGTGTAAACAGAGAACTAACAAGCTCTGGTATTGTCATTTGGGCTAGTTTCTTTTTTTTTTCCTTTTTTTTTTTTTTTTCTTAACATAAACTAGCTCCAAGCAGCTCACAGAGCTCTCTGAGAGATCAGGTACAGAGATTTCAGCGCGTCTTTAGTCCACGAATGTTTGATTGATATAGTACAGCACTCCTGTTCGTATAAATATTTGAGGTTGGAAAAACCTTCTGGTTTTAGTTCTGTTAAAAAAAAAAAAAGTCAGTTTAAGCTAACTTCCCATAGCAGAACACTTCTTTCACACACACACACATCTATGTACAGCTCTACTTCACGTATGTAGACCCCCACCATGAATGATGGGTTTCGTGTAGCCACTTGGCCCTTCTTATTTCTTACAAACCAGGAGGAAGGCAGCAGGGGCCTCATCCAAAGCCTGATTTTGTAGAGCCCCCATTGACTTTGGAAGACACTGGATAAACAGAGTTGTAGGACCAGTCACTTTCTAGGTTTCACATGTTTCTAGGGAATTCAGTCGCTCTCCTCTCACCTCAAGCAATCCGCAGTCCCAGCGCAGCAGTTGTAGAGGTGACTGCCATCACACCAACGGGCTTGGAGACCTCATGGGGTCTACCACCCTGTATGTTCCATTCATATGGCAGCTTTTTTGTTGCACTCACTGCTTTCTGAAAACGTAATGGGACATTTTTTTCTCGTTGTTGTGAAGCAGGAAAAATGTTGTTGCCAACTAGAGAGACCCCTCATAAGCTAATATCTGAGAGAAGGGAAATGGGGACACTGCAGATTCTTGTCATCCTGGGGCATAGACAAAAGCTGTGAGTAAGGAAACCCAGAAGAGGATTGCCAGCAAAGTAGGAATTGCAACTGACATAAAAAAAGGTTTCTGAGATGCCGGGCTCGACAAACTCAGAACTGGAAACCATGTGTAAGAAGCCGCAAACAAAGAAAACAACATCTAAATGTCAGAAAAATCAAGAGGCTGATTCCGTAATCAGCGAAGGCAGAAAACGCAGCAAAGTTGAAGGCACGAGACAAAAACAGGCTCTCGTGCTCTGGGATATGCCTGTTCTCAGGCTTTTATTTTCTCTTCTAGCCTCTCAGGTTCTCTAATATGACTTTGCCTTGTCTACACTCTAGCACAGAAAATACCACCCTCCTGGTTACCTGTGGCACCTACCACGGCACTGACGAGCTCAGTAATTACAAACGGGGAGGAGATGTCTGAGGTACTCCAGTCTCAGCCTTTTAAGGCCCTTCAGTTCAAGACTAATAAACCTGAGCAGCAGCAGAAGTCAGAAGCGATTTTTGAGGCACAGCTCATGTGCCAGCACTAACTGGATGTCTGCAGGAACCGGTGACAAGCGTGACTCACCGACCGCGACGCCTCTCCCAGCGTGGTGGGGAAAGGCTCGGAGATGTCACCATGACCTGATGGGTGTCCTCTGGCTTCTCTCAAGTGCATCTGGAGTTGCAGCCTGGCTCCCAGTGAGAAGGGAACTTGAAGGAATTCACCCCTTTACCAGCCTAGTTTCTCCATGGGTTGATGTTACTTTGTCCATAGTTTTTCCAGGGAATTGGAGATTGCCTTGCTGTAGCAGTATTTTATTTAATTTTTATTTTAGGCAGGGTTGTTAACTCTTTTTGCACTGAGTGTCTACCCATCTGGGAGGTAGGAGCCTCCCAGCACAGCCAGGATGGTGAGAGCCATCTCCACCGGTTTCACTGTCAGAGTGGCCTTCATTCTTCATCCTACATAGAATCATAGAAACATAGACTGGATTGGGTTGGAAGGGACCTTCAAAGATCATCTAGTTCCAACCCTCCCTGCAATGGACAGGGACACCTCCCACTAGACCAGGTTGCTCAAAGCCCCATCCAGCCTGGCCTTGAACACCTCCAGGGATGGGGCAGCCATAGCTTCTCTGGGCAACCTGTACCAGTGCCTCACCACCCTTATTGTAAAATTTTTCTTCCTCATTTCCAACCTAAACTTACCCTCTTTTAGTTTAAAACTGTTGCCCCTTGTCCTGTCCCTACAGACCATCGTAAAAAATCTTTCTTATCTGCCCATGCCCACACAAAGCTGGTGATGCACGGAGGAGGTAACAAACACGTGGCAACAGCGGAACCGGCAAAGCCACTTTGCTGCAAAAGCTGAAGTGAAGAAAGGGCACTCATAGTGTTTATTCACAACTGGCCAGGCCAGGTCAGTCCTATGTCCCCGCGTGTTGGTTCCCGGAGCAGCTGCCGGGTACTCTGCGATTTGCAGCTTCCCTCAGCCCCGCACCCATGTGCCAGACACCACTTTTGCAGAAGAAATTATTTCAGAGCCTGGAAGCCTGTGGAAGGATCAAGAGGCCACCTCAGTGAGGAGTGAGCTTGAAAAGGAGACTGAGGGGAGACCTTATTGCTCTCTACAACTACCTGAAAGGAGGTTGTAGCGAGGTGGGGGTCGACCTCTTCTCGCTAGGAATAAACAATAGGACAAGAGGAAAGGGTCTCAAGTTGTGCCAGGGGAGGTTTAGGGTGGATATTAGGAAAAATTTCATCACAGAAAAGGTTGTCAAACATTGGAACAGGCTGCCCAGGGAAGCGGTTTAGTCGCCATCCCTGGAGGTATTTAAAAGACGGATAGATGTGGTGCTGAGGGACATGGTTTAGTGGTGGTTTTGGCAGCGTTAAGTTGATGATTGGACTTGACGATCTTCAAGGTCCCTTCCAACCTAGATGATACTATGATTCTGTGAAAGCCTACACAGGCTACAGTCTTGTGCTTCCTGACACTTGGAAGCAAAAAAAAAAAAAGTCAAAGTTTAAGAAGGGAGGCTGGCTGCTTTAACTTCACCTTTGTGAGTTTTTATTTGTTTGCTGTTGTTTTTTTAAAATTCTGGCTTATACAGGTGGAGTCGGTCTATGCATTAGCTTATTCCTGTCTGCCTGTGGCTTAGCTATATATTTTAAGATCATTTTCCTTTACAGGAAACAGGAAGCTGTGGAATGCAAAATATCATTTTAGTAAAAATAATACTGCCTAACAAACCCTAAATGATTTAGAGTGTATGTAAAAAAGCAGATACACCAGAGAGACTCACTTGGAAACAGTATTTGGTGAATAACTTTTTTTTTTTTTTCCACGCTGCATTATTTAAAGTTAGGTGGATACATCCAGAGAGGCTGACTTGAGTAGGCAGTTTGTTACACATCACTTATTTCTCAGCCATTGCTGCAAGCACACACAAAATACAAACAAATTTATCCTGCACCAGTGTCCCCAGCAACCCTTCTGCCTCCAACACAGCCCACCTTAAGCCGTTATCCTATATAATATAGGATTGCCATGGACAGCATGAAGTTCAAGAAAAGCTGGCAGCCATTTATGCTTAGGGACAGGTTGCAGGTGGTCAAAAAGCAAATCTGAATGTATCAGACATTCCTTACTCACTGGTGAGAAATCTTTCTTCTTAAAATGGTAGGAGGTTACTTCTTTTAGTAATATACTGAGGATTGAGAGCTTAATAGGGAGGTGATACAGAGTGTTTCTAATTACCTAGAAGTCAGGTTAGTGCTGGGGTGGGCACTGGCCTGCAGGACATGGCCATGGTCTACCCACGGCAGCACAGAACTTCACAGGGACCAATCTGCTCTCATTTAGTTTCACCTCCCCAGGGATGTGCCTGCTGTCCCTTCCCTCCCTGCCTCCCCACGCAAGCACGGGAGAAGCAGCAGAGCTCATCAAATAGAAGATGAGCCAATTTGTGAATATTTTCCATGGGCAGAGGTGAAAATTGCCGCCCTAGGCTGTACGAAGGGCAGCCCCTTCCGTTCGGGATTGGGTGTGCGGCACGGTTACGGCCGCTGCACGCTTTGTGCTTGCAAGAGCTGGAGGTTCATGACGATGAGGGCGGTTTGCTGTCTACAGCTCTCACATCAGCCTGCCTCCCTCATCCCACCAGGTCCCAGGAGAAGCGGTCCTGGTGACTTGGCAGAGCTGGTGGGTGGTGGAAGGGGTCTGCGGCTGAGCTGCCCACCAGCCCGGCAGCTGCTCCCAGCAAATCCTTACATGCCAGGATGTGTTCAAGTAAAGCGGGGAGTCAGTTTGCAAGCTATTCTTTCACTTGAGCTGGAATTAGTTGCTCACGGCAAATTTATTTGCACTGGATAATCCCACCCTCACCGGTGAATGGTTAGTTTTGCTTCTGTACGGACTGCAGGAACAAATCAAGACTTTTCAGCATCTGTAGCTGAGTTATGGTCATGCGGAGTAATTAGAGAAAGTATATTAAATAAAGCCCCCTAATTTTGTGTGTTGCAGAGCCTTCCCTTGACAGATACAATTACTTTCAAAGGCAGTGATAGGGTGACACTGTTCTGGCAGAAACTCTCCACAGTAACGCTATCAGAGTGACTTTAAGCCAGCACGCAGGAACAAGAAAGTCAGCCCAGGTTCCATAGGACTGGGACCGTCCCTAAGAGCCCTTAAAACCCTGGTCTGCTTGCCAGGAAAACGAGAGAGGACGTGTGTGGTGCCACAGCAGAAAAGGAATTAGCAAGAAGCTGTGAATCCACTGACAAGCAAGGTAACCATACCGAGCATATCTCTGCCACGCAGCTGTGTCAATTTGGGGAAAATATTTACATTCAGTCCACCTCAAAAATCTAAAGCACACTACTGTGTCTTTAGTAGAAAAAGAGAATAATTTTAATAGTATTGGTAAGAGAGATAACTCCTTATTTTCTTAGCAATTTCTCTATAGATGTTTTTCTTCTTTTATGTGAATGCTTCTAATAAAACATCAGTGGGAAAAACACAGGCCATTACTATAGCAGAACACCCTTTGTGCTGACCACAGCATCAGTCAAGTATCGATTCCTCAGAGAGCATTTGGTGTCATGATTTTGTTTCTCCTGGACATTATCTTTATGTTTTGAAAGAGGAAAAAAAAACAACAACCCAACCATTCACCTGCTGTTGTCTCGTGGATGCCTCATGCCTATTAATTTCATTTTGTTGTTTTTTTTTTTCTATTCCAAAGTAAACACATTCTTCCAGACAGCGCTTGGTTCTTATCATGCGCTGGAAAAGGATTACTGCTGGCTGGTACCTTCTCTTCTGTTGACAAGGAGCCCAAACCAGCAAAGCCTTGCACCTGCGAGTAATACTCAAATAAACAGGACACTGCACAGAAATGAATAACTTGAGTAAAGTTTGCAAAGCTGTTTTTTTCCCTTATGAAAACACTAAAGAGCCTGAACAGGAAAAGGCAAAAATGCAAGTTGAGAGAAGAAATAACCGGGAAGAGTAAAACCTGAATACCAGACCTCCAAGGCCCAGAATCCACCTCCCACACAGAATTTGCAGGTAAACGACTTGCAGGCATAAATCTGATGTCCAGAATTAAGTGTTGAAGAGTTAATTCCACTGAGCCACTTCAGTGCTTGATATGTAGCTATCACCAGGTGAGTGATGGTTACCTTCTATCAGTTGCCCCTGGTCGTAAGCCCTGGCTGTGAAAATTACCCTTCAGTGTTTAAAATGCCAAAAGCGAAAGAGATGCAGACATGGGGGTGGCCCCAGTAGCATGCCACAGTCATTTCAAAGAGTTACAAGTAAAAAAAACCCCATTGGTGCCAGTTTCTTTCTTGCAGTGGACTTTGGTGAAATCATCACCGAGAAGAGGACAGTATAAACGGAAGCACCCAAATGTGAGCTGGAGTTCTGAAGTGATATCTACTGCCCAAACTATCATGTAAAATCTGCTGCTCCCACTGAGATACGGTTAAAACTCACATGAAGATTACTAAGGGAAGGATGGGATCCAAAAATCGTGGCCACAGGTAATGATAGCAATTTAAATGTTGTTAGGCTGAGCTCTGGAAAGCATCCCTAGATGCCTTCCAGATCCCCAAAGTGCTCCTCACTCCCAGCCAGGAGTACTACGCTTCTTCGGACAGGGCTGGCTCTGATCTTGCCAGATGATTCCCAGGTAAGCGTCTGCTCATCTGCGGGACTAGCTACATTTTCATAAGAGCGCCTGTGCGACTCTAGTTTGAATAACTGGTCTTTTCATTTTACTTGCAAGCAAAATGAGGCTTTTTTTAAACCAAAACCACAAGGGTAGATACAGGCTTTCCAGTAGCCTGTATTTAGCACTACCAAACAGTTCAGATTTGCTTTCCGTCTTTTTGCAATGTCCTTCTAGTTATTAAATGCAAAACCTTTGTTTAAGGCAAAGTGAGAAAACAAAAATTTTGTTTTGCCCTTCACTGATCCTTTTGAATGGAAATGATGGAGAATTCCACAGGTTTGTTTGGGGGGGGGAGGGTTGCTTTTTTTGTTTGTTTGTTTTGTTGGTGGTGTTTTGGTTTTTTTTTCTCCCTTTTCTTTAAAAATATGAATACAGAAATGTCAACAGTGTTTTATCTTGGCGTCTCTGCTTCGGCTGAGGGATGCCTGCAGAGAGCTTCGGAGATGCAGGAGGACTAGGCAAGCTTGAAGCTGCAGCTGCTGTCCCTCTCCCTTTCCCAGGACCTCTCCACACCACCGGAGGGTTGAGGTGACTCAAGCCGTATCTCACGGGCTGCTCAGGGATGACTCTGGTGCCTTTGCTGCTTGAAGGCTTCAGTAAAAACCAGGAAAATCACCACAAACCCACTTTGACCTGATGGTCCTCAGCTATTAGGCTAAGGTACCAATTCAGAAGTCCAGCGTGGTGGAAATGGGTGGAAATGAGCCATTTCCAGAGTAAGTTGAGTCCCCCACAACCCCTACTACCACAGTAAGAGACTGGTAAAAGGCTTTTTGCTAAGTTGCCTTGGGTTCAGCAACCAAAACCCTCCATTAAGATGGATTTCTGAGCTGTGCTGTTGGGTCCAGCTCTCTCCGGGGCACAGACAACTGACAATGCTTTTTTTTATTATTTTTTTTTTAGCTAGAAAAGGCCTTTAATTGAAATTTTATTCAGTGTAAATCAGTCTTGCAGAAAAACTAACTTTCGGTGACTTTTTCATTACAAAATATATTTCTTTCATGTGAATTTCATACTTGCAATTGGTGTTTCTTATTCTTACTGTTAAAAGGACATATTTGCTGCTTTATTTGTGTGATTCAATTGCAACAATGTAATACTGAGATTATAGCGCAAAGGTATAGGATTTTTCCTTCTCTGTGTTCGGTTTTGCTTCTTGACACGGAAGTCTCTACACCTAATATGTATGTATGAAAAGCGCTGCTATGGAAGATTCAATTTGTTGAAAAGCATAGCCATTGATTTGTGACTCTTTTCTTCTGCCGTAGTCTCATCCATTGTATTAATGCAAATCAAATCACTTTCTTTGTGAAACAATAGCTTTTATACACGTGTATGGCATTTTTATTACAGCTCCGTTTCATAAAAGGTATAGATTTACTTTAGAAATTCAACTTCCATGCTTTTTTTTTTTTGCTTTTGAGTAATGAAGAGTTTAGTCCCAAACAAATATATTTCAGACTAACTTTTGTTAACCCTGAATCGTCCTGGCTGCTGAAGTGTTAGATCATACAATATTTCAGTTCATGGGAGCACTTTCACCAACACTGGTAGCGTTTGGTCCAGGTCTCCGTCGTTGCAGAACTCTGGGGGAAGATGTCTGTGCCATGAGCACGAGTCTGTGCTGGGCACTGCTTAACAGAGACTTATAGAATCATAGAATGGTTTAGGTTGGAAAGGACCTTGAAGATCATCGAGTCCCAACCCCCCTGCCATAGGCAGGGACACCTCCCACTAGACCAGCCTGCCCAAGGCCACGTCCAGCCTGGCCTTGAACACCTCCAGGGATGGGGCCTCAACAACCTCTCTGGGCAACCTGTTCCAGTACCTTACCACCCTCAAAGTGAAAAACTTCTTCCTAATGTTCAATCTAAACCTGCCCTCTTCCAGTTTGAAGCCATTGCCCCTCGTCCTATCACTACATGCCCTCGTAAAAAGTCCCTCCCCAGCTCTCCTGTAGGCCCTCTTTAGGTACTATAAGGCCGCAAAAAGATCTCCCCGGAGCCTTCTCTTCTATATCTTCATGTAAGTCCTGAATTTCTGAACCTTTGTTTTAAGAAAATATCCTTCTCGCTATCTAATGACTGCCAGCCTCTGAAGCGCTTTCCTTTCGGCTAACTCCAAAGTTTCCATGACACCGGCTTACAGTACCATAAGAAGAACGCCTTGCAGCTTCAATTACAGCCCGAGAGAGGAAAGGTGAATAAGATGGAAACCTCGGCCATTGAGAGAAAAGCTTATGTGTTTAAAGAGAATCCAGAATAATATACTTAAGAAAGGGAGGGCTTTTTTCCTTAAATACCATGAAAAAATGGAACAGCAGTTGCCTGAAAGTAAAGCGAAGCTGCTGTGTATTCTCCTGTGTGTGTCATTTTTATAGAGTGTATCTTTTTCAGAAGCTGGTTAGAGCTGAGATGATAATTTGCATGTCAAGCAAACTGTCTTAATTTCCTTGTTCTTGCTTCCCTCCGAGGGTGTCTCCGCCTGGTATGTGTTCTAACAAACATGTTTGTCAACGAAGAAATCACAGCAAATGTTCAAGTTAATGACAGTGTTAGCTGTTAGTTTGGCATCCCGCTCTGACTTCATTGGCAGATCTGTCTGTAATGATAGCCAGCAACACACGTACTAAGAACACATAGACAGGCTCAGGGAATCCACGCGATACGCTACAGTCCGATATTCCTCCTCACAGTCAAATTAACTTGGAATTTAAAGTGTTTTAATATTAGCAGTTCTGATGGGGGCTCTGTACCTGCATGCACTCCTGGTCTGAAATGCATATAAAACCCATTCATATAGCTCTAATTTAAATCAACTTTGTCCTTTGTAGCATTAGCCATAATTCTGTGAAATCTTAAATGCGTTGTAATTATAACAAATCCATTGGGTTTTCTAGCCCATTAAAAATACAAATCAGAAAAAAGAAGTTCCTCCCTTCTCTTTCCTCAGAGGGCAAAGAGTTTGTGAACTGGGAGACAAATGGATATTTTGGGAACTCCAGGTTGTAATGTTAATGACTTTATCACTTCTGCTTGAAAGCATCCTATTGTAGCAAGTATAAAAATATGGATGCAGACTGATTTACAATCAATAATACCACATCAATAAGGAGATACCTTTGTCAAGAACAATTTTAACTACTGGCAGAGTGGAACTGCTTAAAAGAGGAAAACCTGAAGGGGCAAAAAGGGAAAAAAAAACAAAATTCAAAAAGAGAGTGAAAGAGTTATAAGGGAAAGCCGCACTACCATCTCAGAAAGAGATTGTAAACTAGGTAATATCTTCTCATTTCAGGGTTCACTGGAGTTAATAATCTTGAATGTTCTGCTCATTCCTGGATCTTCATGGTCAAGTAGCAAATATCTAACCACGGCCCTTTGATGTGAAGCAACATTAAAATGCATTCTACACACCAATATTAATACCACCTCTCACTTATGGCTCCAAAGTCTCGGTCACATTTTCATGCTGGACACTGTGTAAATGCCTTTGTCCACCCGGGCTGAACTGCTGCGCTCTTTCAGCACAAAGTTTCCAGCTGTATCGGAAGATGCTCCTTACAGATCGGCGTTTGGTTTAATTAAAACAGATGAAACACTTGTGAATTTTGAGCGTTCGTCCTGACAACGTCAGTCTTCTGTAGTGCCTCTGCATCAACATTGCTCAGATTTGAAAAAGTAGTAAAGGTAGGAGTGCGCCCTTGGGTACACCTCCATCTCCACGTGCTCCCAGCCTTAAACTCTTCTGGCTTATGGAAACATGGTGTTTATGGAGCGTGATCCTTGTATCAACGAGGGTAGACTTTGCCAAAGGATGGATATGAGCTGTACAGCTTAAACCTGTTCTCATTAAGACTCTTCACCAAACTGCACTGAAATAACCAAGGCCCATCTTGGCCACCTGCAGCCCAAATGCCCTCAGTCTACAAAATAGGCTTCATTGGGGTTATGGAAGTATGAAAGTCTCAAAAAGCCTATCCAGAAATATGCTTCATGTAGATAACTGTGTATTTTCTGCACAAAATTCAGATACTTCTTGAAACCTACCTGGAAGCACATCCAGCCCACCTCGAGTAGCATCCCTCGGACACCACCCTGACTTTGAGCTGGAGGCAGTATCTGTACCCCTTTGGGGAGAGGTGCTTTGCATTCACCTTCACTCAGCTCAGAAGTTAGAAGTGTAGAGCAGTGCGGCAGGCTTATTTCAGCCAAAAAAGTTTGGGTTTTTTTTTCAGTTCCAGAAATCAGCCACATGATTTAGGGCAAATGCTTCTGCTTTTGGGTTGTCTGGGCTGTTTCTCTGCCTTTCGTCCGACTGTGTGAACTCTTTCCACTAAGAGTTTAACACTGAGCATGTATCATCTCCTTTCTGAACTGCATCAGAAGGCGCATCTTTGCAGGGTTACACCACAGGGCACAATCTACCATAAAGCTGTTTAAAGTAATATCCCTGGTGACTCACGCAGAAAACCCCTCCCAGCAAAGTTTTCCCTTTGGGAGCAGAAGCCAATGGATTTCGGATGTTGTGTCACATTGCACATGGCAGAAAGGCTCAAGGTGACCACTGACCCTGTTACGCAGGATCTTAGCCTCAGTAGGCATCCACTAGAATACACCAAATACTCGATGAACAGTCAATACCGTTGAAAAGAGAGGTGTACCTTAGGAGGCTTTTGAGGTAGAACTTGAAAAGACCAAACTCTCTCAGGAAAAAAAGGAAAAGGCCGGCCTCCAAATATAGGTGGCCTACACATGCAGTTTCAAATCATTCTTGTACTAGTTAGTCTAATCCCTGCTTCCGTGAAAATCCCCCAGCTAAACTAAACATCCAGTCCGTCTACAGATGATGCTTCTCAAAACTGAAAGGCACTGGAGGAATTAATTATAGATGAAAAGGATATATCTCATCTATAAAAGTAAGTATTGGGTGCTAAGCAAACAGGCCACATTTTTTATTTATTTAAAATAGCAAGTTCCTATGTCCCTGAGGGTGATAATAAATATTTTACCGCACAGACTTTAGGTAAAATTGAAATGCTCTAATTGAAAGTCACTGAGGACATATGTGTTGAAAATTCACCTTCCAAGAGAGTGGCAGTGGCTTCTCATGGTGCCAAAACCAGGATTTTGTAATTTTCTAATCCCAACTGATACCTACAAACAGAAACCTGTCCTGCAGTCAGCCACCACTTTTTCTTCAACCTTCCTTTCAGAACCCCAATTTTCTACACATCTGTGTTGGTGCAGAGGTACATCAGCCATGACAGTCGCTTGCAGATGTGTGGTTTATAGTGCGTTGTAAAGATTTTTTTTCCTAGACGTCCTTTCGCTCTGCAGCATGTGTCAACCGAACTGAATGAGTCTCTCAGTGTCTTACTGGGCTCAGCCACTGAGAGTAAAGGCTCTTCCTCTGTCTTCGCTGGTGCTTGTGCATTGAGCATTGTTGCTGCGTTTCCATCTTTCACAGATGGATTGCTAGGAAATGTGCGAAACTGCCTTGGGCACCAAGAAAACAGGGGCATCAAGCCAGGACGTTAAAAGACTATTTCCAACAACTGCAGCTGCAACGTGCCTTGCTCCACACTGAGCTCCGCTCTCCCACCCTGGCTAGCTCGCGTCTCCTTTATGGAAGAACGAAGGCACGTTTCAAGTACAAGCAAGCTGGGGAATTACAGTAAAAATGCAAAATGCAGTCTCCTCTAAAGCATATGCAGATTCTTTGCTCGGCGCTGAAAATCTGTGTATTCCCACACGTGAGGTGAGCCATGAAAGTGCTTAGACTTGAGCATTCTTCATCAGATCCCTCCCTGTTCATGCAAAAGTGCAGAGAAGGCAAAGAGCAGTACATAAATATCAAAATTAAACAGTGACTGGATTTCAATTTTTTTTGAAACCTTATTTTTCACTTTTTATTTCTCATCATTTGACTAGAGTGATGGCCCCCAAAACAATCTGAGAGGAGAAATTGGGAACAGGAGAGCAGACGAGCCAGCTCAGCATCAAGCTGTAAGGAAAAGATAGGAATTGCCATGCCATCTCAATGCCCAGCAGACCCGAGGAACTTCACAAGCAGAAGAAAGCAATCCAAATTTGGCTGTAAATTAGAAGCGTGGGAGGCTGTGAACCCAGCTAATAACAGGCTCTAAGAGGTGTACCTGTCCCTGGAGAAAAACAGAACTGGGGGATAAAAGAAACCTTCCAAAATGGTAGCTAAATGACAAAATTACAAATACTACTTGAGCTTTTAAGGAATTTTTAAGAAAACAAAAAAGGGTGTATCTGATGCCAATAGAAAGGGCATAAATGCAATCTATATCAGTGTAAATTATACTGTAGCAAGCCCAGGGCATCATTTGTCTGTCTTACAATATCATCATCACTGTATTCTCTGCATATTGCAATTCATGTCATCATTCTGCATCTGGAATGCAAAAAAAAGCCAAGGATACCAAACTGGAAACAGATGGTATTCTCCATCTAGATTAATATTTACATTTCTAGCCACTTAATCTCAAAGAAACATAGCAGAAATGGAAGGGGCATAGGGAAGTGACAAAAATGAGAAAAGTACAGGGAAAACTGCCCTGTTAAGAAAGCTGGATTGTAAAGGAAGGAAAAAATATGGAAAATAAACTGGTAAATCCTGTTTCATATTACAAGGACAAGAGAGGGAGCCAATGGAACTGAAAATCAGTAATCAGAAAACTAATTAAATCACCACGCTTTGTCTTTACACAATGCATAATTAATCTATGTCACAGATGTTCTAGAGTCAAGAGAGATTAGATGATTGTATACATAATATGAACATCTGCAGCCATGTGATATAGGATGGAAGCCCTCGTGTTGTACAATATCGCCCAGGTACTCACTGCTGGAGTTTTGGATCAAACTTCTCTTACTAACAGGTTATTTTCCATCTCCTCTGCACTGGGTTTGCGGTATCTTTAAAGCAGCTGGCAGACAGCTGTCACACCGAATTCCTGATGTGCTAAACTATTTGGCCTTTTCTGACCTGTGTCATTTATTCCACTTTGATTTAAAGACAAATAAATATCTATATCAGCCTCACATAATAAAAAAAAAATTGTCCTGAAAGGAAAATAAATATGACTTTTGTGTGTGTGTGTGTGTGGCTTAAAGCAAAGATTGCATTTTAAAGGCTTTGATTAAAAAATATATATTAATTCTGCATATATTATACAGAATTAATCATACGGATGCAGATCTCTTCTCTCAGAAGGCTGGCTGCCTTTAAGCAGCTTTCGCCTTTGAAAAGCCTGAACTCTGGATGTGACAAAATCATTAGTTTGTATTTTAAAAGAATTACAATGAGGGCTAAAGAGAGACCCCCACTTCCCACAGACAAACTTTCTAGCGATAAAGAGCCTTTTCAGCCTGTATAATCCTATTTACTGTTCTTAATTGGAGAACTGTGTTTGTCAAAAAGTACAGAAGTCTTCAGTTGTTTGGGAGCGAGTCTGGCTCATCAGCTCCCAAGGGAAGAAAAGAACTATTTATCTTAACCGTTAAGCCTAAATGCAAACCGCACAATAAATCTGTCTATCCAAATACTGACTTATTTCATGTCGTGTCAGGATGAGGCTGGCCTGACTGTATAAGGCTATTGTCGCTAATAAAAAAAAGCAAACCCTGTTGCGGAGCTCTGGATCCCGCTTCCAGGAGGTGGCAGTGGGAGCGACTGCCAACCCCACCGCTTCCCTGGGCTCCTCCGCCACCCGCAGCCTGCAGGGAGGCTGGCAACGAACCTCAGTGACCCAGCTCCATCTAGTGTTTGGGGAAGCAAATCACTCCTCAAAACCCACCCTGCCCGTTTATATTCAACGCCACCCGTTTTCTGTTTTCACAGGGAGAAAGAGTTTTGCGGAGCGGGCAGGATGCGGTGATGCGGAGATGGGTACAGGTGTCCGCCTATGGATGAGCACGGCCAAAATCACAGCCGCTCCTACCTGGCAAACCCAAACCGACTGTGTTTCTGTGCTGAGGAGCTTACTCTGTGGCACCGGGGTTTTGCTCCAGCCTATGAACTCCTGAATATTGGTAAAATATTCCCAAGGTGAGCAGACAAAGGTAGCTCATACCAGGAACGTTTCAATCTGGGCATGCTCAGTTTGTTAAGGGGTCTGCCTTTCCACTGGAAAATTTACCAGGAGCTGCAATAGAAAAGCATTGTTCCACATCTAAAGAGGTGGTCAGGAGGACATGGTTTTGAAGCTCTTCAGAAACGCACCGAGGTGTGACGCCCAAGAGGCAAATGCCTCTGGATTTCTAGACAAAAGCCAAAAAGGTCCAACCCAGTCTTATCTCCCTTTAATTTCCCAAACCAAGGCCAGCCAGCAGAAAGCAGAACCCAAAGAAATCATGAGACAAAAGGTCTTCTTCGGGCCCTCCTGAGCCCAAAGATCTCCTTTCGGAAACTACTGGTATTTCCCCTCTGCCCACTTTCCCTGGCTCACCGGTGATTTCTCTTTGACAGCCACTAACAGAGCTCTCGGAAAACGCTCAACAGCTCAGCTGCCAGTCACAGTTCTCTCATTTGACATGTTTCAACCGTATTTCTTTAAGAAGAGACAACTTAGGAAAAAGAAAACCGTGGCACATCCCTGTCAGCTCTCCAGTCTGAGCATTTTGAATAGTGCTGAGACAGAGCAGTTTAACTAAACAACACGACACCGTTTTCAAGAATGAACCGACAGTAAGGAGTTTCTAGCAAATACTTGTAAAATTTCATTAAACATCTCCATTTAAAGCCAGCTAGCTTGCTTTCTGGTCAGCTCAGAAATAAAGTGTCTTGCTTTTTTCTTTCCTTAAGACTTGTATATGGCTTGATTGTGAATGCACTCCTGCCAGATTTCCTGGGAGATTCCCGGTTTGGTCCAGCAGAAGTGGGACTAGCCCTGCTTGGGCTCTGCAGATGTGCTGGGCATCAGGCTGGCCGCCTTCTGAATCGGCTGTGGACTCTTCCATCAAACTTTGCCTTCACACTACAGTGGGGTTACTGCGTCGGATGCAGAGATGGCTCTTTTCCTGAGTCATAACAATAGTTGTAACTCCACAACAGCAGTTGCGTACTCTTTGCCTCGGGGTGTACGATTTGCATAATAACTAGAGAGATGGTTATTGTGGAAAAAAAATCGGCTGTATGCAAATCCCCATACTGCGTGAGGCCGGCAGCCCTGGGAACCAATTACGGAGGAGGGATTTGAGTAACTGCTGCATACGCATTTTTTTAGGGGTACGTTGCCTGTGAGTTATTTTAAGGTGGCACAGCTATAGGCCACCAACTCTTCAGCCTGCTGCCTCCCTCCCAGGCTCTCTTCCTGGCCCTTGCCCTCACGTTGCTTGGGAAAGCCAAAGAAGCCCAGGTTGCTCCCCAAGGCACAGCCGGCGGGTGCGCTAGGTGAGCCTGGGCGTCTCCTTGGCGCACGGAGGAGCCTCTCAGCTCCAGTTCCCAAAGCCCAAGCGGTGCCAAGCACCTCGACCCCACCTCCAGGGCTTCCAGGCAATATTGCAGGACTGTTCATGCACAAGCCTTTTCCCACAGCAACGTGTTGCTCAGGTCTCCTGCAGCGTGGCTGGATCTGCAGCACCGTCCCCCATTGCCTCCTTCTCTACAGTCGCCTTTAATCAGCCCGCAGCTAATCCCGTCCATGCCTAAATAAACGTAAGGTAGTATAAGCTGCTTAGGTTTACTTAATGGCCCATACCTCCTCCTCCTCCCAGCTTCCTTCAAATTCTCTCAGCTAAAAGTTAATTCTCTTCACGGTGATCCACAAAGCACATTTGTAGTTCTTTAATAGTCCGTTTTTGCAGATTTCCAGCGTTACCATTTTGCCTCTAAAAAGTGAAGATCAAAAGTGAACATTCTTTAAAAGCATAATTTTGCACTCCTTTTCTGCTTCTCTCTAGGATTAAGCTAGCAGACAATATTTAGTCTGGTGAGACAGTAGCATGGGACATTTCAGAAAGGACTTTTTTTGGCAGAGAATACGGAACGAATTGCAGATATTGGCAGCCGGACTTGCATTTAGCTTTAAACTGACCTGCCATAAGCCTAAGCAGTGCACAGCTGAGGGACAGTCAGCATTACTAAGCTTTTCTAATTATTATATCTTTCTGCAGAGATAAGCATCAGTATATTCCTTTATCTAGCAAGCTACTGTAGGTATCATGAGACTTATTGACTCATGATCATTAGTAAAGTCACAAACCCACAGTTACATTTATCTGCAGTAAAACAGTTTGCTATCTATGCTATCGAAATATAGCAGAAGTCAAAAGAAAATATGTAAATCATTATCAGTATCTAAAATGTTTTGTAGCAATTGCAGTTTACTGAAAACCAGATTGGAAAGAGGCTCACAGACCCTTAGGTTGTTGGGAGTTAATTTGCTTACACAGGAGATGTCAGAGCATCATTTTAACATGGGATATGATGGTTCTTGAGGACGAGTTTTCTTGAGGGAAAGTTTCTGCAAATTTGTAAGTGACGGTCAAAAACGAAAGGAAGGAATAAATCTGAACCTTTCACCAGAACATACCCAGAAGAATTTCACCTTTCACTGTCCCCACACTGCAATTTTCTCATTTCTACACTTCCCGGTTTTGACCAGCAATGGCAAAGGCATACTGAGAGGGAAGAGAAGTGGGTTTGCTGGTATTTTGCTCAGAACAGACCAGGAAGTATCAGAAATGTAGATAAAAAACAAAGTCTGAATGTAAGAGATTTCTAGACAGATTTCTCAAGCTCGAAGTTTTGGATCAGTGTGGCTAACCTTAAGATAAGTATTTCAGCTTGTCTTAAAAGATAAGGTCTCTAACCTGTACCCATTAAGCCTGAATGGAGTGTTTTGGTGTGTTTTGGATTGGGCTCTAGGCTGGAGAAAAAACACTGGAAAAACTCTTCTTTGTCTTAATCAGCGTGAAGGGTACGTTTGTTGCTATTTTAATAACGTTTCTTAAGATCCCTGTTGCGTTAGCAGAGCGTTGAGGTACTGCATCAGCTGAAATTCTTAAACAGAACACGATATTCTCCTCTTAATGAGAAAAGTGAGATATTAGGGCGGCTGCCCGCGTGTCAGCGCAATCAGCCGGGCTGCCTGGGGGGCTGCTGCCTCTCCTGCCTGTCCCTGGCAGCCCCCGAGGTGGAGGGACAGCATCGCTGCGGGAGCGGGGGGACCCACCCCAACCTCAGGCTACCTTCGCGCCCCGAGCACGGCTCTCAAAGTACAGCAGCTTTTGCAACATTTAAAAGAAAACCGAGGTGTTTCTAGACACCCTGAGGGGCTTAGTCACACTCCCAGGATCCTCCAGGCAAATCCTTCAAATTCCGGCATATGGCACCATTTCCCAGGATGTTTCTCTAGGCAGAAAGGAGGGGAGTGCTCTGCTCTTCTTCTCTCCTTGGCAGGAAGGCTCATAGCTGGAGATGAGGAAAAGCATCTCCAAGGACTGGGAAATAGCGTTCCCGTAACATCTGGAGAGTACCTCCCTAAAGGAAAGAGCAGCCGAATTCAGGCAAGAAGTAGGGGCAACCGCTGGGTGATATTTTACATCTGACAGACAAAAACTCTGGCTGTAGCTCTGATGACTGACCTCCCCCAGGTGGGTACCAGAACCAGCTGATGGGGTGAATTTTTCTGCCGTGCCAGTGAGAAGGATCAGCGGCTGATGCCTGAAGGCAGGAAGAGACTTTACCAGATTTCCAGAGTGCTCAGCCCCTGACTTTGCGGCGTCGTACCCGCCTTCCCCCCAGCCTGCCATTCTCCTGCCTACTCTAGGACATTATTGCAGCAACAAGTCACCGGCGAGTGCTGTGCTGGCATCGGGCAGCAGCAAAAGCACTGGAGCTTCAGCTACCACCACTCCTAAGCTCTGTCAGAATGAGACTCTTCAGTGAAAACTGTGGGTAGACCCTGAGTTTTCACATTGCCAGCAAGTCTAGGAGTGTATGGGCAAGAAAAAGATACTACTCGTTGCAGTTCAGACTTTCTAAGGCAAGGCTGAATTTCATTAGAAAGGCTGAATTGCACTCGCCAGGAGAGGACATGTGTCCTTCCAAACTTTGCAGGGCTCCTGCAATTTCTCCTCTGTCGCAGATCGCAAAGGGTCCACGTGAACAGCCATGCTCCTGGGGATCAGCAGAAGTCCTCTGTTGCGGTATCGCAGCGTGTTCGTTTTGTCCTGGTTCATTCTACCCGCGCTGAGACGCCGACTCCAGGAAATACTCGAGGTCCACAACGGCGGCAGAATGTGACTTTGGAAGGCTACGAGGAAATCAGGGGTGTCTGCTCGGTGACTAATGTGCTGATTATGATATCTGCCGGCTGAATTTTGCATAATACATGGGCGAGAACTACAGAAAAGGAAGTCAATAGGCTTGGATCAATTTGTATGCAAACAGCTAGGTGATCTGCTGCCGCCGAACTTACGCAGATTTGGACAAGACAAGGGCATCCTGGTGCTGAGTTGGGCTCGTTCTCCACATGTATTTTCAGACCAGTGCTGCGAAACTGGAGATAGATGAGAGAAATTAATGTTACATTTGGTTTAAACGTAAAAAAAAAAAAAAAAAAAAAAAAGAGAAGAAAAAATTATATGTTGCTGGCTTGATCTGTGCTTTACAAATTTGCGTTTATGAATTTTTTTCTCACGATTAGCAATTTCTATTTGAAAGGGTGAGGAAGTGCTTGGAAGAGTGAATTACTGCGCACCACTGCTGCCAAGTCTCATGTTTTAATTTCAAGTTTCATGATTTTTGATGCATTTCTTAAAACTTACATTCTTGGAATAAAGATTCTATAACATTTCCAGCTTTTTTAAAATGTAAAACATGAAGTGATTTCACCTAGAAGATCAGATCAGATCAGATCTAAAAGGCAAATAAAAAGAATCCAAAATGTGTTATTTTAAGCACGCTTCATGATTTCAGGTCAGTCCGATGGGATCTGGAGGCCTTATTCCTGAGGCTTCAAGGAAATTCTATGCCTTGTTTGTATGAAAAATAATACGTCAATTATCGAGGTACTTTTTCAAAACCAGTTACGATAGCCAAATGAAGAGAAACATTTGCAATGACAAGTACAACAGAGATGTTGTTTGGTTTACATTTCCATACAGTCCGTTTCAGTTAGCTCTCAATTTTCCTCCTCTTTAATATGGTAAACCGTCTGAAGGAAAGGACCTGAGGTGGTCGGAGAGCAGCAGTTCAAGAAGTACAGTTCAGTACTCGTTCTGTACTTGGACAGCTGATGAAGGGCCAGTTGGGCAGAGAAGTTTTATTATCCATTTAACAAATATTTGGCATTCTGGAATTTTTCATTCTGGAAGCGTTTCTCAGCTGTTTTAAGCTCTCTGTTCTTGCAAAAATGGCTTATTCAGAGAAATGCTTTTGATCTGAGCTCAGGTTCATCCTGTCAGTGCATAGACAGGAATTAGGCTTTTGTTTTCCTTGCATTTGAGATTTATTTTTTTTCCTTCTGCTACAAATCCAATTTGCCTACTCCAACCAAGTCTATTTGTCAGTGATTACTACAATGCATCAGCCGTTACCGTGTAACTGAAGAAATTAATGCAGATTAAAGAGCATAGGAGTATTCCATTCAGTCCTGGAAAGACTAAATGAGTGTAAGAGAAACGGCATCCTCAGGTCAATCCCAGTTTCTTGCAGCTCCCTCTCCCATTTCATTAGAGGTAGAAGCACATTTAGTGTGGAATATGCCAGGGAGGTTTGCAAAAAAAACAGGATGAAAGGAATGAATTAAAGGGAAGAAATAAGACGGGGAGACTTTCCTCTTATCTGGGCTGATTGTATGAACACAGCGTGGTGTGTTATAAGAGTCAAATGACTGTTAGTGTTGCAAATTTCTCCACTGTGTGTCAGACTGAGGTCAAATCCTTGGTTTCTAACAGAGGGTTTGCTCTAGATCAGCGTTGATTCTTCATGCAAACAAGCTCAGATTTTTTTTTTTTCTTCTTCTTTTTCTTCTCAAAGGTCAAATACAGACACTGTAAGCTTTGCTTCCCTACGTCCGCAGTATAAAAAGAGGTTGTTCTGCTCCCCTCCCCTTCCATATCTATTTCAGCGAGCTTTTCCTCGAACTTCTGGACTTTTTCTTTACCATAGCAATACTGTGTTAGCCCTCAAGCTGGATGCTGTGCAAGCATATGATACGATGTGATCCTTGCTCCCCAGAGCTTATGGTGTAGGTAAAGCAGAATTATGAGACGGGAAACACACTTGGAGAGCAGTTATAAAAAAGCAAAATTCAAGTTCTCCTTCAGTGAAGGATGACTGATGTAAAAAGGGTGGTGTGTGGACAGATTTTGCCCCTGAAATAAGCCTGTCACTTTTTGTTGCCTCTCTTCTGAAGGCTCAGAAGAGAGGTCCCTTACGGTTAACAGGGCTGTATTTTGCCATGTGGTCATGGCTACGGGTTTCAAGCTTTTCTTAGGAAAACATAGCTGGGATCTTTGAAATTTGGGACTTGAAAGAAAGGAGATACAGGTGTGATAAGAAAAACGATGGTGAAATAATGCGAATATTGAGGTTAGGACTCCTAAGGTTCATGATCACACATGAAGAAAGATGGCTGTGCTCGAACCAGGTGCAATGGCTTCTGCCCTGTTTACAGGGAGTCACCAAATCCGGGCTCTTATCTTGGAACAAAAAAGTCACTGAGCCTACAGTTATTTAAAAACCTGTGTCATGAAAGCAGTAGAGAGATTAAAACAAACAGTTTTTAAGCTTGTCGGCTTCTCACCTCCTTTTGAACCCCTCTGTTACATTATGAGGCTCTATATTTTCCTTTTTTTTAAAGCCTCTTTTCAGCTCCCTTTTTTGTTGTGCGAAAGACCCACACGGAGCAACAGGGGAAAGCACATCAGATAATGGATGTACAAATAACGCTACCATCTGATGCACAGATAGAAAAACTTATCTTTTTATATCATTTCTCAGAACAACCTAAGTTTCATGCAGCAGCGCGGGGTTTCTTAGAAGTCACAGGAGGTCCCGTGAGGGCAGCCAGGGGGGCAGAGCTGCTTCTCCTGCCGTCCCCTCACCACCCGGAATAGGAAAGAGGCCGAGGGGGCTCCCAAGTCCTCCCCCAAATTTCTCAGCTCCAGCAGCAACCCTACCATTAGAGGCAAAAGAAAGAGAGATAACACGGTTTGATATTCTTGATGGCGAGCTTATACAGCCGGCGTAAAAACATATCACAGAACAAAGGGACAAAAAGGAATTAAATCTCCGCACGTATGTCTTTGGGGACCACATTCTGTGACCTTGGGATGCCGCCTTTTTCATCTACAGCATAACTTTCCAGACTATAACTACCTTGTTAAGTGTATAATTACCATGGCAACCACAAATAAAAAAAATTAGCAGAACCAGTTTGGAACTGAGCAATTTTTTTCTTTTTTTTTCGGCTTTGGTGCCTACGTGTGCTGGGGTATGCGATGTGCTTTCGAGACAGGGAAGGGGACATCCCAGTTCCTACGCAGAAGGCTTGTCTGTCGTGTTTACACTGCTATTCTTGTCTGCAGTTTGCTTTTTGTTGGGGTGTAACAGCAACAGCTAAACTTAAAGGTCACTCCACACAAAAAAAATATATGATAAAAGATCAACCCTACTCAGATCCCACGGTCTAAATGGCACCCAGGACAGGGGAGGAAGAAAACATCATTGTTACTCAGAGCATGTAAGCCTATTTATAGACAACACATTTTTAAAAGAGGTATTTCTTGCTCTAAGATATATTTGACCCATATTTCACAAAGTGGTTGGAATTGTGGGGTGCCTCTCCATTGGAATATCCACACAGAGACACCTTAAGCAAAACTGATTTTCACAAGGTAGCGATACTCAGAGTAGCTTGACCATGTCTCCAGGAAAGCATCTGGAATAGCTCAGCCGGTCTCAGCAGCTTGCTGATGTCTACCAGCGGTGAAAACATTTCTCACATGCCTGTTGCTACTGATGGTATTAACACTTTACTGAGCCCAGTAAAGTTCACCTTGTTTGGTCTAAGCTGCACTTACAAGCTGTCGCCTGCACGGATGTCAGGTAGTAACAGAAAAAAAGTCATACCCTCACTTAAGGATAGTGCTGAAAACTCTACTGCAGATATAAACCCACATTAAAGCAGTCCTTTTGCTGGTACATTTTATTCTGATTTGCAAAATAATATGACCTGGACTGATACAAAACCTCCTTTCTGAACATAAGGTGACCCACAGCGAGGAAGATATACTGGCCAATATTAAACATTTTCTAATATAAACAGGGTTTGGTGGCCAAATGCAGAAAGACGTCTAGGTACTTAAATCCATTGAAATTAGGTGGGAGAATTGTTTAGCATAGTTTCTATCTGCAAAGTCTCAGGTGTTAGCTAAAGAAGGCATGCCAAAGGTTATTTCTGCAACCAGAAAGTAACCCTAAAATAGAGATTGCAGAACGCACGCAAGCTTAGAGAAAAATCATTAGGAGACCTTAAATCTTCTGACAACATATATTTTGTGGGCTTTTAAGCTTGCAGTATTCTTGCAGTATCCGCATTAGGCTTCTTTGGACAGTACAACTCAGCCTGTTAAAGAGCATCACAGACCAGATTCGCCCGATGGGAATAGTATCAGGGGTCCCCGTGTAACCTTGGCACAGTCCTGTCGTCTCTTCTGCCCGTTCCCGTGCCTGCCCTAAGACTGCAGAAACATTTTTCCCTTCTCTGTCAGTGCAAGTCATGCCTCCTTCGGGGACAAATTTCTGGCAAAAACCCAATCCCCAAACCAGCACAAAGCAGCGTGAGAAGAGGCAGCGCTTGCACGCTTCTGACTTTAACCCCAGTTACGTGGGGGTTAGTGGGCTGAGTGGAAACGCCGCGCCTGCCGGTTTCTGAATGCAGACAAGCATTTCCTCAGACGACGCTCCTGCGGCCGCTTCTGATTTGTCAGCCATTTCGCCGAAATTGCCCGGAGACCCCGAGAGGCACTAAACTCGAAACTAAGCAGGAATGAGACTGAAATAGAGAAATGAGGGGAATCGTGCACTGTGGCTAGGAAATCCTGGCTGAAGTTCTATCTGAGTTTATCTGATGACTCTCTGTTTTCAGTATTCAACTGTAATTTAAACGGGGAAATTCAGGTACCTAAACATAATGCCTTTGGAGATGATGGCAGTTGCTGGAGTCATCTAAATGTGTTGGCAGCTTTGACACAGGATTTATGGCAGGATTTGTGCCCTGCTGGAGCAGCAGCTGCAAGCCAGACGGGCTTCTCAGAGCATCTCAAATGACATTAGACAGCTCTTCTTATATTTAGGCACCTGAATCTCTCTAAATGTTCCTTTCTTGGAAATAAGTGTTTTAGAATCCATTCAACGCTACTTCTAAGTTACAGGAACGGTAAAGTTGTGTAATCAAATACAGAACAGAAAATGACTGCAAGAAGGCGCCTCAGGCAGTCTTAACATCTCTTCTTGCAAGTGTGCATCTTGACACAGTCCTCAGGATATCAGAGAAATTTTCCTGCAAAACCCACGTCGCATCCAGTCTTCGAAAGGTAGATACTTATTCAAACCTTTCCATCTTTTAATTACTGTGTACCTCCCAGTCTCTGCAGCAAACATGAAATTATTAATTTCCTCGTGGAAAATTATTGATGAATACTAATGATACAACTTTACAGCGCCTCTCCCTAAAAAAAAAAAATCACCTCGATTCCCAGTTTACTGGGGTGGCTGTGATGTCAAAGTCTTTGAACTGAAAACAGGGACAGGCAGTGTGGACAGAACAGCTCGATGCTGCACCCGCGTTGTGTCCATACGGGTCTCGCTGAGAGTACACTGCACTTCACAGAGTGACAGAAGGTTTGTCCGATTAATGTGTTTCACAGTTGTGTGCTGTGTGTAGCGTAAAGGTTTCGAAAGGCATGTTACGTCACCTTATGCTAGAGAGGGGTACTATTAAAAGGGGATGATAAAGTTCAAGTCATTAAGTTTACATTTGCAGCGTAAGCAAATGAGGAGCAGGAAGACAAAATAGTGCGATATAAGAGCTAGGATGGAGATAAATGATTCAGGGGAGAGGAGGTGGGCAGGGAGAGGGGAGGACAGGAGATGGATGGATATGGGAACGCTCACTTCCCATCTCCGCAGCCTGGACACGTTGGAGGACTTTGTGGTGACACACACACTGAAATGGCACAGAGAGAGTGTTTTAAAGTGCAGAGCAGTACTGTGCTTTTCCTCTGATTTGATCCTGGAATCTCTGTTTCTAATATTAAAATGATTAGTCCTAAAAGCCTAGCCTTAGGTCCAAAATGTGTATTATACTTAATGAGCAGGGTGAGTCTCAGGGAAAGCAGAGATGGTGGGGTGCAGTGTCGCAGCGGCAGCAGTGAATCAGCAGAGAAGCAGAAGCCAAAGTGCCTTCTCCTGGTGAAACAGGAGATCCTGCCTGGGATGGTTGCCCCTGTGTTGTCCCCGCTGCCGCTGGCACGGGGCACTGGGATGTTCTGCAAGGCTCTGAGTGAACCCCAAGATGCCACAAACATCAGGTCCAGGGGGGGACAGACAAGGCCAGTTGGCACAAGGCTTGAATCCTTTGTAGACTCAGTCCCCCATCCTCTAGGGCAATGTTCAACTGCCTCAACTATAAGCCTGTCCTTTTTGCCTGTAAACGACTGTCTCCTTCATGATACGTCTTTCCGGTATCTTCAATGAATGAAATGGGTCCCGTGGGGTGAAAAGAAAGTCTTGTACAGACCAAGCTATAAAGTATGTGCATAAAGGGAGTCAAATGAAGGCTGGACAGGAACTCTTAATTTTCCCATTTCCTAATTTCTTCATTTTTTTGTAATGTGGTACTTGAAAGAAAAAAGCCATTTCCTATTTTCACTCAAAAAAATTCCGGACAAACCACAGAAAAAAAATAATTCCATGATGTGACTCTGTCCTGACACTTACCAGTGGGGTTGGGACCTTTTTAGATCCATAGCAAATCCTCTATCCTCTTTCTGTTTTTACATTAAGGTGAAGGAAGACGTGTTTTGTCTGCCATCTGCACACCTCTGAGGCAGGAAAATATTCAATTCCGTGTCCAGGAGGACAATATGGTCTAACAGGATCCCTGTATCTCCCCTTCTCCCCTGTCTCCCCTACCATTCCTGCATGTCTTGCACTGTCCCTGCCAGCGCCTGCCCCATCTCTGTCGTTCCTGGGTAAATTGCTCTAACAATTGTTGTTGCACGTGTGAGGGAAGATTTTATGCCACGTGTTGAGAAAAGACTATTAGTTAGATTTATGTTTTCTTTACAGTGCTCTGCTGTTGGCTTGGTGAAAGGCACACGGTGTTTGCTCCAGAAGCACATTTCCTATGGCAAATTTAATATCGAATTAACAGGTGGCTGAATCCACACAGAGACTGAAGCTTCCCAGTGCTCAGCGTTGTAATGACTGACCAAATCCCAGGCTTTTCCCGAGACCAGGAACAAGGGTCCAAACTGTTTCCACAGCCCATTGAGGACTCCGACGGCAGCCCTGGAGTGGTCCTCCAGACCCTTGCAAGGAAGGGCCATCTCTTCTGCCTGGCATTAGCATGCTGGGACGTGGGAGAGCTGGAGACTTCGCAGGGTGTCAGGGCCATTTACACCACCCGTAAGTGTGCATTAGCGAGTGGCAGACAGACACACCACAGATTGATGCTGGGTACGTTCATGCTCTTTCTTGCTTTTAAAAAATGACAGTGCTGGAGATACGTTTCCTTGTGGCTTTTATCAGATTCCCCTTTAGGAGCTTAAAGAGGAACTGAGCTCTTTAAATCTACACGGTGTTTGGTACCTTCCTTTTGCTCTCTTGCCTTACCAATTTTTCACTCGGTTGTGTATTTCAGCGGTTGCTGGGGCCCTCCAGGGCTACTGCCAAGAGGACCCAGGAGCTAAACCACCTCCCAGTGCTCGCCTCAGTGTCACAGTATGTGTAAAACGATAGTCGCAGCTGCGAGGTTTGGCATGGGCAGCCCTGAGCAGTTGCGGGAACTGCACTTATCGCATCCTTGAGGTTAGGACCTGAGCCAGCTTCCTCACCGGGGGTTGCACCCTTGCATCCCTCGGTGTCAAATCACCGTCCTCTCGATGGAAGAGGCTAAGCAAAGCTTGCTCCAGCCACCCTTTGCTTGTGGTTAGTGTGGGAGATGTGGGGCACCCAAACAGGGTGAGGACTGAAGCTACTGCCTCTCTGCCCCAGTGGTTCACTCACTGCTGGCCTGCCATGGTCTTTGCTGTCGTTCATGGGTCACTTAAACCCTTACTTATGAGGCAAGACAAGATAGGAGAGGCTCTGCAGTAACTCCTCTTGGGACTTTGCTGTGAACTAGGGCTGATTCCGGGCAACTTCTGGGAATTTGTACATGGCCACTGGGAAATGTGGCACTTGCAAAAGCTGAATGTGGCTTTTGACATTCATCAGCAGGCTTCAAACTGGTACATAAATACATAATAAGATCCAGTGGCAGGAAATCAATGGTCAGCTTGGTAAGTCTTGAAAAGTGCAGATTTTTAAAGGTGAAAGTGATTAACCACTAGAAAACCTTGTCAGAGGATCTGGTGAATCCAATCATAAGATTTTTATTTTTTTTTTCCAAACAGGAGTACCTGTTTTCTGAAAGGGATGCTCTAGTTCGAACAAGAACTGACTTTAAAAGGTCTGATAGTTTGGTCTGGTAGGTTCCACAAGACACCAGACCAGATGATCACAACTGACACTTGTTACTCTATGATGATTTGAGAAAGAGCCACTGGATACTTGGATATTTCTGGTGGGTCAGACCAGTTCTTCTTTGCACCTTATATGCTGTTCTGTGAACCCAGAGAGTCATTTGAATATAAGTATGTAATGTTGTGCTTGTGTCTGCCTGGAAATTCTTCAGCACTTCCTTCTGAATGTCCTTCCCTTAAAGCAGATGGCTACCATCTACCACCAATTGCAGGTAAATTTGGTTCAGCTCTTGCTAGTCTCATTTAATGACAGTAGAGGGGAATTTCTCTTCTTGCCCCAACTCACCTGGCTTATCCTGTTTCCTAAAGCCCTGTTCCAGTTTATTCAAACCCTGTTCCATAACATCCTCCTTCCTCCAAAAGGAAGTCACAAAAATTAATATTGGAGAGCTCATGACTTTCTTCAGGCAAACAAACGTGCAGACAGATTTCTAAATCTGATATGCTGCCCAACTTTGTATTTCTTCCCTGAGATAGTAAAACTGAAATACCTCCGTGAGTAGAGGTGAATGTGTTGTAGCTAAATTTGCTACAGACCAACTGATCAGGCATCCATGTGTCATCATGCGAACCCGTGAGGAATTTCCTGAGTATGAAAGATACAGTATCAACCCACTTTTATTATTTTGGTGAAATGTAAGTGTGGTATTTTTAGATGCCTTTTTTCAGTAATGCAGTCCTAAAGTTTATTATATGAAATGCCAGTTTTATTTGCAAATGGATAGCTAAAATAAGTTTTATTTTCCTTTTCTCTTTCTCCTTCGGTTTAAGTAATTGGTTATTGCCCATGCACAATCTGCGTTACTATAGCAAAATTGTACTGTATAATATTTGTAGTTTTATATATACAGTTAAAGCAAAAACTGAGATCTTTGCAAGTCCTTTTTAATGGCACTTATGGATATTTGATAGCCAAACCATATTTGTTAATCTCCTGTTAAATTCCACAGACAACATATTTCCTCACATTAGAAACTGTCCTACCTACTTTCATATCGATCAGCCAAATTTTCTTGTCTATGTGCAGTGCAGTTCCAGGCCATGCGATAATTTCCATAGACACCTATGCAACACCTTTTCTCCACAGGAACATTATTTACTTGAACCGAATGTTTAAAAATGTTCCATTAGTTTTCTTGCAATCACGCAATTACATTCAGAAATGTATGAAGTTCCATCTTAAAACCAGTTTCCTCTTCCCCATCAACTCAGCTGCTGTCGGAAGTGGTTGGAGAACCTCTCTCTGCCGAGGATCAGCTTTCCTCACCTCTTTTAGCATCTCCACTGGCCGTGCCTGCCTTAGTAAGTTGGTCTGGAGCAATAGCCCAGTTTGATGTGAATCCTCCTATTGTTCCCATTTACTTTGTGCCCTTTGGTTCCTAAAGGGGTTTTGATGCATGAGAAGGAAACGAAATGAGAAGCTCTGTTACAAATGTATTCTAACACTTGTGCATCATTGGTCCCAGCTACGTGTGTGAACTACGTGAGATCCTCTAGGAGGCAAGTAAATCCTTGATAGTTCCTGTGACACCTAGTCTGCTGTACTGCTACCTGGGCTAAAATGGCATGTAAGCATGCTGTAAGTCAACAAATTCATGCTGGTTATGCAGCAACGGGGCAGGCTGGAGAGGCAGCCTGTTGTGTACAGTGCGATGCTTGTGTGTTATGATTCCCAGCCCTCAGGCTAGATGGCCAACAACACAGCATGGATGAGGTGCACAGCAAACACCAGTAGGGTGGCCCTGCTGTGCTCAAAGTCTCCACCACTGCCTTGCAGGACTGGAAGCAACAGGAGATTCTTGAATTCTTTGTCAGTGCAGACTCCAAAAGAAAAAAAAAGGACCAATATTGCTATGGAGGTATCTCTCTGGCCTCCTTATCTAGCCCCGGATCTCCACTTTCCCTCTCTCCCTGGACAACCCTGAACAACCAACCCTTCCCTCCACATCCCACCCTGACTTCCCTGCCATGCAGAAGAGATGCAGATGACAGTTTTTTCACCCATGGCATGTAAGGAACATACCAGTCCCTGGAGCATTGCCCTCTTCAGAGCTGGGCTTTCCCCCACACTTGACAAGAAATGGGTTTATCCCATTCATCTCACAGAAAACTCTGTCCTTGGTCACCTGGGGCTGCAGGGAAGGTAGCCACTAGCAAGGACACCATGCCATGTATCTTTGCAGGACTGCTGGGTTTGCGTCTCTCTTCTACAGACCTCTACTGTCAAGAGGAGTCTGCAAAACCCCTTCTCCTACCCCTCTGTGCCCTGTCCCCATACTGGAGTGGGTGCAAGGCAGGTACACCTGGGAGTCCATCCTGAAGGGAGCACTGCTCGAGCGGGAGGTGTTTCAGAGGAGGAGAAAGGGAGGAGAGTGGCCAGGGAGACTGAGGTAGAGAAGGTGTCTGCTCCTGCAGGACTGGCACCAGCCCCTGCCCGCTTGGTGCCAGACCGGCAAAAGCCTGGAAAGAAGGTGCAAGGGGCAGCTCTTCTCCTGTTTCTCGGTTTATAGCCCACGTTGCCCTTCCAAACCCCTTCCCCAGCCTTGGGAGCTGTGGACTACAGTGGCACCCAGGAAACTGAGGGTTTCTGTTTGAGCATTTGTATTTTACTGTAGGAGTTCCCCCATTCAGATTTTTCAGCCTTTGTTTAAGCCGTGTGCCCTCCTTGCTTGTGTGTCAGGGATGGGGGGGGGACACGACGACCAGCAGGGAGCCAGGGCAGGTTGTGTGGCCCATGGGCTGGGTCTGCCATGAGATGGGAAGGTCTCTCTCACTCCCCAAACATCTTCTGTCTTTGTGTGTGTGTTGGGTGCGCAGGGTGTGGACCAGGCAATTTTGGGAATCTAGTTCTTGATCTTTTGCTTTACCGTTACAGTTTTCTTCCTTACCTGTTCCTCTTTCTTTCCTGCAGCTGAAGAGCCTTTTGCTGTGTCTTTTAATATACTTGGCAGGTCTGACTCAGCTTGACTTTTGGCAGTGCTGCTTTTATTGAGCACAGATTTCTTTGCTGATCAAATCCTTTTGCAATACTTCTGAGCTCTCTGCTACTCTTAATATGACTTCTGAGATGCTGACTCAGTTTGCTCAGTCTGGAGCCCTTCCTGAAAGATTTTCTTTTGCTTGGGATAAAAGTTGAAGATACTATGGCACCTTTGGCTCAAATGCATTTCTTTGCATTCATGTCTTCTGTTTCTTCAGTTGTTAGAATTCATTTCATTACACAAAAGTACCCTTTAGAAATTGAAAAACTTTTAAGTCTTCCACTGAATTTAAGCCGAATCAGGTTGTAATCACAAAACATTTTATAACCAGAGAATACAGAGGATGCTCTACATTTTCCGTCATCTCTATTACCTAAGCACCTTTCCTAAGCAAAACATGAGGATCTCCCTGTAGCTCCTTCCCTCCCTTCCTTGCCCCATTGCGAGTGGTCCAGGCTCCCCTGTGTTTCAGTCCCATGGGGTGTCCTGTGATTCCTCTTTGCTTTTCCCAGAAAACCCTGCCCACACACTTAACCATGAAACCCCATAAAAAACCCGCTGTCCCTCCCTCTGGCTGTAAACTGGGAGCGTTTGATCTCTCAGCTATATGTAGGAAACCAGTGACTCTCCACAACACATTTCCCAGTTGCATGGGCCAACTGCAACCCACACTTGCGTGCTGACTTGAACCCACTGATCTTGGAGCAATGAATCATCTTTTTCCTTCCCACAGGCCTCCGACCCAAACATACCCTTATCCAGGCTTTTCCTGCTTATTTCCTATGGTCCAGCACGGCAAGGCATGACCCTTCCCACCCGAGGTAGGAGCCAGGGCTGGGGATGAGTGCTCCGGCTGTAAGACAATGCCGAGGGGGGCAGGACATTTTTATCTTATTTCCTGATGCACCTACTAAGTCCCGACGGAAGATTGTGATTCTGAGGATGATGTCTCATCATTAGCAAATTAGATACTGTAATCTGCTTCTAAATGAATCTTCTTAGGGGGCATTACTCAGGGTCAGATTAAAATTAAGTGAGGGAAAGACTGATTAAAATGTAAGGTGAGCTTCCGTTCTCTGCTTCTGGAGGGTGCGACACAAAACCCTCGAAAGGGCAGAGGTATTTTTAAACCACTTTTTTGTGGCCTGCCCCAGAACCGTCTCTGAATTATGATGCCTCAGGGATCCCATGGTGATGCGCTTCTCCTTCTTTCCTCTGGGTCCCAGTCCCCAGGTCTGTAGGAGGCCAGGTCTACCCTAGACCATGTCTAGAGCAGGAAAATATTTTCACTGCTGAAGGGCCACTTTAACGGCTGCTGTAGACACTTGTCCTGGGGCTGCAATCAGCAGCAAGAGTCCTTCCTGTATTTTTCTAGCCATCCGAGCATTATTGTGCAGAGTTGTGGAAACTTGGACTAGCCGAGGATTTCAGTTACACTAGTGATGTTTCCTTTAAAATACAGGAGCCCAACTAAGATGGTGCATTGCTGAGGGAGAAAAAAAAAATAATTCAAGGTCTTCTTGTCCTAGTTATTCATTTTTTTCAATCTTGCTCTGATTTCTGAGAAGGAACTAACCCAAACCACCAAACAAGAGGCTGTGAGAGACCAGTTGCACTTCACCAGCTTATCCGGGGGCGTCTCATGGCTGTTTTTGTGCTCCCTGACCTAGATCAACCTTTATTTACCTTTTGTAATCTCAGATTAATTCTGACTGTATTCAGATGACTGGGATGCCACGCTGATGCCATTAGGGTAATATGGAGCTCTGCAAATGGGCCAATAAAAAGATATTTGCTTTTAATTTTGACTGAAATAAACGACTTAGCGAGCCACTGTATTTCAAAGCTTTGCTACGGCAGATCAAAACTGTCCTGTTAATTAACTGCCATGTTAATTAATTAGACGTGTGTGAGCTGATGTTTAGCTGCAATCGAATAGCAATGTATTTATTTTTCTCATGCTTTATAAACGGCATTAGCATTTCTAGTTTCTTGTCTCATATCTGCTGCCTCATTTCATGACCGAACATGAAGGGCGTTTATGACAAACAGTGCTTTAAACTATTCTGACGTGCTCTCCTTCCTTCTCCCTCCCCATCCGGTGGCACAAGGTTTGTGGGCTTCTCCTGCTCCATGCCCACCATCCGTCCCACATGGCCCCAGCGTCACCGGGACGTCCTTACTGTGCGTGCCATAGAAGAGCTTCCCCAAATGCCTGAATACAGCCTCCTTTACCCAAGTTGATTACAATTACCGCCTGGGTAGTAAAGTCTGTACTTTGGTTTTTGCTTCTTCCATTCCAGCCGCCAAAGCTCTTTGTAGTCTTGGTAACTGTAGGGGAAGCTGCCTTTCCGCACCGCCGGCCGGTCTGCACGGCGCTCTCCCAGCCGATTACTACTGCCTTACTTAAAGCCCTCCTAATCTAATTAGGTGTCTCTTGTCAACATACCAATAACAAAGGCCACACATCCACAACTATTGTTCCATGCACAGAACAAAGCCCGTTCGGTGATTTTTCCGTTCGGGGCTTCTAATAGCCGAGCTCCACGTTTGCCGGGTGATACATTAGGTTTTCATGCCAGGGAGGCATGATCCAATTCCTACCGGAGTCCATAAAAAGGCCCCTGCTGACACTTGGCTGGGGCTCAAGGCCTACATCTTTATCAGAAAGCTTTGTTGCCTGCCAATTTTTTTTTGAGCCCAGTGCACAAATTCAGGCAAACGCAGGGACAACTGTGAGAAGCACGATAACGCAACCAGGCGGGTGTATCAATAATCCAGCTTCTGGTTTTTTACCTGAAAATTTGACACAACAGATTTTAGCCTTTTCTCTGAAATCTCTGAAAAGCAGGTTTAAAATTTGACTAGGTTTCTAGATATCATGACAACATTACTATTTATTTCGGTGTTACAGGATAATGTTACACTTAAGAAAAGACAAACACTTGAAAATTTTCTGTGTTGTCACTTGGTCTGGCAATGAAATGAGGTGTTAGAAAACAAAAGCAAGATCTTACCAAGAAACGGTGATAGGTATTCAAGATGCAGTGTTTTCTTCTTGGAGCCTGATGGAAATATTTCTCTCTGTTGGGGCGTGCCCAACAGCTTCTGATATTTCCATTGTCTTTCTTTTGAGCATGAATTTGAATTATATTAAAAGTTTACTGTATCATAAGCATGTACATCTGTACATAAAGTACATATCATAATATGGGACCAAATATATAACGCATAGATGTAGGTGTGTGTACATCATGAATCTCTGTATAGATCAGTTTGAAGTGTGGAAAAAACCAAACAGGGATACCAGCTATCGGGATAGGATGGGGACAGGTTCAGATGAGCCTGTGCTCATGAAAGTGGGGAACGAATGGAGAAGGACAAAGCGGGCTGAACAGAAAAGTAGTTCTTGTTAATAATTTTAAACACACAAAGACTGCTAAAAGCCTATTCACTAAACAAGGGGTGGGATTATAAGAGTCCCAGCTATTGTTAAAGGATAAATAAAGGGAAAAGAGAAAAACTGCTTCCTTTTCAGGAATGCACATAGACATTCAAAATCTTAAGAGACAGTAGGAAATAGAGGCTTTTGAAGGACACGCTCCAGGTGGGCTGCGAACCAAGTCCAGGATGGGCAGTTGCGTTCTGCCAGCTACATGCAAAATAACTATGGCTTTGAAAGAAGCCCTTTTTAGATCCTTTTTTGATCGTATGTTTTTGTGAATATATGGAGCAAGGCAATTGGAGAAAACATGCAGAAAGCTTTCACAATCAGGTAATAAATGGTCCAGGATGAATTAATTAACTTTGTTAAATAATCGGAAGAAGTTACGGGTTGGATCACCTCTGATTTTCACTGGTATGAAGTAGGAATAACTCCACGACTGTCAGGGGGCTAAACTAGTGAGAATGGGAGAAGAATTAACTCCTCAAGAATGTTTCTCAGTTTCAAAGTTCTACTACATTTCATCAGTGCTTTGGGATCCAGTGAGATAAAATGTGCTGCGCAAATATACATATGTCTTATTAGTAAGTGTCTGCTAATTTTATTCAGGGAAATAAACCTTGCTGCTCTGAGTTCAGCAGCAATTTGCATAATCTCAGGTAAGTGAATCAGAAATGTCTTTTAAGAAGGAGGCTAAACCCTAAAGAATTTAAAACTAGAAAGGACATTAAGCTATTCAAACTCATCTGAATTGCCAGGTGCTTTTCTTTATATTTCATCTTTCCAGCTGGGTGAAAGCAATGGAGGAGGGGGGAAGATAAAAAACGTAAACAAACGCCAAGCAGAACATTTGAAGGAGAAGTGGCAAAAATGAAGATTGAAGAACTACGAAGTAAAAAAAAAACACCTCTGAGAACAAGCATTGCTCACTGAGCATTTTAGTATGTCACAGGGCAATTACATTTACAGCGTTGTGGATAGATGGAGAATTTTTTTTAAGGCCAAAAAAAATTCCTTGATCTCCATCCTAATGCCATCATTTTTGTTTTGGCATGTTTTCTGTTTTTTACGGCATAAATATGCCTCGACCATCCCACCAAGTTCTGCTTCTTTCTCGGAGGTGTGATGACTAACAGCAAGCATGAATGTGTGAGCGTCAGAACACTGAAAAAAAAAGCTTGAAATCAAGGATGGTACTCACCTTGACTTCACTGAAGCCAGGATTTTATCCAGGGAGTAAGACTACTGAACGCAGCACAACCCTTCATGTACCTGGGTGCTCCTGCCATCAATTAATTGTTTTAGATTGTTTACTGTGAATTTTACAAACGGGGAAGAGTATCTATGAGAAGCCAGAAAGTAATTGTCTGGCTTCAAATTGTTCTTCAATGGTCTTTGAACCAACAAAATATGTTTGGGGTCTAGGTGAAGAAGGGTGTCCCTGTCTGAAGGCTCTAAATATGAATGGCTGCTCTTTTAGGTTACTTTTTCCATCATTGACAAAGACCTTCTTGTCAACAAAATGTTGAACTTTCCTTTTTGCCTGGTTCTTTTAAAAGGCATATGCAGGATACACTAGGAAGCTGTCTGCTGTCAGTCACAACGTGCCCATCTTAAAAACCTTAGACATCTTGCTTCCTTACTCCAACTGGAAATATGTTCTAGGCCATCTGAGGATGACAACTTGTTTTTTGAATTTCCACTCAAAGATATTCATTGTCACTTCCCTCTCATTTGCCCTTGTGCCAGTGTTGCTGTCTTACTTAAATAATTCTTAATTCTTTAATGACTACCTGGTGATAAGCCATTTAACAGATATATACAGAGCTATTGTAACTCCATTTACTAGTCTAAGCCACACATGCTCTTTTTTTCTGTTCTTGTCAGATGAATGCTCCACCTCTCTCTTCTTTTTAATGACCCTTCTTTGCCCTTCTCTCACCTGGAATTCGCATTTTTTGAGTAGGGACTTGTACTGAGTAGTGTAGATTGGATTGTAACAGTCACTTGTATAACAGCATGAGCACGTCTATCTTGACAAGAAATATTGAGCTGATGCACCCCACAATTACATCTGTATTTTTCTGGCTGCATCACACCTATTGACCACATTCATCCTCTGACTGCCTAAATACCCAGGACTTTATTTTCATCAGTCTCTTCACCCCGACAGTTTTGGTTTTGTGTGCCCAGCCATTTCCCCAGGGATGACATGAGGTATAAGCATGCAGTGCTCAATCATTGAGTTAGCTCCTTTCATACAAGCCACCTGTCAGTAACCTGGGTCTTGAAAGTTGAATCCAGCCTAAGGAGAAGCTGACCACGGAATATGGCATTTCCTTGTTGTGCCCATACCTCTCATAAAGAGCACACAGTTCCCATTTCCTGGAGCCGTACATGGAGGAACCACACACCAAAAGAAAGTTTCTGTGCTGGTCGCTCCAGTCCTCCTTCCAGCCAGCGCAGAGGTCTCTCCCGACGCTTCTCCTGGGGTTGCATAGCAAGTGCTATTGGTGGGGCTTCTCTGCAACTCTTCCTTGATTACTTTGGCTCCTGCTGTGCTAGACATGTAGCTCCACCAGAATAATATCCACCTCCTGCACTTGCATGCATCCTCACCCAGTGAAAACCTCCTGACCATCTAGCTCTGAGTAGTCTTGTCCCTGGCCTGTGTTTGTGGCTTTGGGTCTTAATGTAACTCAAAGAGGAGGTTTGTTATTCTGACTGAAAAAGGTCTGTTATGGAAAAACCATAGAGGTCAGCCAGGCTTCATTTAACTTTCACAAGGGCAAAATTGCAAACTCAGGGGAAGAACCACAGTCCCTTTACTCAAAACGCTACTACTGAGCCACGGGTAGCTAGAGAGGAACTGACATAAGACCACGAAGAACTCAATACATTGTAGTATCAGGCTCTACTGGTTGTTTCAGAAGTTGTGGGGGCATTCAAGCTGCCATTGAGGCAGTCTGGGACTTTGGGCATGAAAGTTTTCACTAGACTAAGAAATAGGAAGATGCTCTTAAGCAACGAGGAGGTTGCCTGTACAGCTATCTCTAAATCCTGCTGCCTGATGTAATGTTCAGAAAGACTGGCCGAGTGCCTCATTCACTTTGCCAGTGTTCACATTGTTTAGAATCCCTGTGCACTCAGAGGCTGCACGCCATGCCTGTTAAATCCCAAGGCAGTGCCCCTGGAGCTGCAAGTGATAGATACCTGGTAGTTCAAATATGTTTGAGAAGATTTCCTGTTATCATCCTTCCTTGCTCCTCTGGTTCTGCTACCATGTTCTTACAACACAAGGCGTTTGGGTTCTTAAAAAATAAGGAGACCGTTACTATACTTTGGAAAATGTCCAGTGTTGCTTCTAGGAATGTTATTTAGGGTGAGCCTCAGGAGTCTAGTCCAATCCTAGCAGAAGTCAAGGGAAAGTCAGACCTGGCTGACGTACCGATGCAAAAAACAAGTTGGTAACTCGGAGTTAACGGCACACGTGGTGAAGGCTGAAAAATGTCAATGAAGAAGATTGGCTTAAGTTTCTTCAGCATAAATCACAGTAAATGATAACCTCAGCAGGCCACAGCCACAGTCCAAAGTGCAAACCTCAAAGGAATAGCTGCTATCTGTTTTTTATAATGTCTTATTTACTCATCCATTATAAAGACAGTAATGATAAAATGGAAATGATAATGCCTTCCACCTGAAGCAATGCCAAGCGTGAGTTTTAGGGAAGACAGTGAGTTTGACAGGAAGGCCATTTTGAAAGGAGCTTATGGATGGAAAAGCCCATCTGTGGGGTCTAAAGTACTTCCCAGATCAGAAATGAGTCCACTAGTGTGGACTTTATGTGGTCAGATGTAGATGGCTACAGTGAAAACACCTGTATCTGAGTTGGTTGTTAAGCATATTCATTGGAAGAAAAGAAGCACTTTGGGTGTATGATTCATTTAACCCTAAAGCAGATGTCTACAATGCTTATGATGAATTACTCTCTAAAAATACCTGGTTTTCCCTATCAGCTCTTAAGAGTTCCTAAATTAGTAGCCAGGAGGAACACATCTGTACTGTAGATATAAAGATATATGATATGAGCTGACTCTGGTGCCTGCAGCTCATTGACAGTTCAGGAAACCTGCAGCAGTTATTGCTGTTCAACAGATAATCTCCTGCGCTATCTACTTTGTGAACAATAAGACTTGTGCAACATCTTTCCACTGTTTCCGCTTCTCCTGCAAAGGGACAGATGTGCTCCAAGCCATCAGGTACCATGATCTAATTTATTAGTGCATTGTGCCCAAGACACTTTCCTGTCCTTCGTCCAGACAGTAGTGTAAATTTACACTGCAGCAAAGAAACAGACAATATGGGAAAGGGAAAAAGGAGTTTATGTTGCTTAAAATAATAAAAAAAATATCAACAGCATTTTACTTATAAGACATCGTGTGTATTCTTTCAAAGGATCTCACGTTTCTTTAAAACAGCAAATTAAGTGTAATTTCAGATAGGGAAACTGAGATTAAAGATGTGATTTCCATACTAGGTTGTCATCTTGAGTCCTGCATGGAGAAGCACTGCGCTGGAGTCACAGAAGCATATTCCTCAGTTGTGCTGTCAGTGCAGATCTACCATAAAACTTGCAGGAAAAGATCAAGTTACTTTCCTGCAGCAAAAATCGCAGAAATATTTACGCTCTTCAGCAGACCACGGTCAACTCTTACCCTGCAGGCCAAAACCCCAGCCATCACAGGTATTGCAACTGCGCAGGATTTCCCTTCCGTACAGGGAGTAGCAATGGAAAAGAATACACATCTCCTGCCCAAAACAGCATCAGTGAGGAATAACGGGAAAGGTAACCCACCACAAGAGAAATCCATACTGAAAAATACTATCTGTAGCTGAATGAGGATCCAAATGGTACATATACATACATCCTTTTGTCACAGGGAAAAGGAAGCTGCTGCTGTGAATAAAGTGGAGCTTAAGGGAAAAAAAAAAGGTACTTTTTCCTCTCTTTCATTTCTTATGGACATGGCAGGTAATGAATGATATTTGCCTTTGAGCAAGAATGTTGTTTCTTTTCCTTCCTCCCCCATTTTCATTTCCCCCTAGATTTCCACCACGTTTCAAGGTGTTTTCCTTCAAAGCACAGTATTGCTGGAGAAATGCCTCTTGAATCTCTAAGTGGAGAAAGGGGAGCGGTTATTTTTCTGCAGGTAGGGTGGCACCACCTGAAAGCAAGGCCACGGATTAGCAGGGAGATGCTGCCCTTGCAGGAATAAAATTGCAAGGGAGTCTTGACATCACCGCTGCACCTCAGAGGAGACGTGCTGAGCAAACAGCTCTCCTGTCAGCTGAACACCACTTAGTTGTCAGGGGTGGACCAGCAGCACAAGTAGGTTCTTGCAGACAGTGCGCATCATGCCAAATCTTACCCCCCCAAAAAATAATCTGCACCCAGAAAGAAAGAGAATTGCTTTAAGGAAAAAGAAGAGGTGTTGAGAGGATGCTGGGGCTGAGTCCCCTGTACCAGCAAAGCCGTGACATGAGCTTTTTACTAATGGTGCGCTAGGTTATAGAATCATAGAATGGTTTAGGTTGGAAAGGACCTTGAAGATCATCGAGTTCCAACCCCCCTGCCATAGGCAGGGACACCTCCCACTAGACCAGGTTGCCCAAGGCCATGTCCAGCCTGGCCTTGAACACCTCCAGGGATGGGGCCTCAACAACCTCTCTGCGCAACCTGTGCCAGTGTCTCACCACCCTCAGAGTGAAAAATTTCTTCCTAATGTTTAATCTAAACCTTCCCTCTTCCAGTTTAAAGCCATTCCCCCTCGTACTATCACTACTTGCCCTAGTAAAAAGTCCCTCTCCAGCTTTCTTGTAGGCCCCCTTTAGGTACTGGAAGGCCGCAATAAGATCTCCCCGGAGCCTTCTCTTCTCCAGGCTGAACAGCCCCAACTCTTTCAGCCTCTCCTCATAGGAGAGGTGCTCCAGCCCTCGGATCATCCTCGTGGCTCTCCTCTGGACACGCTCCAGCAGGTCCATGTCCTTATACAGGACAAACATTGCCTTTTCCCAAGTGCTGTGGAGGTGTGAGGAGCCAAACTGACTCCGGCAGCCTTAACCCCAGGAGGTCCATACTCACATGTCCAAAGGCAGGACTGAGGTCCCACCATGGGGACTTCTCCAACTGCTCCGTCAGCCCCAGAAGGTGACAACAGCCTTGATTTCTGTGCTGTACGTACTGAGGAAGCAACCCCTAAGCTGAGGGTTCACAAATAATCAACCAAAAATGGACAAACACACACTGATCTACCAGTAGCTATAAAAACATAGGGGTCCTGTTATTTGTTATCCTCTCTTTTTTTCTACTCTTTGAGGCTTACAGTATATGCATGGCCCATATTTGAGCTTTTATCTACATCCATTAGGACTGGAACTTTTCTTTTTTAAATGAAGGCTGAAATTCTCACATAATGACAAGAGCTGGGGAAAACATCAAATATCATGAGACACGTGAAAAACATCTTAAGTTGGCAGTACTGCACATAAAAAGAGACAGCTCTTGCCTTGAAGAGCTACAGTCCAAACACGAGACAAAGAGTGGTAGAAAGTAGCATTACCAAAATTTTACAGATACAGCAAGATTAAGGAAAAACTTGTCAAAGGTGAAGCCGAGCACAAATCTGCCACAGCTGCTTAGAGCCCGAGCTATAGGGATACATTTCTTCTTCATTATGCAGCCTTAATTGTCATAGGGAGAATAAAATATTTTGCATGTTGCCAGAGGATGATGTTTTCCTTCCTAAAAGAGGCAAATCAGGCTATTGTTGTGACAAGTCGTACGAACATGTTGCTTCAGTGGGCCACAAGCTTCACAAATAGAATTTGTTGTGTTATGGGATATCGGTATTTTTCGGTGAAATCAATGAAAGCAATGTTATAGCACCCAGAGAAAGTAATTGTGAAACAGATTCAGCGAGCATTTCTCGGATTATTTGTGTGGGTGTATGTATGTGTGCAAAACCAAAAAAAAAAGCCCGTGCCCTGCAATTCCTCAAAGCATCAGGAAGGTGCCAGACTGTGACCCTTCTCCTTGCACTGCTCTGCAGAGCATCATCTAAGCACTGACTAGAGTGTTGCATATAATAAGCCACTTTTACCCACTGAAGTGACTGCTTCGTTTTCACTGCAGGGTTAATTTGCTTCGGTTTGCCAGATTATTTTAATCAGAAACCTAGCCAGTTCTCAGCTGTAGCTTATTTTGACAGTCAATGACAACAGAGTGTTCCTTCAAGTTGTGGGAACATTGATTATGGTGGTTATAGAGATGAGATAAAGCTATATGTACTTGTTCTCTATTATTCAATGAGTCATTGAAATTAATAACTGTCGTGTTCTTATCTTGCATTACAGTTGAGAAACACACTGGTTATAGCCAACAGTAAGTTGAAAAGCTGGTTGTTTTGTTAATGGATCTGTTGCACTTGTGAGCTGTACAGTCATCACTCAGTCCCCAGAATTTTCCTGTCTTTGTGTTCTTTAAAAATCTCCCAGTATCCAGAGGCTAGTTTTTAATTACTTGATTATAGCCTGTTTCAAGTTAATGGGAGTGCATGCATCTGTGTTAGTATTAACATAATTCAATTAATCATATTTAAATTTATTTGCTGGTATTTGCGTGGAATAATGAATTGATTAGCATGGCAGCATATGCCGTCTTCATCAATGACTGACTGACTGAAAAAATAAAACCAATACCGAAGTGAGACTTTGAAGCTTTTAATTTGTATAAAATCTCCAAATGTTTTATTGATCAATGACATTACAATAAGACTACTGAATCAAACACAACGTAACACTAATTATACTGTAGCCCTTCATGGCACTTATCACTGTGGCTTTTGTTGCAGTCTGACCCTTTTCCGTTTAAGCTTTTATTTTAAGCATCAGATGATGAGTGTGTGAACTAAAACTATGTAATAATTACTTGGTGCTGTTTTTTCTTTGTTCACATCGAAAAATTGCCTCTGAGAGTTTGGGGCGGCCATGCAAGAGCCTGTTCAGGCAGGACATGGTGTGTGAAACGCAGAGGACCTCCACTCCGCCAGAAGCTTGGCCCAGGTGACACCGAGTCTGCTTTGCTGCCTTTGTTCGGGGGAATTTGACCTTTCGAAACACGCCACTGCCATATCTTTCCTTCACGCACTGTCCTGCATGAGCAGGACTCACGGCTCCACGCCTGAGTCCCTGATAACAGCATGCGGGGAAAGACTTTTGAAGATGATGGAGCACTTTTAAGTCCTTTCTGAGGTTGGGTTTGTCTTTCTTTTTAAACCTAACGGCTAAGTCCCTCTGAAAATTTTTTCTTCCGTTGCCACAGAAAAGAACCATAAAAAATCTCACAGGTAAATAGATATTTTTGCACCAGCATCCTCTTGCCCTCCCAATTTCCACAGCGCAGAGCTATTCCCGCCTCCCCGTCCCCCACGCACAGAGCAATACTCTGGTCAGTCAGGAAATCTCATTGCTGCAAACTAGGGCAAAGAATTCGCTTCCCTCAAGAATCAATCAATCGCATTGATTTTTCTTTCTGTGTCCATTGATTACAAACCTGAAAGAACATTGCTATTGTCATGGTTGCCTCAATAAGCGAAGATGGAAGGGAGGCATAATAACAGTCTTCAGATATGTAAGCAGTAGCTGGAAGGAGGACAGAGCAAACTCTTCCTGTCATGCCGGGTGGACAGGGCAAGAGATTTAGGGGCTTTAGAGTGATTTACATCAGCAATAGGAAAACTGTTCTTCAGTTGGAAGACATTGCTAAAGGAGGCAAGGGATCCCCAGCAATGTCAGTGGACAAACTTCTCTGATGAATTGTCCAGGGAAAGCCGAAAGTGTCTTAGGACAGTGGGGTGGTGTAAATGATCTCTCAGGTTTCTTTCCAAGCCCTGGTGTCCAGTGGGAGACAGGGTCCATCCTTGGACTCTCCTGAGGTTCCACTACAAGTTAATGTCAAAATGTAGGTGGCTTGCTTTCATCATCTGTGGCCAGATTTATTTTGCCGAGGTGCAACCACTGGTGGCTAGAGCAAGCCGCAGCACTGGTGGCAGTCAGGCAGCACAGCATGCAGGCAAGGAGGTGGCTACAAGAACTTCTAACCCTTTTCCCTTCAAAGGGACAACCTGCTCCTTCCACAGCCCCCCATCCTTTTGCTGCACAATCTACCTCCCACAAACCCAAGTTCATGGCCCCTGCCACCCCTCTGGAGCTGCAACTTGAGTTCCATCTAGAGTTCCATCTAAACATGAGGAGGAACTTCTTTACTCTGAGGGTGGCAGAGCACTGGCACAGGCTGCCCAGAGAGGTGGGGGAGTCTCCCACTCTGGAGACATTCAAAACCCGCCTGGACGCCGTCCTGTGCAACTGCTGTAGGTGACCCTGCTCTGGCAGGGGGGTTGGACTAGGTGATCTCCAGAGGTGCCTTCCAACCCTGACCATTTTGTGATTCTGTGTAATGCCTCTGCCTGGTTTCCCATTGCGGTGGGCACCGTCTCACAGCCCCGCACGTACACCTCCTGCCACGGACCCTCCCCGCTGGGGGCTGTGGACGTTTTGAGGTATGAGCTCTACACATGCTGCAGTAGCAGGCACCGGTCAATGTTACAGGTTAAGAAAAATGTATCACCACTAGACAATTCATTGTACTCCAAATAAATACCAGGGGTTAATGAAGCAATAAAAATTAATTAAGCAGTACTAGTCAGCACAATTTTTTTTAAAAGAAGATTTTTTGCCCGCAATATAAGACTCTAAAGAGCATCGTACCGTGTGGCATTTTGCCACCGACTTGCACGGACACAGGTCACAGAATCTAGTAGAAGTCGTTACCTTTGTGGTCTGAACGATAAGAGAAACCTTGCTTTCCACGCCAGACCGTCCCAGCCCTCTGAGGCAGTACGCGTGGCACCAGAACCCTCTCTGAACTTCTCACTCCGCGTTGCAGCTGGGAAGACCTTGGGACCTACGTGCTTGGTGGCATCGGCACAGCTTCGTGGCCAACGTCAGCCAGCAGCCGCTGCTCCTACGCGCTCTCCCACACCCGCAGCACCTGGGCTAATATTTTTCTGTGTTAGACCGCGGGTTGGATGTTTTCATATTCCCGGTGTCCCGGTCCTGGCAGTGAAAGCAGCTCAAGCTGGGACGGTGTAGTGGCTGTTGTCAGACGTCTCCACGCTGTGTGTGGAAATGACATCTCGTCATCACATGCAGACAGGAAGCAGCGAGCAGGCGAGAGAGAAAATATAACAAAAAGGATTTCTGTGTCTGCCAAGGGAACAGTCCATGTGCAAAATCCTGGCTGCTAGAAAGGTAGACAGCAGTGTCAGAAACGACAGCTTGGGATTTTTAGTGCTGCCTTCTTATCTGAATTTTCATTACGTTATCCATTAACTAATAACATGTAGGAGAAAGCAAACGTCACTTGAATATTTTCACAGGTTTCCACCAGTTAGCTTTGTCTAAATAGTACAGTATTTCTACATCTGCTTCTGCATTTATGCATCTAGATTTTAGTTACCTCTATCACACTGGAAGCACGTCATATTTTCTCTCTGTTTTTCAATGCATATTTTATTTAAAAACTATGTACATTAAAAATGTGAATTAAAAATCACTCCTTTTTTACTTTACAAGTGGAATAAAAATTGCCAACATCCTCTTCCATTTCTGTTTCACCTCTGGATCTAAATTCACACATTCCTCTTCTGCTCTTAAAAAATTTCCATAAATTTGCTTTGTGGCAGTTGTAGTAAACTGTAGCACTTTAGAGAAGACCTTCTGTGTTTTCTTTTAACATGGATCCTGTTCCCAGTAAGATTTATGCATAAGCAAAAAGGAAAATCACGCTAGGTTTTTTTTGGTTAAAATTTCCCCCAGATTTTAAGCCCTAAACTGATCATAGCCTGAAAACTTCTGAAAAATGAAAATCTCGTGAGTTTTATCCAACTTAAAGCCTTCCAAAAAATGTTGGCATTTTTTGAAGAAGCCACTTTTGCAAAAAAAAATTCCTATGTAAAACACCATTTTCCTGATGAAAAAGATTTGGATGTTATGCTTGTCGTTTGCTTCCCCTGTTCCTCCGGCACATTAGAAAATCTTTCCCTTTATTCAGAGACACTGAGGGTTTTGGAGAGGAATAGGCAAGGCCGTTGCAGAAAACACTCCATGGGCTAGGACTCAAGACTTCTCTCCGAGGAATGCTTTATGGTGTTTTGTTACTCTCTTCTGTATCTCTCTATCATCTCCTTCATTTTATTTCAAAATTTATTTGAAGACCTTTTTTTTTTTTTTGTCCCAAATAGAAGTTTTTTTTTTCCATACAGAATAGTTTGTGTGAATATGCAGCTCTTTTGGTTACAGCTGGAAGACAGAAAAGGCAATTTTGTTTTACACAGAGACATTTAAACATGGTGAACACACCGAGCTGGTGTGGGGCCATGGACAAGATCTGCAGCAGCACCAGTGCAGCGCACAAAGGGTGAACTGCAAAGCAAATCAGCTGTGGTGCAGAGCCCCTGATGTTCATGATATACAATTTTATGGATTTTTTACTTCAGACTAGCTCTAGTCTGGTCCACTCCCCCTTTTGTGTGGTAGGACCTCATGGGTGTGCTCCTGATTTTCACTATCTGGTTTAGGTTGATCCCAGAAGAACTCAGATTGTGCTTTCCAGCACTGCTTCACAAAGCATGCTAAACTGGGAGGTGCAGTTCAAAAGCACCCTCCTGATCTGGATGGAATCACTAGTGCCGCTGCGCCCCGAGCCGCCTTGGGGTACACCTCAACGCAGGAATGATGGGACCACCACGAGAGTCTGGTGGGAAGTACAGGCCATTTTATTCATTTAAGCCATCCCGGCAAAAGTTCTCTTTCTTCCAAAACAAGCTGTGATTGTTACTAATGTTCACCAGTACATCTGTCCTGGCTGTTACAGTACAGCTGTGTTAGTGACCCCTTAACATAGGTAAGGAGCGATCCTCAGTGAAGCATGGTTTGGCTCCATCTCCATTCTCCAGCGACACACATGAGAACTCAATATGAGACGGGTGCCCAAGTACCTTTGTAGATCTCAGACGTGGACCCTTTGGCTGGTGTTTGGTGGTGGCAGGCAGTGGTTGGAGAATTGGAGATGCGATCACCCTAAACCCGGGCTTTCCAGACCAGTGAAAAGTCAAATAAACTCCACGTGTCCCACCTTCATGGTGGCAACTCTCGGCCAAGGAACATTTTACAGTGTGATTACCTGATCCTTTGTGTTCCTTGGTCTGTGGCTGTATTTCATGGGGTCATCCACAATGGAAAACACTGGTATCAGCCAGTGAAAACTCTCAGCTGAGACTGAGGAGCGATTGCTACACCCACCAGTGAATTAAACCAAAATGCAATAAGACAAATTTCATTCCACATGGGAATGTCTACACAGGTTTTTAACAAGGATTCATTCACTTTCCTCAATTTATAGGGCTGGTGAGTTTGGACCAATGTAAACCCAACATCTCTATGAGTGCACCCGCACAGGTTTGCTCCCATCCTCTTCAGTAAGAGTGCGACTCTGCTAATTTCCCCCATTTTCTCTGGCAGCGGGGAAGTGCAGCCATTCTGCCACAAATTAAATGAATCCTTCATAGATAAGACAGTCACTGCAGCTTCCTGCATGGAGCCCAAAATTTTCAGCCTGTTTAATAATCAGACACTGTAAAATGGCATTTTAAATGTATTCACAGCTTTCAAACATCTGGTGCATACTGCTGATGTGCAGCAGACGACTAACTTTTATTTATTTTGGTGCATAATGCCACAGCCTGACTATTTAAGAGAGAATATATAAGAAAGAACACCCCAAACAAAGGCTTATTGGTGAACTTACCTGCCACTGCCCTTTACTCGTTTGTTGAAACAGTATTTGTATATTTGCATAACTTGAGCTGCTCAGCAGCAATCAAAGCCATCGCTATCCTGCTATCATTAGTTTTTGCCTCATTTATGCAAAAATCCATTTACACGGGTGAGCAATATGGATCCTACCTTTTCCTATGTTTCAAAATTGATAGCAAAGGAGAGAAGGTTTTGTCAGAAGTGTTTAGTCATTTTGGAACCCAAGAGCTATTTCTACAAGTTTTTGCCTAAGGGATTTAAATATTTCTTTATCTTTTTCAGTCTCAGTCTAAACATGAAATTTCTGATGCTTTAGAATTTCTGCAAAAATAGTAGTACTGTGTCTTCTCCCTTTAATAACTTGTCTCCAGCAATGGTCAGTCTCATTACAAAAAGATATTATTTTAGTTTCACAAGATTTGTTTTCCATAAACCAATTTTGATTTGAAACAGTTTTATTTCTACCATTAAAATCAAGTTCCCTACTCACAGTTCAACATTTTGTTTTGCTTCCAAATAGTTCTGATAGGCTTGTAATATCTGAGCTTCCTGCTAGAGGTTTTTAAAATACTGACATGCCATTGACTTTCTTCCAGTCTTCTGGGAACTGCTGGAAGTTTTCCAGTATGCTGAAAATCACCATTTCTGCTCCTCAGTTCCCTTCAGTTAGCTGTCTTAAAAATCACAGGTGCAGGTTATCCAGACCTGCTGATTTAAAATGTTTAATCTTTGTAGCTGCTGTTTAACATCTTCTATCTCCATGCTTGGAATGACAGTCCGCCCGGAGAGCTGTGATATCACCAGATTTAAAGTAGCACAAATTTGCACACACGCTGGACCAAAATGCTTTGTCAGAGGTAGCCTGGTTTCCAGAAAAAAGGCTGAGCACTATTTCTGAGAGCTTAGACCGGGCTGGTATACTGACCTACAATGTATGCCTACATCTCAAAATCTAGCTTGTCTTTCATTTTTGTAAATAAATAAGCCTCTTGTTCTGAGAGCTGAAAGAAAATCCTGTGAATGTGGAATGGATGTGTGTCTGAAGCTGAAGGGATCCTTGGACAACTGCTTAGAGAAGCCAGAGGTATTTTTATCTGTGGCAGTAAGATGTGAACCGTGATGGTGAGGGACACTAATCCTTATCTCAGCATGGATAATGAACTTGATCTGGAAGAGGAGAGCCAGCTTGACTTTTGTCAGAGTGTTAGTATAACTACCCTGGTAGTACCTTCCATGAAGATAAGCCATATAAGAGTTATGTCACCAATGTACCTGACACAAAGGTCTGTGACCCAAAGACTGTCTCCTCTGGCTCAGTCTCCAGCCACCTACCAGCAAAGCTGTGACTTCAAGCAGACATAGCTGAAAAATTTTGAATGTCTTGATCTGGAGAGAAGTACCTCACTGTCATATTCCCTTTTTGATGGTGTTGTGCTTCCACCTTCTCTTCCCACTTGCCTTGGCAGGTATATTTTCCTCCAGATCACGGTGAGGATGTGGGTAACCTCGCACACGGCTGTCCTTGCCTCTCCAGTCAGAGTGGCCAAGTCCTTATTTGCAACATGACAGGGGGTCAGCACATGTCCAGAACAAGAACCGTACCCAGGTTTCTAGACAAAGCCAAACACCTTCCCTACTGCCCCTACTCAGACAAACACACTGGCAATCCGACATGTCAACAGGCAACACACACACTGTTTTATTCGCAAGCAAATAAGGGGAGTTTAGTAAGCATATGGGTTTAAACACTATACTAGACAGTCAACGCTTTGGAGACACCACAGTCTACGATGAGAGAAAAATTGACGGCTCTGGGTCACAGTTCAGGCAGTGCTAAATGTTACATACTGTTGATGCTATTCTGGTTTAATGTGGTTTACCTCAAATACTTAACACTGGACATTGTGTGTTGTGTACAAAACTGAAAAAAGGGCTCCATTTAACCTTCAAGACGAGACATCTGACTCAAAAATTTCCCAGCATGCAGGTCTCGCCATAGCATTTGTCTTTGAAGTGAAACAAAACTGCAGCTGATAGGGAATGTTTTGATGAAGCAGTTTCTCATGAGAAAATGCAGATTCATAAACATGGAAAATTTTCATGGAAACACATGGGGCAAGAAGATAGTTTAGGGCCAGAATAGAAATTTTGGGTTAGAGGGAGACCCCCCCAATGGTTGAAACGTTGGCTGGGTTGGGAGAGATGAGTCTCTTTCAGGCAGCATCCTCAAGTGTATCCTGGACAATGAAATACAGTCAGGCAGAGCCAGCACAGTCAAGTGCTCATTCAGGGCTTGAAAATGACAGTCAAAGTATTAGATGGAAAGGTTTTCAGCAGGTTTTCAGCACAGAACTGGTTTTAGATGTTGCTGATCACCAGTGGGTAAATTTCTGGGTCTGACAACTGAATTCTGGTGACAGTGAGTATTACTGCGCATTTCCCGTGAATAAGTTGTCGGCCCTATCCTGGCTAGGGAAATTTACTCTGTCAAATAATATTTGCCACCTGCAACAAAGCCGTAATCCATTCCTTGTCCACGTTTGCAAGTCATCCAACCACACATCACATCAAAGATGCTGCCTGTTATGGAGCTGAAGACCACCAGCCGGAATCAGTGGAGCGTGACTGAGGGTGTTTGTGGAGACACCTAAAAATTAACATGACCAAAGATGGGAAAGCAGAGTGGGAAGAAGCATCTTATGATTTTGCCTTACCATGTCTCATCAAAGCAAGCTACTCCTCCAGCCAGGCTCCCACCATGCACGCTGGTTCTGTCCATGAGCCGCCTGCTTGTAGCCATGGAGGTAGCTGAGCCCCAGAGGCAAAACCAGGACTGCACCAGAGCAAATCAGTCCATCTGAGAGTCGAGCAGATGACTGAATGACCTCTGTAGCTGAGCTTGGTTCTGTCCTGCCAGCTCTGGGTGCAGACACAGCTAATGCGTGACTGTGCCCTCACCAAGCTGCCAAGCCCACAGATCTTCATCAAAGGGCATCTGTGTAATGAGTCCCTTCTGATACATGCTAGAGCCATGGAAAAATACATCTTCAAAGCTTTCCCCCAAGCCTCGTATCAAAGACTGCTGGAATAGAAAGCACCCAAGACCGTGTGTTTGTGGGATCTTGATTTGAACAAGTTTCAGACTCCATAAAAACAGGGATAAAGCTTATTGGTAACTTTTCTCACAGTTGGCTCTTATCCACATGAGATCCCATTGCTGAACAAACTTCATACAGGGGTACTAATGTATATCTGTCCACATACAAAATCCCTCAGTCACAGCAAACTCCCATTTCCCGAGACATCTCTAATCCTTGAGACATTCCTGAGCATCATCCCTAATCCGAGCAGCAGGAGTTGGCTCACAGTGAGGTCTCCAGGTGGGCAGAGGGACAGATGCGACTCCATGCCCACCCCCACCAGAGTTGTCCTGTATCTGAATGACAGGCCCTTGGAGGAGCTTAAAACACTGAACGGCTTCTGGAGGTCAAAAAGTCAGTCCCCAGTTTCAGGAAGAGTTGACCCCTTTGGTCTCTGGGCCTTACAATGCCAAAGCAAAAGTATGGCCCTCTTGACAGCTTCCCTTCCTCTCTTTTTTCTGGGAGGATACTTGTTAAGGAACACAATGTTTGTTTTCTTGCCTCTCCATACAAAGCAGTCGGCCTTTTCCTCTAGGTAAAGCCTCTTTAATTGCCGGCAGTTAACATCAATCATCGCAACTCTGTTAGCAGTAACCTGCCCTTTACCTGGCATTGGGAAGGTCTGTCCCATTGTATCCCATACCAGGCTGGAGTGTTGACTGTCCATATAACCTCTCGCCTTATTTATTTACATTACAGAAGGGACTGAGTAATTCTGCAAACTTTTCAAAGGTGAGGAATATCTCTTTTATTTGCGTAAGTCACAATTACTGCACTGCAATGTATCAGTGTCCAAAACAACTACACCTGAAAATACATATCTGATATATGTTCATAATAAAGTGTATTTAACTACAAAGATATATATGTCTGAAGGTATAATTGCTACTGGAAGAACATCTGAGCCATATTGCCACAGGCTCTGGAGATGCAGAAAATGCTCAGCAGTCCAGTGACATAATAGTGATGAATAATACCTGCATTTCTAAAGTATCTTTAACATTCTTCAAAGGAGGTTGCTGGGAAGGCTCTCCCTTTCAAAACTGGGGCTCCTCTTCAGGCATCCAGATGGGAACAGAGAAAAACATGTCTAAAAACTTGGCACCCTGTGCATAAAATGCATTTATTTATTTATACTAATCATAAACAGTATCAACAATAATTCTCTTCAATTTGCACAGGGTCAAGTAGAGGAATGGGATGTCGGGAATTTTGAAACTGCAAAGAAAAATGACTGAGAATAAGCTGTGTGTCTGTCAGAGACCTGAAGGTGTTCCAAATAACAGAATCCTGGCAAATCTAGAACTCCCAAGGGGTCAGGCAACATTGATTTGGTTGAATTCATCAGCATAGGAAATCATACTGTGATTGCGCGTCCAGAACAGTTACAGCGTCTATAAACTTTTCTAAAAAGTCTTGAGTTCTCGTGTCAGGGCCACAGCTCTACAAACAAAGAATTACTGTGTCTTGGAAAGTTTTTCCCATGGAGGAGGAACTGCTTTTTGGTTGTGGAAACATTCTAGATGTCCAGTTTTGTTATGCTTAAGGCTTGCAGCTTTCAATTTGCATAGCAATTTTTATGCCCCAACTATTCGGAATTAATTTTGAGAGTAAGACTTTGTAAGGCACTGTATCAAATGCTGTTACTGTTTTTAATTCAAATTACTACTAACATGTTTTCTTCAGTTGCTAATTTACCAAAAGAATTAAGAGCCACCGAAGAAAAGCTATCAAGTTTCCTAAGCAAGATCTGATCTTCATGAGAAAATGCATGCGCAAGTTTCATTCTTATTAAACACTGCTGAGCATCCAAAGATAATGAAAATTAGCCTACGTCTTCCTGATTTCAAATGTGTAACTCAGAGGCGAAGGGCGCTTTGAGGACGCATCACGCAGACGCTGGATCTGTGAGCTTGACATTAATCGTATTTTTTATGTCATGCTTCACGCTTGCTGTATTGCTACATTATTTGCATTATGCAGTAAGCCTCAGTCATAAACAAATATATCTGAAAATCTGTATTGTGAAGGCTCAAGAGCTGCTTGAAGACATAATTCATATCGCAACACTTAGATGCATTGGAAAACTGCTAGTAATTGCTAGAAACATTTTGAACTTTACAGCAATTTCACTTTTCTCCCACCTTTTCCTTCGTAATCGCTTCCCTTTGATTGAAACTTCACTATTGTAGAGATGCCTGCAAAGAGCGTTCTACAAAACCGTGTTACAAAGTTTTCCTCCAAACCTAGGTCTGCTGGAGACACACAACATATGCAGAGGGAAAGTCAATAAATTAAAGTCCATCCGAATCCAAATACGACAGACAGCGCCTGAAGAAGCTGCGAGTGCCCGGAGGATCTTCCCCGGCACGTCGTGACGCCGGACATGTCTGAATCAAGTTCAGTGCCTTTTCCAGACAAGTGGAGGAGAAAGGGAACGTCAAGTGTCTTTACAAAAATTTCTGCAGGAAATACGTGCTGCAGAATCGAGCTGCCCCAGAGGTACGACAGCTTAATAGGCAGGAAAATGTAGGAATTTGGAAGCTAACCAAGCTTTTCTCAGGTCCTCTGTCGGAACAAATGCTGGGCTCGGGGCATGCTGCCTTACTGTCAAGACTCAGAGGGCCAGAGCATCACACGGATCTACCTGTGCCCTGAGAAGGGCTTTTGGAAAGAGCCTCTCCTCACTAGGTTCTATCTAGGAATTATGGGAAGTCATTCAAAATGTGACCTTTCTGGTGCAGGGGTTAAAAATTAAAAAAAGTGGGGAAAGACCATATGTGGTTCACACGCACAATTACTGCCACCTTTCCACGTATGCACCTATGTTCCTGGCAGCAGCCACCGATCCTACTCATTAAAGAGACCCCATAAAATTGAAATCAATTTGAGCAGATGAGATGCAAGCAATACCCCTGCCCACAGGCTCCGCCATCACATCTGGAGGAACAGATGTAATTATTAGCTTCCTTTATCCCAACCTTGCAGCAGGGATGTGAAAGGCCAGGGCAAACCATCAGCAAGTCATTCACAGGACAGCGCTGCGTTCCAAGCTGGAGGGAGCTTGCAGCAGCTCTTTGCGGGGTCACCAAACCTGGCAGAAACTCAGCTGTTTATGCTAATATTTGAGGTTGCAGCGGGATTCCCATGGGGAAGCTCCCGCAACCCTGTCCTATGATACTAACAATGAAACAACGCTGCCAAAGCGCATCAGCGAGAAGAGTATCTGCTAGAGTCGTTATGTCTATAATCTGACATCAGTTTTAGTAAACTTGGTCTGCCTAATGTGCCCAGCGGGATTTTGCAGAGGTTAAATCCTTCTCACACACAACTGCGGCCTTGGGTTTTGTTTGCAATTTAGAAAAATGGGACTAGTATCATAGTTTCTTAATTAACAGCCCCCTAAAAATGCGAGCAGGAATTGCACCAGATACCAATCTATATTAATATGACCATAATGTATATTATGTTACTAAATTATTTTTTGTTCTTTTCATCCGATTTGTGTGTTACTGCTTTAAAATGTGTGCTGGGTGTTATTAGCGTGCAACTTAATCTTTAGCACATTATCCGTAAGATTTAAACACAATGCATGCTCTCTTAATTTTGGTTATAGCTTCTGTGACATTTATACTTACTTGCTCTTTTTCCTATGCTGATAAGTTAAAAATGCCCCCAGGCAGCTCGCAGTTTATGTCTGTGTGTTTGTTTCCATGGAATTACACATCTCGTGTTGCAAGGAAACATATTTATCTGAAGACTTAATAGCTGGGTTTTTTTCTTTTATCTTGCAGATATCACTAAAACCAAATCTCTCTGCTTCCCTTTTATGTTAAACAAACAAAAAGAAAAGTAATTCTCTTGCTGCTGATGAACATTCTTAGTGGTGTGTTCAGTCCCTCAATTTAATAGTCACCTCCTGTGTTTACAACTCTCTCTTCACAGAGCGAGGGCGCAAAGCATCTCGTATAGGGAGAGCCTGTGACAGATTGCCCCGTCGCTAATGGGGGCTCCAGATATACGACTGAAACATTTACATCAGAAATGGATTGCCTAGACCTAAAATTTTCCCACTTCAAAGCCTGAGGGTGACCAGATCAATTCACAAATATATCTTCCTTCTTTCATTTCCTTACTGTGTCACCATCACATGAAACTTTTAAAGGGTTAGATCAGAAATAATTAGGAAAGTCTTATTTATAATGGAGTATAGAAGCCAAATAAAAAAAAGAAAAGATGAAAGAGACCAAAAAGAAACTGGGGGAAGTCCCCTCTGCTTAACAGATAGGAAACAGGTCAAACAAAGAAGGCAATTCATGCGTGTCTGGGAGACATTGCCTAGGGTTAGCAGAGATGCAGATCTGCCAGGCAGACAGGAATAGAGGGACTTGCTTTCTCCCACTTGGATGGACACTCAAGTGAGGACGCGGTGCAGTGTCTCACATTCAGCTCGCCCGAATCCCGCATCTCGCTGCAGCATCCCGCCCCGAAAGCCTGCAGACTTGTTCGTATTCACCAGGAGATGAAATAACCTGGGAAAAGTCCTCACCACTTTTACCTTGCCAAAGTTTTAATTGTCAGCGAGACAGTGACAGGAGAAGGGGCTGGAGAGGTGGGTGGGAGGCTAGGGATGAGAAAGGAGAGGCTGGAAAGGAGAAAAATCCCAATAAAGTGAGGCAGCAGGCGGAGGAGAGGGATGGGTAGGTCCTGGCCATCAGTAACGTGAAAGACTGAGCTCGGGTCTGGCCCCACCATGGAGCATGGCCCGGGAAGAGACACCTTCCTGCAGCAGGAGCTGCCGAGCCCCAGAGTAACGCAAGAGAGAGTTGAATGACCCTGTGAACCTCCCTGTGAGCCATGGCTACTGTTAAAGGCTGAGATCTAAGACTACAATTTTAGGCTTTGAATATTTGACTCTTCCTGCAGCTAACCAAGCGCAGTCATGTGCCTCTCACGGAGCTCACATCCAGGTTTTAATCAACACTGACCAGTGCCAGAGACACCAAAGCCCCACATACTACAGCCTTCCCCTGGGTCACAGGGAACGAATGCTCCAGGTCTTTAATACCATCTGGGGGAGGAATTCAACTCTTAACTTTTTTTGGGGGGGGGCCCTGAGGTCTAAGCCTCACACTGAAGACAATACTTCCACAAGGGCTGAATTTCTGACCTGCGTCATCTACAGCTGAGAAATCCGCACAACTTTTTGGAGGATTTTAGCTAAATGCAGTTTAACCTTTCTGTGCTAGCTGAGCGTGAAAACTGCAGCGCCGGTTACAGCAAGAGACACCGGTCATACGCTGTTTCTTTGCCTGGCAAACCCCAAAAGCAAGCTGCTTTTCAAAACTTTGCATTTTTGCCAGGGGCTGTATTCTCAGAGAACAATGATTTGTTTGAAGAAGTAGCAAAATTATATATAACATATATATAGCACATATATAGGCGATGTGTGGTGCTTTAAAGGCACACTGTAAAGCAATTTGGGCCCAACATGTAGTTTGTAAAAATAATTGGAACACTGGTCTGTTTACAAAATTAATATTCTACAGGGAAAAAAATACTTGTTGCACATTTTCTGCATACTGTTTCCACGTGTAGAACTGAACGTCACTTCTGTGCTAATTCTTTTGGTTTAAGCTCCGAAACGCAGCATAAGCTGGGTCCAAAATTTTTGCTGGAATAATTACGTCGAGGAGGAGTCACCAATACACAGCTCTCGGCAGCACAGCCGCGCTGGCGAATGCTGCCGGGCTGGCAAAATTGTTTTTTGGTATTGCTGCTTCTCTTCAGAAAACTGGAACAAGCTCTAGTGGGAAATCACTTTATTTTGGTGCGAGCTGTGGTTCTTCATGAGGGTTCGCTGTCATTTCTCCATCAAAAACCCCCGACTTCTAGTGTAGACAAAGACTTTGCAGTCAATTCTTTTTTTTTCTTTTTTTTTTTTTTTTGCAGAGATGTCTTACAATTTTACAATTCCGCATTGTACTTGCATGTCTTGACTCTAATGACATTCTAGTTAAAAGTAAAAACATTCCTTGCCGCCTGGTTTGATTTAGCGCAGAAATTAGACACAGTTTGTTTAAAAAAGAACTTTTAATTGTAGCTCAAAATAGAGTGAAATGGCATAAAAACTGATGTCACGGTCCAAAAATATGATTCTATTTTGAACATCTAAACGATATCTTGTCTCATAAATGTTGAGATTATCATAAAAGTAAAAGAGAATCAGAAGAACAGTGAAACTGCTCTTTTATAGATTGGGCAAAATCTATAATAATTTGCTTAACAAAAAGATGCCCTCTAAAGATATGCTTGCTGTTAAAATCGAGATACCGTTGCATCCTTGGCTGAAAAGGAGTTAGCAAACATTTTCCTTTTCATCCAGCTGCAGTCAATCAAACAGTGCAAGAAGGCTATGAATGAATATGAATTAAAGCTGTCTGTGGAAAATGTAAGATACAGCTTGAGCCTTTTCACAGACATCATACCTGAGAACGTACCAATGCCTACGAGCAATTTGTGCACAAATGGTTGGTTTCCATGGTCCTGCCAGGACAGGTTTAGTTCCGACGATGCTATTTAATGTAGTGACATCAGCATAACTAAAAGTCATACAGCGTGGGGTAACAGCTTTCCGGCAATACCCCCTGCAAAGGGGATCATGCCGACAAGGCACAAGCAGCCCCAGGGTTCTGCTCCCAGCCCGCTGGTGAGCCGACACGGATGCGAGAGCTCTGGGCGTACGTTGGAGCGCACTCAAGAGCCAGTGCCAGGAGGAAATCCCTTTCTTTTTTTTTTTTTTTAAAATATGTAATGCTGCCTGTCCGTTGTGCAGAGCTTCCTGAGGCCAGACCCTCGCTGCAGCTGCAGGAAAGGTAATCCCCTGTATTTTTGACTGCCTGGGGAGCCACCTCCACCCCCTCCTCTTCTCCTGCCTCAAAGTGCATCCTGCTTGGGGATGCTCTGCACCTGCCGGCGGTAGGAGGTTCAGTGCAGGTGGGCTGAGAAGAGCATTCCCTGTGTCTCCTTTGCTATGTCTGTGAAAGAGGAGCTGCAATTTATCTGAAATATCTTTGGTAGAAGGAAAGTAAACAAATCTATGTGGAACCATCGTCTGGCTGAAGGAACTGAAAACTTTATCAGAGGCAGTGGCCAGAAGTTGTCAGCTCTAGGAAACAACGAAGACCGAGAAAACAACTGCGTGGGCTGCAGTCTACCATGCACCTCGTTGACAGTGGTGTTCATTTAAGCAACCCTGTTCTCCACCTCCCTTTTTTTGTATTGTGGCTAGCAACACTTCAGCTAGGCTAGTTCCCTGCCTGGATCCACCAGGTGGCCATGCACACCTTTGCCAAGCACAACGGAGGGGAGAGGGCCAAGCACAAGTCACAGCAGCCCAATCAGTTTGGTCATAGGTGGTGTTGGGGCATCACAGTAATGCAGGGATGCAGAAGGCTCTGGTACCTACCCCTGCTGCTGGAGGATTAAGCATGGCAGTGGGCACCAGTAGAGGAATTCACCCACCAGTACAGTTTGCTGGGCTTGCTGAGTCCATCAGGAATTACTCTTCACTCCACATCACCGATCATGGAAGGATGACTGTTCAGGCAAGGTATTGGTAGGAAACTGAGTGGGAGGGTGTCTGCAACCTGCAGCCTTTGTGCTACGTCGGTTTGGATGCAAAGGAGTGGAGCTTCAGGGAGGAATACATACCAGCCAGCTAACGAGGCCCAGAGGCATACTGGAAATGAATGTGGCACACACTGGAGATGCTGAGTGACCGCTTTGGGAGGCGAAAGCCTAGCTCTTACGGTGCCCTCGTTAGCCACAGAGCACAAAGTGTTTTGCAAAGGAGGTCAGTGCGCTTTATAGCTGGAGACACTGTGGCGCAGAGAAACTTCACTGAAGTTCTCCAGTGGGGCAGTGCAAGGGGGATCCCAAATCCCAGTGCCATATGGCAGCCGCAGGGTCCTTTTTTTCCCCGCTGAGCAAGGAGACCTGCAGACGTGTCTAAGACTGTGTCATTCACAGCTGAAAAGGGTGAAGCGGTACAAGATGTAGCGGGTAGTGGTGCAAGATCGAGACAGATCTGTGCTTGTGACCAAGTCTCCATGTCTAAATATTTTTTTAGTATTGCTTTGGATTTATTTACAGAGGAAACTCCTCATGATCGTATTCGTCCACCTTATTGTTCTTCAGGCATCTAAAGGAAATGACTGTTAACCTTTGAGGCTAAACAGCATATGCAGCTTTCACATAGTTGTCTAGATTCCCTCTGAGGAGGAGAAAGACATCTCCAGAGGATGATTCGCCCCACCTGCTTCAGGTTGGGTGACTATCACTCCGGAGGTGTCTGCATTTCTGCGCTGGATACAGAGAGCACCTAGTCAGCTGGCTGGGAGCCAGGTGAATCTCAGCCTCAGCTGGCTCATTTCATGAAAGAACTAAGAGAAACAAAACTCAATGAGCTGTCAGTCAATAACTTTTTATCCACTGTAGCTGACCACACGATGCTATGACATGAATACAAAATGAATGGGCATTTGATGTGCTGACCCAGGACCCTGTTACCACTTTGAACATAGGCTGCAGTTTTCTATTTTATCAGTGGCTGATAGTCTCAGCCAAACATTAACCCACGGGCTGTGATGTGTCGCTAGTTCTGGATATCTCCAGTGTTTGTTTGCAGAAGGATTTCTGAAGTGTTTGGAAAGGAACTTGAGACGCTAATGTTCTTCCAGGCTTTCAAGGGTCAATATGACACATGCTTCATCATATGATTGTGTTAGAGAAACTGAGAAATCATCTGTGAAAGAAGATGAAAGAAGAATTCTAAATACTGTATACAACATTTTCTGAATATTTCTGCTTATCGGCTGCACGGTGGCTGTGCAGTGAGAATTATTAACATGTCATCGAGGTTCTACAGATAATATTGACCCAAGATTTAACCCCAGGTTGAGACTGTGACTCAGATTCCGCAAACAGCACCTGTTAAATTTGCCTTTGAAAGGAGCTGCCCTACCGTGTTAGTTTGACTCCTCGTCACCGTCATAAATCCAGTGCACATTGTCAGACTAATGAGTGGACGTTTGCCACAGCCACATCCTAATCGCTATACTAATTTCATCCCCGAAGCCCCAAACGAATGATCCGCTTCCGAGACGTGAACGGGAGCGAATGCTGGGAGGGAAGAGCCGCCGGCTCTCTGAGGTGTAACGAGATAAGCGAGCTGCTCCCGGGCTGACATCTGCGGTAACAATGGGCCATATGTGGGCTGTACGGAGAGGGCTGGTGACACCGCGGGGACCGCGCATTTAACAGATTGTACCTATAACCGACGTCTTGTATAACATTTAATATACGGATAAATTAAGGTGGCAGCGGCGGTGGCAGCCCGGACTGGGCATGGACTGGGCACAGAGTGTGCCAGCCGAGGTGAGGCAGGGGAAATAGCCCCGCGATAACCAAGATACCCACTCCCAGGAGGAGCCGGCCGCTGCCTTGCGTTGTTTAAACCACCCCGGCCCTTCAGTTGTCCATCTACAGTGGGGAAATCACCTGTAAGTACCTTCACACCCGGCTTCGGACAGCGGCAGCATGGCATTTACTTTGGTATTTAAAGGTCGGCTCCCGTTGGCTAAAAGGCTTTGCTTTTGGGAGGTGCTGGCTTTGGCAGCAAGCCAGCGCAAGTTCCCTCTCACGGCTCGTTCTCATCGCTTTTCCTCCCTCGGTTTGGCAGTAGCCCTGTTTGCGAAGCCACACGGTAAACCAGATCAGGGACTAGATTAGGGGTGAAAAATAACCTTTTCTGCGGTTCCTCAAAATAGCTGTGGCAGCAAAACAAAGAGCTGGCAAGTCAAAGTGCCCGCAGCAGGGGACAGAATTAAGGAGAGAAAGGTCGGGACCTTCCTAAGCCTGTTTCACAGGCAGCGTCTTGCAAACCGACGCGACAAACGCAGGCCTGAATGACACAGGAGTAGTTTGGGATGGGGGCAGGCACAGAAACCGCGCTCTCGGCTGTGAAAGCCGAATCCCGGTGGACGCACGTCCCCTCGGCAGGAACGGCCGTGTGCCTGGAGGGGTGACGGGCTCGTAAGCTGCAAAACTCACATTTACATGTGCATTATTTCCAACAAGGAGCAGATGGCGAAGGGGCGCTCCGTAGCTCTTACGTGAACCCCAAAGAATCCCAAATCTCAGTTTTAGTTGGGCCCTTTCCCCTCCCAAACGGGTCCTGCGTGCTGCCAGGTGACAACAGCTCCCTGCCCAAAGGCGGCTGCTTATCAGCCGGGGACGGCTCTATAGGCAGTTAATTAAGGAACCCGGGGCAGGGAAGGGAGGATATAAATGTCTGTAGGGTTTTCGCCAGGCAGAATTGAAGGCTTTTCCACTGCGGGCGCAAAGAGCTGGTGAGCTCTGAGAAGGCACCTCGGTGCAGCTGCTGGGGGTCACCTCCTAAAAGCAGAGTCCTCTGAGCGCGGGAAGCTGTACACAAGCCGGAGCCCGGCCTTATGTAGGGTTGGCACCTGGGATTAAGGGTTTGCCAGCAGTGCTATTGAATTCGGGAGGAGGAACAACACACAAGAAGGATTCAGCTGAATATATCAGGGCAAACCCAGATATGGTCGTTAGAATATATTTTTTACACTAATGCAGTTGTCTATATTGTGTATCAGACAGATATGTACAGAAAAATGTGCAGAAGCATCTAGATAACCATTGCACACCTGGGTAATGCATCATTTCAATATCTACTCCTTAAAAGAACAGAGATAAAATAGGAAAAGGATCCCAGAAAACATATCCTAAAACTCATTTGACTGAATTTGAGCATACTGCACTGATATGGCCCCACTAAATCTACTTAAACTCAAAACAGGAGGAGAAAAAAGGAGAAGTACCCACCTCATTTAACAGAATATTGCCTCTTAAGGTCCAAACTCACAAGCCTTCTAAAGCTAGATGATTTCATTAATATCAGTGGGCTTTACAACACCCGTCTCACAGGGACAAATACCATATTTATTCCGGGGCATCTCCACGAACTGATTTTTTTTCATTCTGGTTATCCAGCCTGGACAAACTAAGTTATCAAAATGCAAATTCATCAAGGGGCAATTCCAGGTCTTCCCAGGATGCCGGGCAGCCAGCATCCACTGGGGAGGTGGTTGGAAGTGTCTGCAAAAGCTCACCTACAGTACATAACAGGCTACATATGGAACTTTCCGAAGGTGACTGCACCATCTCAGTTTGAAAACTCTTATCAAAAAGACCAAAAAAAACTTCTACAGGTGAATGAAATAGAGGATTGGATGATAAGTGTGATGGGCATGACCTTCCTAATGGGGAGGCACCTTTGACTGCCGTTTACTCCCCCAGTGGTGTGTGTGTTTTTCCTGCCATCTATCAGCACTGTGGGCTCAGGGATTATAATATACACGGCATTCGCAAATATACATAGCTGGGGAAAAAAAAAAAAGCCCCAAAGGCCTCTGGCAGTACAAGATAGCTGTATGAAAATGGAATAAGTCTGATAGGAAAATAATCTCTTAGAAACTTTTGGTTACCAAGAACTGTGAAGACAGATTGTAATGAAAACGTAAATACGTACATTACCTGCTGTGCGGTCCCCTAAGACACTGCAGCGTCGCCTTGGTAAGGGTTACCTACCCCATACAGAAGGGCAACAACGTCTACAGCATTTTAATTTAGTAGGGGTGGCTCAAAAAGCTGCAGGGGCAGAAGTGAGAGGTGATGGAGAAGCTGTCAGCTCTGTGGATACCCCGTCTGTCTGCAGCAAACTGCAAGCTTTGCTTTACCAAAGCTGGGAGTTACCTGCTCAAAGACGGGAGATGCTAATTAAAAAGTGCCTTGGTCCCTAAGAAGTGCAGTTGCCCATGGCCATCCTGGGAATTGACCAAAACCGAGCAGAAATTGAGACAAGCTTTGCGGAGCAGCAGCTAGGGAAACCAGACTTCTTGGTTTTTCTATGAAAAATAGTAAATGGGTCACATGTGCAGCCTGTTTACTATTTTAAGAACTGTCTCCTCTGAGACGCTTTGAGTCTAATAAATAACAGTTGGTTTTAAGGCCAGACACTGATATCCTTGTTCCAGACGAGGTGGCAGGGTTGTGACAAATCTGCCTCGCTCTGTACAAGGAGACGGGCAGAGCGGGCACTGAGGATGGGACCGGGAGAGAGCGGGAGGCTCATATGATGCTCCCCTGACAAAGGCTGAGTGCTCCGGGCCAGACATGTGAGAGAAGCACTGGCAGGAGGAGTCAAGAGAGGCCACTCGCCCAAAAAAGTACAACCCAGGTTAGTAACGAGTTTTAAAGTTGAATAAAGGGGAACTGACACATTTCTGCAAACTACACAAAGATGTAAACAAAATGGGACCTAAAGAGCGGTGAAGATGCCTTGCAAGGCTAAAAAGGATCCAAGCAAATTCTGATGCAGCTAAATAATGATAAATCAAAACAGGTTGAAGAAAGATACTCTGAGAAGTGATATGACAAACAGAAGTGATAAAACAAACAATCTTTTCAAATTATCGACTCGGGGAACACAGACACCACCACAAGCACCCTGTTCTCCACATCACACTTTGGACACATACTATCTCAATCGAGGGGAGGTCTTTTGCCCTTCTGTTAGTTTTGTTCTTATTTGACCCCCAAATTCATACGCAAAATAGTGCAGTTTAACAAAAATGCCAAAGGAGTCAACTGGATCTCATGTGGCTTTAATCACCTCAGAAGAAAAACGCCTGACAAAACCCCTCTCCGGCCATTTATTTAGATTTCAGATATGGCAAAGCGCTGTGAGAAAACACAGAAGGGCTCTTTATGAACAGCAAAGCAAAGTTAGTTCTCGTCACGAGATGCGGAGCCTGGATATGTTTTCAGCAACCAGGGCATTAATATCCTGTTGGGAGCAGGCAGAGAGGGCAAGGACGAGGCTCTCCAGGTCTGCAGCCCAAAGCTGCCACGCGTGGGAAGGCCAGGGAAGGATGGGAAGGGCAGCCAGCTAGGAAAGGAGGCTTTCAGTCGGCTTTTGAGGAAGCCAAATCAGCTGTTTCTCCACAATTATGTTGATATGTCAAACTTGTTTAAAAAAAAAAACCCAAACAACCCAGCAACAAAATGAAGTAAGTAAAAACAAGATTCGAAAAGACCTCAGTTGCTGCATGGACTCAGCTCTCAACGGTGGCCTTCGCGAGAAAAGCAGCAAGTGATAATGGCAAGAACCGTACTTGGCAGTTCATAAAGACAAATCTCTTTTCTTAGTAAGATTGCAGGCTATAAACTAACAAAAAAATGCTATCGAGAAGATTAGAGCCTTTATTTTCCACTTAAGCCTATACTGATAAGACAGTTTTTACAATAGTGTGCTATGCATGTGATAATAAGAGACGTCTTTAAAAACAGCATATATTTCAAGCTTCAATAACGATTATATCTCGGCTCTTGACATTCGATGCTGGAAAACTCTTTAATTAAGTAGGATAGCAATGCTGATTTAAGATCACGGGCACAATGGGATTTAGTGAGTATTTCACAAAATTGGATTAAAAGGGAATAAGAGATACCTCCCACTTTAGTAAGACCAAACGGATTCAATTTGAAGGCTCATATTCCAGGGGGGAATGAGATAAAGGCGTCCACTTCATCTGCATTAATTTTAGTGTCATCCCTGCGAAAAAATAGTGAAAGTCTCTGCAGTTAAACTGCACGGAAAACATTACAATCCTACCATCTACAGATGAAGTCTTAAGACATCTGCCTATCAAATAGTACCGGTGTTCTCCACTCACCCACCCTTACATGTCAGCGTGAGGATGTAGAAGGCTGGAAATTAATAAAACTAAATGCAGTGGGATGCCCCAAAATCTCAAGGCTTCTAGAAAACAGGTCCAGCCGGATTATACGTTCCTGTACCCACAGTTTAGACCAGCAGATTTCACACATTTTTTGTTATACTAATAAACAAGAGGCTTTGGAAATTCACAGCTCCGGTTTTGTCGATTAAAATTAAGATACAGCAGAGTGCTGAGTACATATTTTTGCACAGTGGTCATATGACATTCCTGACAGCCACGCTTCAGAAATGCTGGTTTAGATGAACGCACAAGGCAGAAATTTAACCACTTTTCACTTTTAAAAAGCTCAACAAACTTTTATGCCAATGATTAGATTGCTTTTACAACAACATTGGTAAATCGATACACGTTTCAAACTCTCATAATTTCCCAAAGCCTTCAGGAATCACAGAGGAGTTAATTCTGGAGCTGGCTGGCTGGCTGGGGCTGCCAGTTTCTATGGAACAGCGATGCCTCAGACTAAGATCTATCAATCTGCAATTTAGAAAAAGGGAAGTATAACTTCATAGAAGAAATCGTTATCACAGGGTTTATCGGGAGGGAATCTAGCTGGCATTGATTAGCTGCATCGGAAGGGTACTTTCCCCTCTTCTCATTAGATATGTTGTGCCATAGATAAAATAGATCCCTTGGATTACTTATGTTGTAAAGATTTAGAATAAAAAGGTTTCCATAGCCCTGACAAATAAACTGCTTGAAACCATCAAACCAGCTAATTTCAGATACAGAAATAACACAAGTCCTTCATTAGGGCACCAGTTGTTCAATGACATTAGCTTAATCTTACCGATATTATCGATCTGTTCAATGTTTGCTCCAGTAAGCAGTCCCATGGATGCGTAAAAGCAATCTTTTGAATTGACTATTCAAAGGAGCTGGTCCATAAATGGTAAATCACTTCAAGGATTTCAAACTGAAGTGAGCTTTCCAAATACAGAGTTTTATATATTTCTCCAGGCTTAGCATTCTTATCTCCAAATCTGTATCCATTGTCCCCCAAAGTCTGTAGATGTCTCTCTCTTTGTGTGTTGTCCTGTTCCTCCCTTTCCCCCCCAAAAAAAACCATCAACCTACTGCAAGTTGGTTCCAGCAGACGATGAGAAGTGGCATTACCTGTCCTAACATACTGCCACAGTACCGCAGTGAGGACTGAGGAGAGGAACACGTGAGGCTGGCTGCACACGCAGAGAAGACCCTTTTCAGCTTAAGCTCACCTATTTTGGGCAAAGGTAGAAAAAAGACTGAAGAGAATCCTCCACTGCTCAAGAAACTTTCTTTTTCTTCTATAATGCAAACAGAACATGGATGAGAGAACTTCTAGCGTTCTCTGCAATACATCGGACAGAGGTGGAAAAGGCAACTGCATTTGTCATTACGATTATTAAAAATAAATGAAGTGGCAAGGTTAAAACCAATTCACCTTTGTTTCCCACTTACTGTAGCTATTTATAGCCAGGCAAAGTACATGGAGAATATTGTTGCCGCTCCGATTTTGAGCTGTCTAACATTCAGCTAATGCTCGTGGAAACGAGGCACATGATGCGGGGCCATGCGGAGTTTGGCTTCATGTGATCAGGGATGTGCAGGACATCAAGGCAGGCCACTAACTGAAAGAGCACTAATCAAGAAGAACAGGGAGAAACCTGTCACAATAACAACATCACATGTTCCTTGATAATGTTTCAGTGGAAACCTCTCCCAGCATATTGTGCGCTGCCTTTGCATCTTGAAGAAATTAAACTGCGAACGCTCCAAGCATTTATATAAAAGATTTCCAACTCTTTTTTTTTTTCTCCTGCAAAAACAATACCCAAAGACACCTGGAAAATCTGTAGTGCACTAAAAATTTAAGCATTTCAGCTATTTTTTTCCCTCTACCTAGAATTAATTTGATGAGGCTAGCACCTAGTGAGAAATATGATTTAAAACTGATGTTTGATTTTGAAATTGTTGGTGTGCTAACAAAAATGTATTCCGTTTTGCAGCAGAGGAAGGATTCACCCATCAAAAGAGACTGGCTGTCAGAGATGAAAGAGAGTAAAGAAATGGAGAGAGCCATTTTAAACATATAAGACAAGACTTTCATCTCATGCTGGACCATATGGGACAGTGCTATTAACCTTGGAAAAAAATCTGACAGTACTGCAAAAGAAAAGAAGACGAAGGAAAAAAAAAAGGAATAATTTACCTTCAATAACTTTTCTGATCTGTACCGGCACATTTCAAGAAGTCTACATTTATGCTTTTCCAGGGGTGAAGGTTTTGCCATGTGTCCCCTACATCCTTTTGTACACCCAGAAGTGTCGGTAGGGGTTTTCTGACAATCTGTGTGTCCTTCCCCCAGCTGCCTGCTAGGGTGCTGCCTGTGGGTACCCGGGCAGAGCTGCAGCGGGCCAACGCATGGATGTCTCTTCTGCCTGGGTCACCTATATACCTTTCTGTCACCTCAGCAGCGTGTGACACTGACTGACAAGGCGGTGTCAAAGAAGACATTTCTGTAGTTTGTATTATTTCTGCCTGAAGAGCAGCTCCACTCCGGCTCTGTAGCTACAGAAGCAAGTGCTCCCAGATCCTCCTTGTCAATTGTCTCATCGGTGCTTAAAAATCTCCCTCTGTGGGATTCCACAACCTCTACTCCGCAATGCATTTGTAGACTAAATTCTCCTTACTCTTTGCAAGTGCTTTCCTAACATTTAAGCTTTTTTTTTTTTTTTTTTTTTTGCTGAGAACTAAATGGATTACTTTTTATCTTGCCCTTGAGGGACATGAAAAACAATTGCTCACAATCCTCTTTGTAAGAACCTTTTCCATGTTTAAGCTCCCTGTCAGCTTTCTCTTTTCCATACCAAACCAGCCAGTTCTTTCAATCCTTCCTTTTGTGTCATAGGACATACTTTTAAGTCTCACTTCTGCTGCTCTGACTGACCCTTAATAGATGACAGCCCAGAGTGGGCACAGTTTGAGATCTCAGCGGTCGAGCCAGGGCAGAAGCGTTACCTTTGGTGTACGTGCAATCTGCCGTGACACCTCCAGGAGCTGCAAGTGAGGATTTCAGAGCTCAACAAATGGCTCTGTACCTGCCCTTTGAGGGATGCT